>JAQIUQ010001691.1:0-246047 GCA_030378365.1 Hybognathus amarus | reverse complement strand
GACAGTGTGCTTTACGACGATTCCAGACGATTGTCCCCACTGAAGTCCATTTGGTTCCCACTTGAACCGTTGGTTTTATCGGAAGTCATTATATGGAGAAAAATGCTGGAATGTTTTCATCAAAAACTTTATTTCTTTTCAACTGGAAGAAAGAATGACATGGACATCTTGGATGACATGGGGTGAGCAAATTATCAGCAAAAGTTTTTTTCAAAAGTGAACTACTCCTTTAAATAACTCCCTAGACCGTGACATAGTGTCGGCCCTGATCGAGAGTTGCCGTTCTGAAAGCTGATTGGTCAATCCTGCATGGTTAAAATACACAATATAGTAAAAACTGTGAATATCACTGGACAGCTTCAGTAGAGTCAAAGACTAATAGTCTCAGTGGTCTTGAGTAGGTTATGAATGAGAACTGATCTTCTATGAAGCTTAATTAATTTGCCTAATAAAATAATGTGTCTTTAAAATGTAATTTAGCAGTATATCCTTGACTATTTACTATAGAGAACTGCTTAAATAAAAAGAATGATTTTTGAGGGGACAACTCTTGTCATTTGTTCAAAAGGGGCAACCTGGTTCTGATGTATTTTCAAATATGAGTATATCCCTGCTAACACATTTTCAAGTTGGTACATTAAATTGTCGATTTAATAATGCTATCTGGGAAAGTGTTTTACTATCCCTGAATTACACTTTTGCTTCTTGTTGGGAAATGACATGTTGTAATATCAATCAGACCTACTTTTAACATTACGTGAAAAGTAGTCACACTCATTCATATCACAGAAGAATAATAAATTCCTTGGCCATTTTTTTTCTTTAAAATACCATCTCTTGCAGCATGGTGCAGACCCGCTTTAAGGCTGGTAATTTACAACACTCATTAGGGCGCTGAAAGCACCTCAGTCAATCTAACTGAGACGCCGCAGTCACAAACTACATCCTTACTGCAGTGCCTAGAAAAAAAAATCAATTACACATTAAACCCAGGTAAAACTCTAATGTGGTCCTATAGAGTGTGCATGTCTATAAAGCTAAACATAAATTAATGCAGACTCCAGCATATTCCAATTAATATGGAACTTTTTTTCTGTTTCAACAATGTTAAGTGAAAGGAGGTGCTTAAACTCAGAAAATCAAACATTATATTATATTACACTGTAAAATGAATGCACTTTATCTAATCAAAATTGGGCACAGATTACAAGGAATATTATTAATTAAATTTAACAAATTAGAATTGAGTAATACATATTCAAATTAATTCCTTAAAAGTAAACCATTTAAAATGAGTAAAACTTAAAAAAAAAACATTTATTTACATTTAAGTCGCCATTATGGTGATCGGTGTTTGTTTTAGGTTTCTCCTTCAGTGATTCTGCTTGTTAACATCAGGTGTCTTCAATGTTGGCAATATAAAATAAATAGTTCTTAATTAATCTTTAACGTCTGTCTGTTATTCAGATATTTTTGTTACATTTTTTGGTGTAAACTTTACTAATTGTAAATGGTTAACTTTTAAGGAATAATTTGATTCATTATTACTCAATTCTAATTTGTTTACTTTAATTAATAATATTGCTTGTAAATATTATTCCCACATTTTTATTTATTAGATAAAGCGTAGTCATTTTTTACAGTGTATATACAGTGCTGGGTAGATTACTTACAAATTGTAGTCCATTACTGATTCCAAATTACATGACAAAAAAATTGTAGTTAGTAATGTAATCAATTACATTACACTACTTTTTGATTACTTTGACCTAACTAGTTTATCACAATGAATTGAATATAATAATATTGTACCATATTAATATGAAAATACAAAAATAAAGAAAATATAGTCCATTCTTTGTTATCAACAACATGAAGTGCATTATTAAACAATAAACTTTACATTACATGCAATACATGGTTAAATGACTCAAAGAGTGATAATTATAGTATGTAATGTTGCATAGATTGTTAGGTCACAAGGTTAAATGTAAAATGTGGGACACTGATACTTCAGGATTTAGCATTAATCTTTGTATTTGTAGAAAACCTGTCGTATTTTACCATGCTTTCCACCTTTATATCCACAATTCACGACACAGGGCTCTGCACCGTCTTCCCGCGGCCCTCACTCGTCCACGCAGTAAACATGATGAATGGCGACTGTAGAACACAATAGCCGAATTCCGGACATTTTGGGCGATCTCGAAACACATTTTCGGGCAGACTCATCACGGAGACTCACTAGTAGCCTAGACTTGTTGTTTAACTACTGCACTCTGTTACCGGTAGGCGTGCCCTCCCAGGGCAGCAAACCAAGTGCATTCTGGGAGTTGTTGTCTTTCATCCAAATAAGCCAAAAATAAATTTTCTGGCTTTTCTCAGTCTAGAAAGCTCCAAATTCAAAAATAATTTCACATTTCATCTACATAAATTACCCATTTTAAAAACACATTCATCTTTCCAGAGGTGAAGTAACCCTTTAAGGGCCTCAACCTACCGGTAGTTCTAATAAATAACTACCAATACAACAATTGTTCATCTAAAGCTTTTTAAAAAAATGTAATTTGACAGTAGGAAAGTGAAACATATTTACAGTATGTACACAGTTCATACACATCACAAATGATCACACTGTAGTTTTAATAACAAGAAGTGATTCTAAAAAGTTTCTAACTGAGCCAGCGCTTTTATTAGCATTGCAGACTCGTTTGTTTATTTGTTAATGCATACTTGCATGAGCCTGCAGCTTGTGTAATTGGACTGGGAACTCCCGCTTTGCCTGTAAGGCCACGGTTTTTGTTCAGGTGCAGAGGCTGATCTCCAGTCAGCAGAGCTTGGCCCAGCCCCTCTCCTCTCTGCTCTGCTCCACTGCTGATCTCATCTCCATATATGAGTTGCTTTGCACTTCTTGTGCCTGACACGATTAATTAGCCACATCCAGGTAAGGGAACTTCTGACGAAGTGCCAAGAGCAATAAACATTGATCATAGTCACAGACTTTTTACTGGCTTACTTGATGGAAGGGGAATGCAGCCTTGCGTGTGTGTGTGTGTTTGTGTGTGCGTGTGTGAATAATGTGCCATGTGCATTGGAATATGTCTGTGCCTGAAGATGCACATATATTCAGGGGCCTCATGCATGTTTATATCTTTACTGATTGATCAATTGATTGATTGACCCACTGATAACTTAGGCAAAATACGTGTGTGTGTGTGTGTGTGTGTGTGTGTGTAAATTAAGGATGCACTTATCTATATAGAATATTGAGAATAAATTTACACAGCAAGAAGAGCTGTCCACAGCCATAAAAGAGAAATTAAAAGGAAAAAGAAAAACTATATCAGTGCAAGTAAAAGTTTTTTAAAAGTAAAATTATTTTTTATAGTCGATTTAGGTATATAGAGGTTATTGGCTTTATGCCCAGCTGCACTACTTCCTGAACTTCAGCCAGCTTCTTGTTTCCTGTCTGCCATTATTGGCCAAATTGATTAATTCAGGTGTGTCTGATTATTGTTGCCATGACTACTGAGGTCAGGCACACCTGAATTAATCAAGTTGGCCAATAATGGCAGACAGGAAACAAGGACCTGGCTGAAGTTCAGAAAGTAGTGCAGCTTTGAACATTTAATTTCACATAGTCACTTTTATAGCTTTTCCTATTTATATCACTTGCTATACACTCACCTTAAGGATTATTAAGAACACCTGTTCTATTTCTCATTAATGCAATCATTATTAGTTGCTTCAGTGCATTTAGGGTTGTAGTCCTGGTCAAGACAATCTCCTGAACCCCAAACTGAATGTCAGAATGGGAAAGAAAGGTAATTAAAACAATTTTGAGCGTGGAATGGTTGTTGGTGCCAGACGGGCCGGTCTGAGTATTTCACAATCTGCTCAAAATTGACTGAAACAAGACTGAAATAACCACTCGTTACAACCAAGGTATGCAGCAGATGGGCTACAACAGGAGAATACCCCACCAGGTACCACTCATCTCCACTACAAATAGGAAAAGAGGCAAGTAATTTGCAAGAGCTCACCAAAATTGGACAGTTGAAGACTGGAAAAATGTTGCCTGGTCTGATGAGTCTCGATTTCTGTTGAGACATTCAGATGGTAGAGTCAGAATTTGGTGTAAACAAAATGAGAACAAGGATCCATTATGCCTTGTTGCCACTGTGCAGGCTGTTGGTGGTGGTGTAATGGTGTGGGGGATGTTGTCTTATCACACTTTAGGCATTGTTTAAATGCCACAGCCCTGAGCATTGTTTCTGATCATGTCCATCCCTTTATGGCCACCATGTCCCCATCCTCTGATGGCTACTTCCAGCAGGATAATGCACTATGTCACAAAGCTCAAATCATTTCAAATTGGTTTCTTGAACATGAGTTCACTGTACTAAAATGGCCCCCATAGTCATCAGATCTCAACCCAATAGAGCATCTTTGGGATGTGGTGGAACGGGAGCTCGTGCCCTGGATGTGCATCCCACAAATCATCTGCAAGATGCTATCCTATCAATTTGGGCCAACATTTCTAAAGAATGCTTTCAGCACCTTGTTGAATCAATGCCATGTAGAGTTAATGCAGTTCTGAAGGTGAAAGGGGGTCAAACACAGTATTAGTATGGTGTTCCTAATAATCCTTTAGGTGAGTGTATATATATATATATATATATATATATATATATATATATATATATATATATATATTTCCATATAACGATAATAGCCCTGTTCCTGACATATTGTTTGACTTAAGTAGACCTAAACATAGTGCACACAAGTCATATGGATTCATGTTGAATCCCCTGATTTGATAAGACCCCAGTCGCCATATTTATTTAAAAACATTTTTGGGGATTTGACAAATATTTGGCACCAGTTGAGCTTTTTCCACAACAGATTACAGGGCATGCATTGTGTCACTCTCAGAGTTTATCCTTTGTGCATATACGCATGTTCCTGCAGATGGTCTGCAAACCTCTTCTTGGCTCCCTGTCCTGCATGAGTCATTGCTTCTCTGTAGACTGTAGCTTTTGGTTGCTAGTGTTTTGAGGTTTATGTTTTTCTTTCTGTCTTTATCTGATTCCTCATCAAGATATTCCCCTATCTAACTCTATTAGGCTTACTGATAAGAACCCACAGACCGAAACCTATATTTCCCTTAAACATTTCTCCATTGCACAAACTCTGTCTAACAAATAACCCTGTCACTGCATTCCTTAAGCCTAGATCTGCCAACACCTTCTCGCTACAATGGCCTCAGTATTTTTTTATTTTTTTTTGGCATGCCATCATATGGCGGCGTGGGCTGTAATGGTGTGCTGACAGGTTTAGGGTGAGGTAATTTTTTTTTATAAACCAGATCAGCCCCTGAGGAACTGAGCAGGCCTGTGGCCTTCAGCTTTTAATCAAACTGACTTATTATGAACTAATTGTTGATATAAACTTTTAACGGATTGGACAAATCACTTTCCGTTCAGCACATTGTCCTTTCTGATGTGTCTGTCCAATGCACATTTGGTTTTAATTGCGTGAGCTGTGGTGTGTGTGTTCTGTAATGATGCTTAAACACTGGCGGTGTGTGTGAATAAGGCTTGCTCATGCTGAGCAGTGCTTCAGTTCATTATGTGTTAGAAGACTGCATAAAGAAGTCTCTGATTGAAATCCCAGCTGTCCGTTACACACACACATACACACAAACTGCTTGGAAAATGCACCAGAGCTCAGGTCCGTGGGCTTCCCGTCTGCACTCCTCTGCTTTCCTCTCCGGTCCTCTTTCGCTTAGGTCGACTTGACTCCCATGTCCCACCTGGACATGACACATCCTGTAACACCTCTGTGTGAAAGCCTCTTCCACCTCTTCCAGTCCTCCATCAGTGGCAGCTAATGGAGGTATTTGTTACTGTCAGCTCATCTGGCCTCCATTACACCCCTCAGTATTTGCTCTCCTTTTGGCCAAGGCACTGTTTTTGTTTTGCAGTTTCATTATGCTCTGGTTTTGCAATTTTTTTTATGTGCATTTTCAGGACGTCCAGCTCTGGAAAAAGAGACTGGATTGTTTTCGATGCTCTCTTCAGCCTGCCAACAGTATGACCTTGAAAAGAAAATCCCCCTAAATTTAGGTCTACGGTTTATTATAAAGTCACAACACGCACTTGCGTGCTTTCGACATGATCCTGATGAACTCCAAACTCAGAATCCATGTCAGAATGGGAAAGAAAGGTGATTTAAGCAATTTTGAGCGTGGCATGGTTGTTGGAGCCAGACGGGCCACTCTGAGTATTTCACAATCTGCTCAGTTACTGGGATTTTCACACACAACCATTTCTAGGGTTTACAAAGAATGGTGTGAAAAGTATTGGGCAGTCCTGTGGGCAAAAATGCCTTGTTGATGCTAGAGGTCAGAGGAGAATGGGCCGACTGATTCAAGCTGATAGAAGAGCAACTTTGACTGAAATAACCACTCGTTTACAACCGAGGTATGCAGCAAAGCATTTGTGAAGCCACAACACGCACAACCTTGAGGCGGATGGGCTACAACAGCAGAAAACCCCACCGGGTACCACTCATCTCCACTACAAATAGGAAAAAGAGGCCACAATTTGCAAGAGCTCACCAAAATTGGACAGTTGAAGACTGGAAAAATGTTGCCTGGTCTGATGAGTCTCAATTTCTGTTGAGACATTCAGATGGTAGAGTCAGAATTTGACGTAAACAGAATGAGAACATGGATCCATCATGCCTTGTCACTACTGTGCAGGCTGCTGGTGGTGGTGTAATGGTGTGGGGATGTTTTCTTGGCACACTTTAGGCCCCTTAGTGCCAACTGGGCATCGTTTAAATGCTACGGCCTACCTGAGTATTGTTTCTGACCATGTTTGTCCCTTTATGGCCACCATGTACCCATCCTCTGATGGATACTTCCAGCAGGATAATTCACCATGTTTCTTGTTTCTTGAACATGACAATGAGTTCACTGTACTAAAATGGCCCCACAGTCACCAGATCTTAACCCAATAGAGCATCTTTGGGAGGCGGTGGAACAGGAGCTTCGTGCCCTGGTTGTGCATCCCACAAATCTCCATCAACTGCAAGATGCTATCCAGTCAATATGGGCCAACATTTCTAATGCTTTCAGCACCTTGTTGAATCAATGCCATGTAGAATCAAGGCAGTTCTGAAGGCGAAAGGGGGTCAAACACAGTATTAGTATGGTGTTCCTAATAATCCTTTAGGTGAGTGTAGGGGAGCGGGGGGCACAACCTAACGCAGGGTTAAATGTAACACGGACCGTTTACATAGTTCGTCAGGATCAAGCAGGGGCCCGTTTCAATAAGGAGGTTCAACTAACTCTGAGTTAAAGCTTGAACTCTGAGTTGACTTACCCTGAGATGGGAAACTATGAGTTTTCGGTTTCAGAACAGCTGAAATGAGTTAGTTCAATCAACTCTGAGTTGACTGACTCTGAGTTAAGCGCGTGCACCACAACTATAAAAAGCCATTATCAATGGAGCGCAGATATTACGAGTCACCATGGCAACAGCGCCAGACAAAAAGAGGTGTTGGGTGTAATTCATTACCAAGTAATCTAAATATAGTAATTTAATTAAAGGGATTTCTCTTAATTCTTCTGTAATTTAAAATAAAATATGATGCGATTACATTAAATAGGCTACTGCATAAACTATAGACCAATTCAGTATAAAACAATAGTGGATTTAACATACAAGTAACCTTCTCCCTCTACACACTTTGATCAATTCAAGAATAATTCATGTAATTGTATATTGTTAATTTGAAAGCATTAAAAGTGCCGTTTCTTGTCTCTCCTCCTTGTATTAATCAAGTGGTTGAGGTTGATATAGGATTTAGTAATATGTAGACCAATACTTTCTAGAGATAGTAATTATTACATTAATCTAACTACACCGTTGAAGATGGGGGGACTCCCCATGTGGGGAGAGTTTCACAGTATGAGAACCGTCTCAGAAAATATCACGGTTTATGGTATTAAACAATTATTAAATATATAAACTGCATTATTAAATTACGGTTATTATTATCATCAGTTAAAATGACAGTTAAATAAATTAAACATTTGTTCAATAAAACGTATGTAATCAACTAACTTCAATAATTGATTAGGAATAAGATTAACATCTTATTTTTATCATTTATAACTTATTAAATTATTTTTGAAAAATAATTTAGTTCTATTAAATGTTTTTTATTCCAATTTTGTTAATGATTTAATAGAAATATATTATCAAAAACGGTGCAATCAAATACAAATTTAGCAAACGTTTTAATCCTTTTATTTTTTGGCAAAGTGCTGCAAAACAGATTTAGTCAATTAAACCATGGACAAACAATATATATGTGTATGTCTTAAAGAATGTGTAAATATATTTTAGTATTATTGTTGGTGTTTAAACAGCACTTCTTCTTTAAAAAGGGGGAGGAGACCGCAAGAAACTCTGGGTTTACTGAAGAAAACCTGCTCCCGACCAGGTTAGGTTCACAGAGTAAGTTACCATGGTAACTGACTCTGAGTATAAGTTACCTCTCTTTCAGAAACGGGCTTGACTTACTCTGCTTTCTCGGGGTTGATATACCCCCCTTTCTGAAACGGAAAACTCAGAGTTTCCCTCATTTCAGGGTTAACATACTCAGAGTTTTCACTTAACCTCCTTTCTGAAACAGGCCCCAGGTTGTCTTTCCGCTATTTTCTCTTGCTGCCAGAAGACGGTCTCCTGCGAATTTGCAGTGCGACAGTTTTGATTATATTTCGTAAAGATACTGGACAAAGAGTGTTTTGACACCATGAAAGTATTTTTTTTCATCATAGGTTTTTTTTTCCGGTTTCTAAGTTGGGTGTATACGTTTCCAAATCTAACTTTATATTGCCTTAATCACTGTCTTGTTGGCTCAAACATAGCACCGTTTTGAAACATGTCAGCAATTCCTAGCGACTGTTAGCTAGGCTTAAAATACGTAATACACAGCGGGGTTGGTTCTAACAGAGTGTTACAACTATGCCGCCTAAGTGTATACAATGATAATCAAATGAAAACGGAGCCACACAACTTTTCAGGTTTGAGTATACATTTAACTTTGTTGACTTTCACAAATGATGTTGGAATTTAAAATGTTTAAAATTGGTTTACTACTGAATGATAACTTATTTATTTATTAAAAATATGGCCTGTTTTTAATGCAATAAACCCTTTAAATTTTTATTTTAAGCTCATTTGTATTATTATTAATAATAATAATTGAACATGCAGCTGCCACACACAAATCTAATTTGAATTGCAATTACAATATTTATAGGCTAATTTTATTTATTATTATTTATTGCAAAACTATGCAGCCCTTTTCTACGTCTCTATCCAACCTGATCTCACGGGAATTCGTACGAATTTTACGAGGTGGCTAATTCGTAAACAATTCATACGACCTCACTCGTACAAATTAGTACGATTTTGCTAAATCGTACATATTTTACGAATTGGCTGAATTCGTATGAATTTGTACGAATGACCTACCCCTAACCCCGCCCCTAAACTTAACCGTCACGTGGGTTTAACAAATCGTACGAATTTGTACGAGTGAGGTTGTATGAATTAGTACGAATTGCCACTTTTTAATCACTCGTACGAATTCGTACGAATTGGTCGTGAGATAGGGTAGCTCTATCCATGATATTGATCCATAATAGAAGGATGATTGGATGAGGGACTGGATGTATGGATACCTAATTATTTTTTAATTAATTTAGCCAAAACCAAAATGCTTAGGTTGTGCCCCGCTCTCCCCTGACGTATATATAGTTTTAGATAGTTGACTATTAAAACCACTTAAAACTATACAAAAAAAACATATATATATATACATATATATATATATATATATATATATATATATATATATATATATATATATATATATATATATATATATATGTACACAACTTAAAAAAAAAACACAAACAAGTTTATATACAAATGAAAACAGATGTAAAAACAATGTTGAATTTAAATTATTAACCAAAACGGTAAGAGCATTAGTTTATCAATTGATACTAAAATAACACTGAAAAAACAATACATTTTAAATAATTAATGAACACTGAAAATATCCCCCTCATCTGAATCTCATTTGATAAATTAAACATTTAATTTTATTTGTGACAAACTAATTCATGATCCGTCAATCCGTCACACGGGGTTTGAAGCCATTGACATTGGACGTCAACATGCGCTCTCGCTTGTCATAACAAAACACCACATGCCAGGTCGCATATGCAGAATGAGAATTAAGAGCTGCAGCAGATGGAAGGATGTTTAGTGAACAGAAACTTTGGTCTTTTTTTCTTACACAAAGCTTTAGTGTGGCTTAGAAGACTTTAAAGTGCATGTGTAACATTGACCACTTTTATGGGTAAACGCATGAACATATCAGCATGAGACAAACAAATACCAGCACACAGAGTTCAGAACTACATAATGTTGAGTAAAAAAGGCCAGCATTTGCATATGTGGGTGAACTGTCCCTTTAAGCTCTGTAATTCCCCCGGCTGTTGAAGTTCTAAGGAATGGTAAACTTGGCAAATGTCATGCTTACTGTGGCTTGATGTTAACATACAGATAAACACACTCTTGTCAGAGGTTACGCTCAAGCACCTTTTGTTATTCTTACTGGATGATGTGACTTGAAAAAGAAGTGTTTAATTGTACTGAACATGCACTTGTAAGATACTTCAATTCTTAAAAGTTTACATACACTGTTAAACTTTGCCGTAATTTTACAGTAACTTACCGTCAAAAAAAAAGCCCAGTAAAATATTTTATTACGGTTAACTACTGTAATATGCACTGCATTGTGGGTATTTTTAATGAAATTTACAGTAACTTACTGTATATGGGTATTTGTAGTATTTTATTGTTTACACAAAAACAGTAGTGCTACTGTAAATGCATCTCTACAGTATATATGAATGGACATATATAAGAAAACAACAAAATGTACTTGCAATAATAATAAAAAAAATAATAATAGGCAACTTAAGTAAGAGCACACTTTTGTTACTGTTTCTTAACACACTTAAGCACCCTTTTCAAAAGCGCACTTTGTAATAATGTCAAAGCAAAAACTTTATATTAAAGTACATTTTAAAGCATTTACATTCAAGTTTACTATATAAATGCTTGTCAGGTCATTCGATAGTTTACTTTAACCACTTTAAGACAAACAAAGTTATGAAATTACATATAAAGAAGTTAAGTGGTTAAAAAAGTACTCTTTAACTGTTTCCATTTAAACTACTATATTTTAATTTAACTGAATAACATGCAATTAAGTGTCTGAAAACATTACATTCAAACATTACACACACATTATTATTTCCATAACTGCTAAAGCAGACTTCTTTTTCCACAACAGAAGACTTGGAATATAACACACAAATCATACTGACTACTAATATCTCACAACATAGCAACCAAAGGTTATATATGCAGAAGCAATGACTCATGTATAATATGGTTATATATATATATATCATAATATGATTTGCAGAATGCATTCAGAAAGCAAAGGCAAACGTTAGAATCAAAAACTTTTTGCCATTGGGTTTGTCTATACCCTAGAAGTGTTTCCAAAAATATACTAGAATAACAGCTATAGGGTCTTTTCAAATGAGAGAATTCAGCATATTCCTTGTGCAATCTGACCTACCTGTCTGTGCAGGAATGTGCTCATAATGGAGAAAACATGAGGCTTCTTTCAGTTTGGAGATGCCTGTGGAGGGAGAAGGCTCTGCTTTAGTGTGTGCATTAGCCTGTTCATACCTGGGGGCCAATGAATGGAGCCCTCAGGTAAGCCTTGTTGAAACAAATCTAAGCTGCTAATGACACGCACTGTGAAAATATTCACAGTTCATTTAGCTTGATGACAACTGGAGCCCCCCTGTGCCCCCCCCCCCGCTCCTTGCTGCTTTTGCGTTTTAGTCATACCTTTGTGTCGTAATCCGCAATGGATGATGCTGTGACAACTAGTGGATGGGAAATGGGAATATCATCTAATTGTCTATTGTGTAATGTTTTCTTTACATGTTCAATACCAAAAAAGAAAAGCTCACTTGATATCACGTATTTTGGCATATACCAAAAATACAAATTCAGACTTTATTTTTTATCCTCAAGTCATTCCAAACCTTTATGCTTCTTCTCATAGAACAAAAAGGAAAAAAAGTAAAGAATGTAATGAGGGATTGTTAATATACACTCACCGGCCACTTTATTAGGTACCCCATGCTAGTAACGGGTTGGACCCCCGTTCCACCACATCCCAAAGATGCTCTATTGGATTGAGATCTGGTGACTGTGGAGGCCATTTGAGTACAGCGAACTCATTGTCATGTTCAAGAAACCAGTCTGAGATGATTCCAGCTTTATGACATGGCACATTATCCTGCTGAAAGTAGCCATCAGAAGTTGGGTACATTGTGGTCATAAAGGGATGGACATGGTCAGCAACAATACTCAGGTAGGCTGTGGCGTTGCAACGATGCTCAAATTGGTACCAAGGGGCCCAAAGAGTGCCAAGAAATATTCCCCACACCATGACACCACCACCACCAGCCTGAACCGTTGATACAAGGCAGGATGGATCCATGCTTTCATGTTGTAGACGCCAAATTCTGACCCTACCATCCGAATGTCGCAGCAGAAATCGAGACTCATCAGACCAGGCAACGTTTTTCCAATCTTCTTTTGTCCAATTTCGATGAGCTTGTGCAAATTGTAGCCTCAGTTTCCTGTTCTTAGCTGAAAGGAGTGGCACCCGGTGTGGTCTTCTGCTGCTGTAGCCCATCTGCCTCAAAGTTCGACGTACTGTGCGTTCAGAGATGCTCTTCTGCCCACCTTGGTTGTAACGGGTGGTTATTTGAGTCACTGTTGCCCTTCTATCAGCTCGAACCAGTCTGGCCATTCTCCTCTGACCTCTGGCATCAACAAGGCATTTCCGCCCACAGAACTGCCGCTCACTGGATGTTTTTTTTCTTTTCGGACCATTCTCTGTAAACCCTAGAGATGGTTGTGCGTGAAAATCCCAGTAGATTAGCAGTTTCTGAAATACTCAGACCAGCCCTTCTGGCACCAACAATCATGCCACGTTCAAAGTCACTCAAATCACCTTTCTTCCCCATACTGATGCTCGGTTTGAACTGCAGGAGATTGTCTTGACCATGTCTACATGCCTAAATGCACTGAGTTGCCGCCATGTGATTGGCTGCTTAGAAATTAAGTGTTAACGAGCAGTTGGACAGGTGTACCTAATAAAGTGACCGGTGAGTGTATAAATACATACATACAAACCCATGAACTCTTTCATCATTTTACCTGCACCCAGATCTCTTTTTTTTTGTCAGCAAACTTTTCACATGGAGGAAGAGTACACATACAGATCACCATAACAATACAGAGCTGGGTAAGAATTTAGCAAATTTCATTGAAGTTACTTGAAACTTTGAAAGATTTGGTGGGACAAGACTGAAATTCATATATAAATAATAATCTTCTAAATTTTCATTTTCTTAGTCCATATATGGACATTTCCATATAGACCACTTCTGGTCAATAAACTCAGTGCCGCCGCTTCCACCACCGCGCAGTGCGTAGGGCACCAAGTGCTGAGGGGGCACCAAAAATATCCTAATGAAAATCGATCTTCAAACTTATTGTTATAATCAGATTCAGCGCGTTCTTCATCTTCAATCCGTAGCGGCAGTGAGCAGAGAGCACGTCAGAAACAGCTGACAGGGTGTGTGTGTGTGTGTGTGTGTTCAGAGCCTCATTGGTCTGTCACCGCTCTGTCAATGTCAGAATATTTGAGATGACCAATTAAATCGAAGTAGGCGGGCTTTATGTTCACAGATGCTGAGCGCGAATTTTAACAGTGCAACTCGACGCTTCAGTGTACGGTCAAGTGCGCAAGATAAGATGTAAGAGTATATTTGACCGTTTTTTTCTTTTTTGGTCATAAATGTTAAACGAATGACAAATAATTAGACAAACTAATATAGTTTTGTCTGAATTTCGCCATTTTTAACTGACTTTAGGCCTATGTAACATATGTCCTACGGTAATAGTTTAGGCTACTGTCTTTGTGAGGGGACAAGAAACATGAACAAAGCCTTTTTTATAATGTTAGGCACAGTGTGTGTACATATTGAGACAAATAAATAAATTGTAGCCTTTAGTAAATAAAAAAAATCCAACTTTAGGAGGGAAAGAGACAGGGCAAGATAAAAACAAAGAGAAAGAGTGTGATGCTGACGAGGATAGAAAAATAATCAGCTGCCCACTGACATGGTTTTAAAGCTGTTATTATTGATTTTTTTTTTAAATTTTTTTAAATTTTTTTTGCCTTCACACCATCTTAAAATGCACATCTGTAGTTCAGAGAAATCCAAAATTTTCTCGTATACATACATACATACATACATACATACATACATACATACATACATACATACATACATACATACATACATACATACATACATACATACATACATACATACATACATACATACATACATACATGCATGCATACATACATACATACATACATATATACATGTACATATATATATATATATATATATATATATATATATATATATAATATATATATATACCCTCATGTAATTCCAAACCCAGTTATGCATTCATTTTTCTCTAGAAACACAAATGAAGATCTTTTAGATGAAATCTGAGATTTCTGTGCTTTCTCATTAACAGCTATGCGAGCTGCCAATTTGTCATTGTAAAACATCGTAAAACTAACCATATGAATTGAGTGGTTTAGTCCAAATTTCATGCAGAGACATGATCACTTTATGAACATATCTCTCATATTTCCATCAAACGATCTTCATTTGAGAGAGTTCTGAAGATCTTACAGGTTTGGGATTGGAAATGAGGGTGACTAAAAAAACAACCTGAACAAAAAAAAAAAAAAAAGTTCCAAAAGTTTTTTTTTCTTTTGCAGCAATGCATATGTCCCAAAATAAAATGTTAGCAAAGTTCTTTATATATATATATATATATATATATATATATATATATATATATATATATATATATATGTATGAAGAACATGTTGATAAGAACATTTTCCCACTATAAATAACATTTTCGATTAAATGAAAGTTTCTTCATGAAGAACAAAATGAAATATTATAAAAAAGCACTGCATAAAGTATTCTTCAAATGTCTCTCTTCATGTTTCAACAGCATTTTGGCATCACATGACAGTGAACGACAGAGACACCATGTTGGCGTGTACCGTCCTTTTAAGATCCATAATTCCCCAGGCCGTCAAAGTTCACTCAGTTAAACTTGGTGAGTTTCACCCATACTGGTGTCCCAATGTTGTTAACGCACAGATAACACTCTGTCAGAGCTTTCGTCAACTGAATTGACTTTGGTAAGTGGGGCATGACACTACATTGGACACTATTGAGTGAAAGGGATTAGGTGTTGTTAGTTTTTGAGAGAAGCCCAATGTCATGACTGTAAGCTTTAAAAGGGGAAATGAAGCAGTGAATCAAGTTTACATGATTTACAAGATGGATTTCTAATATAATCAACAATTATATAACATGACAAATGTAAACATTTAGAAGAAAAAAGAAAAAAACTTTATATCTTTGCCGCCAGGGCGCTGCCATTGTGCAGTATTCTAACATGTGACATCACGGGCTTGGTTGGCTCAAGTTTAACAGGCTCTGGGCAGTGAAAATCGTGACATCAAACTGTGTTTACACCAGTGTTTTGACCGCAAACGACTAATGTTAGGTACAGTCATTAGACAAAAAGACGAAGTCTAATGTTATATGTTGACAAACTGCACATAGAAACATTGTTCGCGATGTCTGCCATCATATTCCTGTCTCGTCCACATGTAAGTTATCATGTATTTGTTAAAGGGGAAATGAAACGTCCATGTTTTCGCACTGGTAGTGCTAGTAGCTACAGCCTACATATACTAGGAAAAAGTGTCTCCGCTCTGACATCCTTCAGGGAAAGCATCGCCGCTTCCAACACGTCTCACTTACCTTACGGCACAGCATAGTAAACGTGCGCGCCGGTGATGCAGAATTGACCATGCAATACATGCTCAAGATCAACCTCTTGACAGCAGATGGACTCTGACACAGTGGGCATCGCATACAACATCCACACCGCTCTTCGCCCCAAACCACCACCGGCTTTTCTATCTACATATCAATGTAACTTACATGCCATGGTGTTGATCGAGACGGGAATATGACGGCAGACATCGCGAACAATGTTTCTACACTCACCGGCCACTTTATTAGGTACACCTGTCCAACTGCTTGTTAACACTTAATTTCTAAGCAGCCAATCACATGGCGGCAACTCAGTGCATTTAGGCATGTAGACATGGTCAAGACAATCTCCTGCAGTTCAAACCGAGCATCAGTATGGGGAAGAAAGGTGATTTGAGTGACTTTGAACGTGGCATGATTGTTGGTGCCAGAAGGGCTGGTCTGAGTATTTCAGAAACTGCTAATCTACTGGGATTTTCACGCACAACCATCTCTAGGGTTTACAGAGAATGGTCCGAAAAAGAAAAAACATCCAGTCAGCGGCAGTTCTGTGGGCGGAAATGCCTTGTTGATGCCAGAGGTCAGAGGAGAATGGCCAGACTGGTTCGAGCTGATAGAAGGGCAACAGTGACTCAAATAACCACCCGTTACAACCAAGGTGGGCAGAAGAGCATCTCTGAACGCACAGTACGTTGAACTTTGAGGCAGATGGGCTACAGCAGCAGAAGACCACACCGGGTGCCACTCCTTTCAGCTAAGAACAGGAAACTGAGGCTACAATTTGCACAAGCTCATCGAAATTGGACAATAGAAGATTGGAAAAACGTTGCCTGGTCTGATGAGTCTCGATTTCTGCTGCGACATTCGGATGGTAGGGTCAGAATTTGGCGTCTACAACATGAAAGCATGGATCCATCCTGCCTTGTATCAACGGTTCAGGCTGGTGGTGGTGGTGTCATGGTGTGGGGAATATTTTCTTGGCACTCTTTGGGCCCCTTGGTACCAATTGAGCATCGTTGCAACGCCACAGCCTACCTGAGTATTGTTGCTGACCATGTCCATCCCTTTATGACCACAATGTACCCAACTTCTGATGGCTACTTTCAGCAGGATAATGCGCCATGTCATAAAGCTGGAATCATCTCAGACTGGTTTCTTGAACATGACAATGAGTTCGCTGTACTCAAATGGCCTCCACAGTCACCAGATCTCAATCCAATAGAGCATCTTTGGGATGTGGTGGAACGGAAGATTCGCATCATGGATGTGCAGCCGACAAATCTGCGGCAACTGTGTGATGCCATCATGTCAATATGGACCAAACTCCCTGAGGAATGCTTCCAGCACCTTGTTGAATCTATGCCACGAAGAATTGAGGCAGTTCTGAAGGCAAAAGGGGGTCCAACCCGTTACTAGCATGGGGTACCTAATAAAGTGTCCGGTGAGTGTATGTGCAGTTTGTCAACATATAACATTAGACGTCATCTTTTTGTCTAATGACTGTACCTAACATTAGTCGTTCGCTGGTCAAAACACTGGTGTAAACAGTTTGATGTCGCGATATTCACTGCTTAGAGCCTGTTAAACTTGAGCCAACCAACCCCATGACGTCACATGTTAGAATACTCCACAATGGCGGCGCCCTGGCGGCAAAAGATACTTTTTTCTTTTTTCTTTTAAATGTTTACATTTGTCATGTTTCTTATATAATTGTTGATTATATTGGAAATCCATCTTGTAAATCATGTAAACCTGATTCACTGCTTCATTTCCCCTTTAAGACACCATATTAACATCAGCTCAAGAACATTTCAGTCTCCGGACTCTAATTTACAGTTAGAGTTTCCTTCTTGCTTAGTCTGAGAACCGTTGATCTTGTTTCTTCCCAAACCAACAAGTATGCTGAAATGGAAATTGCATCTGGCACCAAGACACAGTAATTTGACGTAATTACTACAGCTTGATACCAGAGTACGCTCTCGCTGCATGGCATGGATCCATCACAATAATCAGTAATTGCTCTTCCATTTTTGACGCAAAAAATACAGAAACACCCATTACTCTGTTCCACAGCAGCTTGATAATGCCACATTACAGAAAAATCCTTCACCAACTTCTATATTGTATGAACTCAACACCTGTAGGGCCCAGCATTTTCATCATCTGCTTGGGAATAAATTGTAGTCATCATCATAACCATAATCACAGTAATAAAAAAGTCCTCGTCCTCTTGCCAAATTACTGTGGCATTTGATTTACAGTAATTGCGCGGAGAGGAGGGGTTACGCTACAATACGCTATGCTGCGCCTTGACCGGCAGAGTACAAACACACACACACACACACCTGTGTGGCTTCCACCTGAGAAGGGCCGGATCCCAATGATATGCCGACATTCCTCCAGGCACACAATGACTAACATTGTGACATACAATAAACCAGGTGTGGATGTTTTTTTTTAATTATAAGCATAGAAAATGTAATTTTTAAAAGATTACATTTTAAGAGCATTACACATTAAGAAAGTAATTAGTTATGAATGAGGTTTGACATTTGAACTGCTATTTCTGGATGTAATTATCGATTCAATATGTCATTAGACTGATAGAGACTCAAAGACTGCAGACAGTCAACATTCACAATGTTTTATTCAAGACTTTTGGAAGCAACAATACGCTATAACTTTTGCTTCCTCTTTGTACTTTAATACTGACACAAATGTGTTCAACAAAAATATATAGAACAAAGACAACAAATGAAAAGAAAAAAAGATCTCCAGGATCTTTAGCTTGATTGACGAAAATTCAAGTATTTTTCCCCATTAATAACTACACCTAATACTGACCAATGAAAAGTGACCTTACATTTGTAACAGCATTTACTGAGGCATAATCCAAAGTCTGTTCCTTTTCTTTCACGATTCAGATGACACATGGTTAGAAATGCTTCATGAAATTTTGAAAAAAAGAGAAAAGAAAGTGTGCAGACATCAGCCATAAATTTTACTGACAATACTGGGTTGTAATAACAGAACCGTAATGTGCGAGATATTGCTTTCTCTTGTAACTCTAGCCATTTAGTTTGGCAGTTAGACAGATATGACTCTGAAGTACATTATTTTAGAAAAGCATGAGAAATCTTCAAGTAACATTTCCTTCAAAGAGACAAATTAGTGTTCAAGTCTAAATTAGGATTTGAAGGACTGAAATATGATCTCCAGGCTATGTGCTTCATTACTGTCATAATTACATAATTTAGTTCTTTACAGGCCAGAACATCCCTGGCATTCAGTACAGTCCAAGCTTCATGGTGTCCTGATGTTGGGGTTCCATCTTTTTGACTAGCCTGCAGCCGTAATCTCCTTCTCGCAATCGCTTCCTGTTTCTTCCTCTCAATCTCAGCAGCTGAACATTTGGCTGTCGTATGCGATGAAATAAAAACTGCAAAACAACAACAAAAATAGTTGGGTTACAGGTCTGTGGAATGTAACTGGGACATGTAAAACGTTTAAAGCCTGAATTGAAATCTCTGAGTTTCATGGTTTAATTCAGCACTCATTAACTTTCCCAACACCCTTTTTCTAGAAGACATAAAATTAATAAAAATAGAAAATAATAAAAATATTTTCTCATCCTCATGTCTTTCTGCAAATGAACACCAAAGGAAAAATATTTGAAGAATGCTTTTTGCTCTTTTCCAAGGACATAATCAAGTAGGGCAGAGTTTAAAACAAGGTTAATTTCTCAATTGTCATTTTTATGAACCAATATCAATTCTTAAATCCAGAGAATCTCCTTTTTTAATTGAATAGGCTTTACTACTAGTTATAACACAACATAAACATTAATGAACACCAGAAGGTATGTTGAAAGATACAATACAACTTACTAGAATGTGTATTGGGTGAATGCTACGATGAAACTTTTGAGAGAACGCTAAAAGCACTGAAATACAAACACCAACGGCTTTAAAATATCTCACAAACATTCAAGAACAGCCATGTTTGAATATGTGCAAGAGAAAATAAGATTTAAGAGTGACGCCAAGGCCAATATTTTCAGTTAATAATCACTTTTTTAACTGAAATTAAAGTTTTGCTTTTTTTGTCCTAATTTTGTCAAATTTTGTAAGTGATAAAATAAATGAATGGAATCCTTTACCTAAAATAGCATTCATTTGATAATTAAACCAAATAATCGAAGATTTTATATATTAATTTAAAATTGCAGCAGCAGATGAGTATACCATTGTAATACAATATACACTGTAAAAATGAATATCGAATTAATGTTTTAAATCGAATTAATAAAATTGAGGCAAAAGATTACAATCAGTATTATAATTAAATTTAACATATAAGAATTGAGTAATAATTAACCTAAAGCATTACTTAAAATGTAACCATTTAAAATGAGTACAATTTACAATTTTTCTAAACAAAAATATCGGAAGTAACAGACAGATGTCAAAAATGAATTAAGAACTTTTTTTTTACTGCCATCATTGAAGACACCTAATGTTAACAAGCAGAATCACTGAAGGAGAAAACCATATTTTTTTTAGTCACCATTATGGAGATCAGAGTGTTTTTTAGTTGGTCTCTTGACCTTTAAATCATTAACATTAGATGTTGTTTGGCTGTTATACATGAATTATAACAGCCAGATGAACAAATAGAAAAGGTGATCAGATGGTGTTGGTTATGTTTTAACAATCATTATTTCACAATTATTTGACCTGAATCACTGAACTCATATAGAGCCCAGTTTAGGTTCACTTACTTAATAATAGCAGTACTGTCCTTGTACAGTATAATATTTTTATGATTTCACAAGGTAATCCATAGGATATTTTAAATGTGGTTTAAATGCAAAAAAAAAAAAAAGTTGATTTAATTTAGTTTTTAGCCACACAGAGATCTAGACTTTGCATGTGAATCTCAACAATGGTGACAATAATAACACACGTTTGCATTCTGTGAGCACCAATCAAAACTCATTCATGGCTCCCATCAAGCATTGCTACATGAATAATTAATGAGCTTATGATCAGAGATGATCTGTTTGTCAACATTGCTGAGATTCAAACCGCTAATTCTTGGAGTCTGTGTGTGCCTACATAAAAATTTCTGAAGTTATCTTTTTATTGTTTTGATCATTTGGTTTCATTGAAACTGCTAAAAATATGATGTTGTACAAGGCCAGTGATGCTATAATTAATAAAGTAAACCTTACTCAGAAACGGGGCTCTATAGGAGTTCAGCGACTCTGAATACAATGATTGTGAAATAATGATTGTTAAAACATAACCAACAAAATCAGATCATCTTTTCTATTTTTTCATCGGCTGTTATAACTCATGTTAAGGGTCAAAAGCCCAACTAAAACACACAACAATTATATGCTTAGTATCGTTAAGATGACACCATTGTCAAAATTATCCCCAATTCACATGGATCTGCGAAGAAAACTAGTAAAAACGCATATGTTCTGTTGCCAGGCCTTTAGATGGCGATGAAACACTATAGACTGAACACGTAATAAGCATGTGCATGACGAGAGAGACACACAAATACAGTATATACTGTAAAAAGAGTCATATGAGTTTGGACCATATGAGTTGAGGGTGAGTAAATGATGACAGATTTTTCAGTTATGTTTGAACTATTCTTTTAACAGGTTAAGCAAACTTGCCTATTACAGTGATATCCTTTAGGAGTATTCTATGATGCAATTTCAGAGCTAATGTGCTGCAGGTGCCAGTGCCACAGCGTACAAAGCTTACCTTTGTTGGTTAGCGGCATGGAGTCTGACAGATGTCTTTTGAACGTGTAATGGTGGGAGTTAGAAGTATTTCCTACTGTTGCGCTGTGTGGCAAAACAGTCTTTGAGGTGTCCATGGATCCAGCAGAACCAGGCCTGGATCCTAAGGCACATTTCACTTGATTTAATTTGTTTTGTGCATGTCCACAGTGCTGACCCTGTTTAAATCCAGATCTGCCACTTGTACACGGTACCGAGTTTGAGCGAGCAAATACGCGTGATGATTTTGTGGGTTCTTGTGGTTGGACCCTGCTGTTGATGCCCATGTTCTGAGAACAAATGGTGTGAGAGGAGGAAGGTGCTTTAGATGCAAAGCTTCTTGATTTGTCATGTGCAAGATTTCTGTACTTTTCGCTGCGTCTTTGTTGTTCTTGACTGGCCGATAACTTTTCCAGCATCGTCGCAAGCCTGAAAAAGGAGATCATCGTCGTCTTCGTCATTCCACAGACTATCGGAATCAAACAGAGACTTTCATGTCCTCCTCTGAAACCCCATCAAACTGAACAGAAGAGGACTGACTTGAAACTCCACCATCTTTGGTCATTCCATCAAGCTCTACTTGTTTTGTACCCTGGGTTGGCTGTTTTTGCTGTTTTTCTTGATTCACAGGTGAAGTCTTTAGCAGCTTCTCAGTAGTGTTATTTCTGGACGGAAGCAGGTGGCTTCAACGTAAGAAGTGCTTCGATTAGACGTTTTGACATCAGGAAGTGTCTTGGTAAAGGTGCTGATTTTGCTGGTGCTCTGTTGAGTTTCAAAACAGATGTTTCTGCCATTAGATACAGACGGATTAACCTTGGCCTCAAAATTACATTTCTTAGAGCAAGACTTGGGCTGAGCAGTGCTCTGTTTCTGAGCTACATTCAAAGACACTGGGATCTGTGTCATTTCCAGCACAAATGTGTCATTCAGAAGGTCATCGTTTTCCCAGTCATCATCAAACTCCGCCTCAGTAGCTTTATGTGCGTCCACAGGAGCATTCTTGATTGCAGTAGAACTTGAGCTCTGTCCAGCCTGAGCTACAGGTTCAGCACTGCTTTCTGGTGTGCAGTTTGCTGATGGCGGGCTCAGTCTCCCATTTACGTGCTGAGTTGGACCATCAAACAGTGCCTGAAGCTCTTCCTCTTCCTGGCGGGCAACAGATGAGCAGCCAGTTAGTTGTTCCAATGAGACCGGGATGGATGTTGATTTTTCTGTTGTTGCTGTACCATCACTTTGAAGCTTATTGAGTTTATTTCTTTTTTCAATGCTCTCCTGTTGTTTCTCTTTGTCCTGACGAGTCATATTGATGTCAAACTGCTTGGCAAGTTTCTTCAGGTCCTCAACACTGCTCTGCCTAAAGGAAAAAGATGGCGAATTAATGTAGATCTGAAAGATCATAAATCTCTGAAATCAGTGTATATGCCAAAACAATAATAGTACACTGATTGATTGGGCATTGATTGTTATTGGGTAATAATGTCTAATTTTAAACGAAACAATTAAAAATAAATAGTTTTTGATTACCTAATCCATATAGGCGCACGCATTCACTGCTTCAGGAATGACGAGTCAGCCTCGCCATAATCATATTTGCTGTCATTACACTTAAAAACACTTGTTCATTAATACACAATTAAAATATATCCTTGCTATTGTTTCCCAACACATCCATAATCAATAGGCTACTGTTGCCAGTGCTTTGCGGCAAGCTTCATGTGTGCCAAGCGCTGAGGCATAAATCCCACTCCCAGTCCCAATATTAGCCTATATTTAATTTAATTCACATTTATTTGTATAGCATTTTTTACAACACATATCGTTTCAAAACAACTTAGCAGAAAATGTTTCTAAATTACAATTTAGAGTGATCTTAATCAGAGGTGACAGTGTAATGCATTTCAATTCATTTTCATTTAATTTCATTGTTAAACAATGCATCAAGATAAGGCAGAAACAATGAGCTCATTGAAGTAAAAAATACATGTTGTTTTGATTAGGAAACATAGAAAACTTTAACATTGGTGTTTTTTTACATACTCAAAATATGAGTGTGAAAGTCAACAAACTGAAAAAAGGTAATATTATATTATTAAAACTAGGGCTGCAACGATTCGTCGAACAAAAATCGATAATAGAAATAGTCGACAATAAATTTAATTGTCGACGTTGTCGCCAGACATGTTTTTTTTCCGACCGAGGGATCTCTCTTCATTACAACTTCTGCCGAGTCGCACATGCGCATGAACTTCTCTGCTGAGCAATAACATACAGAAATGGCGGTGTCCAACGCTGCAGCTGCACATACCAAAACATCTAAAGTTTGAGAGCATTTTAGCCTGGATACGGTGGAAAAAAAGATTACCTGCATGGTTTACAAAGCGTCCTTGCGTATCACGGCAGCACCTCGGTGATGCACGAACATTTAAAGAGAAAGCACGTTGGACAGTTGAATAAAACGGAGTTTGACTCTAAGATTTACCCGTATTTTCCGCACTATATTAGGCGCACTTAAAAGCCAGAGAGCCTTATATATGGATCAATTTGTTAAAGCTACACGTTATTAATTCACCCGCGAACTCGTGCTCGTGTCCATCTATGCCCGCTTTGTCACACCACATGGCCAGTTCAACCTCGCATAAATCAAGTTATGTGTGTCTCCCGCTCACGAGCGCTCACTCTTAACAGACACACTTTCCCCGGCGCTGCTCGCACGTCACAGAATGTTCATAAAGCGCTCCCCGATCACAGTAACCGGGTCATCTCATTCAAAACAGCCAGCTGTTGCTGTCAGCGAGCCGCGCAAACCATGCAGGTAATCTTTTTATTCACCGTATCCAGGCTATAATACATTTTTCATTGAAGTACCCCCTTCTTTCTTGTGTTTACTAGCATTTTCCACAGAATTAAAGCAATCTCATGCTAAATTTTAGAAAAATGTAATTATCTGATTAGTCGACTAATCGTTTCAGTAGTCGGTAACCAGTCAACTATTAAAATAGTCATTAGTTGCAGCCCTAATTAAAACTGTTTACATAAAATTGGTTTCGAAAAGTATCGTTCAGGAACCGGTATCGAAGTCAAGGTATCGGTATCGAACATTTTGTTATCGATACCCAGCCCTAGTGGAAAACTAGGAAAAGGTACCACATTGGTAACGGTTGGTCCAGATCGGCACAGAAGGGAACGGTTAAGCGAAAAGTGCGGTTTGGCCGATGGTGGAAAAGCAGCTAAAGTGGATTCACAGCACTGAAAACAGCATCATCTGTCCATGTTGACAACACGAACCAAACTCTTACTTACTCCGATACAATTATGGAATGACACATTGCTATGGGTTGCGTCTAGCTTTGGACATTACTGACAGACTGGCATTGACAATGCAATCATGTTTTCTAACCTTGTTTTCTAATCTACCACCTTTTGTTAGCAATTATTCTACTTTTTGCAAATATATTGTATTTATTGTCATATTGACATTACTTTATAGTGATAGATTTATTTACATTTGAGCTCCTCCCCCTGAGAAACTCTGCATGGCCCTGTGGATTGAATTTAATAACTTAAAATCACTCCGGAAAATACAAGTATCGGATAGGAACTCATTATCGGCAGATACTAAATTTTCAATGACTTCGGAGGCACAATAAAACAGCAAAAAATTACGATGCAATAATCATTTAGAATATTCACATTATTCGCACAAAGTCACTGTGAACACACATCCAGTGGTGAAATAGTAAAAGATGTTGAAGAGAGTCATACAGTTGCAGCACACCTGTCAGGTAATAGAGACTTTATAGATTTTATGCATGCTAGTCTAAAAAAGGTTTATGACACATTTTAAATGTTGAGCCTGTTGGTGATTAGAGGACAGGTACCGTGCTGAGATTCTCCTGACCCTGGGCTGTCTGATCTCTGGAGTGCAGGGTATGGCACTGTCTCCAATCCACTGGAGCACAGAGTCCTTTTCTTTCGATTTCTCAACCTTTAACATAGAATAACTGTTAGATTAAAATTACCATGACATGCATAATTTCCATTGTATTTGGCTATATATTGTTCAGTACTTACTTTTGGTGCAATCCTATTGACAATTTCCGATATCTTAATGACGTTCGCATTTTCTGTTCCTGCGAATGGTTGCAAATATTTAGTACTGCTACTGATTAAGAAATCAACATTTATCTGTTTAAGGTGGTATTATGCACAGTAGCAAAATGATTTTATACAACAATATACTATATGCAACAATAGAGTAATGCAAACAAACAAGCTGGAAGTAAAAAGCCTGTAATTTTACAATTTTGAACTTTACGTCAGTGTGAACCGGAAGTTGCAATCGACTTTACACTCAGTGTGGTTGTGGCATTTTCAAGTGAAATGCAATATTGAAGATGGCAGATTGTCCAATAATAAACATTACCAGATAGTTAGTAAGTTAATATTAAACTATTTAATTTAATTTCCATCGAATACAGCTATATTCATTATATATATCATTACTATATCAAGACTAGCATATACAAAATTGTTGATCATATCACCAACCCCTAATCACAATACAAAATTTTGGAAAAAAAAAAAAGAAAGACTAATGTAAGTTTTATGATCACACTTGCCATTCGAGTTTTGCGTGGGTGAGTTGGGATCCCAGATGATGTCTTGCGGGATTCGGTCTCATTAGGCGAATCTCCGCTGTAACAACCGTTGAATCTGATTCTTGGTCGACGTTTTGGGGTTGTAAAATCTGATAATTAAGATAGAAATGTCAACAACAAAATACTTTGTTTGAAAATAAATAAATGAATAAATTCACTTGGACACTAACAAGTAGCAGCATGAGTTTTTGGACATGTAGAATAACGAAGCACACTGTAGTGCCATGCAAATAACATTATAAGTTACATAAATCGTTCAGTCGCACGTAATACACCATGATGACACTGCAACAGTAATAATACTTCTGTAGGATAAACATCTGCTTTCCGATGCGTTGTCACGCGTTCTGGTGTCTTACAAACTTAACATACCTTTGCGACAGCTGTATGAAGTGTGATATGACGGAGACTGTGACTTTTTGAGTCCGGTCATTCGAGTCTTTGTTTTCATTTTCCTCTGGGAAAGTTTGAGAGTTCTGCTCTGATTTTCTCGCATCCGATATATGTCGCGCAGCGATGTTTCTCTTGTCGGTCATGGTTTATTTTAACTAATATGAACAATACCGCTTCAGTAGTCATAACTTAGTTGAAATAGCAACAACACTTTTGGGATATTTGGTTTAAACACTAAAAGTGTTTGGCTACTCAGGTAAGAGTGCTCTACGACATGGTCGCCATGTTTTCTGTCCGTTTACACGAAGACGCGTCTCTGATTGGTTCTTGGAATCTCGTGACATCTCGTGAGACTTTACATTCTCAATGCACATTTTGACCACAAACAGTTTGACCACGTACAGCATATTAAAACCAACTGTCGGGGGCGTAAGAAAAATAATATTAAGGGAATTAAAATAAGTAGGCCTAATAATGAACAATTCATCCTGTAAATGTAACCAAAGTGTAAGGTAAGTTAATATAACGTGCATACACTCATTTGGGGCGGGCTTAGAAAGAGTAAAACAGTATTATGAATGTGGTTGCAAATAATATGCTTGCTGATTTTGCTTGAGCACAGTTTCATCAGAGTTTCATCAAAACAGTAATTGCTAAATAATAAAAAAAGTAATTGGTAAAACATGTCATGTCATTTCTTTATCAAATAATTTATTTATAATGTAAAAATATTGCATTTATTTATGTTAATAAAATATCTTAAATTATTTCTTAACTTAAAATAATTTAATAGCCTATAATCAACTGAGAGTCATTTGTAGTAGAATCAGACAACATTTTTTGATTTTTGTTCACTAAAAATAACAGCGTCATTTGCAGTGTTAAATATAATATCAGTATTTAAGTGAAGGGTTCTTTACAATTACTAGTTAAAATGGCATTTCCATCCATTTGATTGTCCTCAGTAGAGCATTACATACCTGTGTTCGACACACTTCAGACATTGGTTGAAATAGCAACAACACTTGTTGCTGTTTATCCCTTAGCAAGTCAGTCAGGTCACCTTTATTTATAAAGCCCTTTATACAGTACATATTGTAGTACAGCTTTACATAAAGAGAAAATAATGATGCAAACCGAGATTATTTCTGCTGTCTACAGTAGCTCTAAAAAAATAGTGTCATTGGTCAGCTGGGGTCAGTTTGGTGATCATTCAGTTCATTTCCGTTCAGTTCAGTTCCGTTTCGGAACTGAACTGAAACCATATGGTTCGGAACCATAGTTGGCTAACGATGCTTTCGGGAATCGCACCCTGTTCACTACAGTTCAGTTCCATTCCGTTCCTTTTAGTTCAGTTCCGTTCCTTTCAATTCAGTTCAGTCCCGTTCTGTTCCGTTTCATTCACTTCATTCAGTTCACTTCAGTTCAGTTCCGTTCAGTTCACTTCAGTTCACTTCACTTCAGTTCCATTCCGTTCAATTAATTTCCGTTCATTTCAGTTCAGTTCTCTTCAGTTCAGTTCCGTTCCATTTAGTTTAGTTCAGTTTAGTTCAGTTCCGTTCAGTTACGTTCTTTTCAGTTCCATTCAGTTCAGTTCTGTTCAGTTCCGTTCAGTTCCTTTCAGTTTAGTTCAGTTCAGTTCAGTTCAGTTTAGTTCAGGTCAGTTCCGTTCAGTTCCGTTTAGTTCAGTTCCGTTCAGTTCAGTTCAGTTCAGTTCAGTTCAGTTCAGTTCAGTTCAGTTTAGTTTAGTTTAGTTTAGTTTAGTTTAGTTTAGTTTAGTTTAGTTCAGTTCAGTTCAGTTCAGTTCAGTTCAGTTCAATGACTGTGTAAAGTTCATTAAATATGCCATCATACTCTTGCAGGTTACTACACTATCTGAAGCTATACGATATATCTAAGAATCTGGATTATTGCAAGTTACACTGCTTCTGTTTTGTAATTGCTTTCTGAATTTGTAAAACAGCTTTTCTCTATATTTTTTCTTTATTTAGCTATTCAAGAGAGAAATTAATAATTTAGATAGATAGATTGATAGATAGATAGATCCCATATCTTAAAGTTTAATTTGTACAATATGTATTTTTGTATTTATTAGTCTTTGCCAATTGAAAGCACTAGATGGTGCTTGTATTCTTTATTAGAAGTGTGTGTGTGTGTGTGTAATGTTGTGGAGGCTGCACACTGAGTGTTCTGCTGATATAGAAATGCTGTACGGTGTGGTCGGGCTCCCCTGCTGGAGTGGTGTGTGTGAGGGCCAGACACTGCTGTCAGCACTCACAGCTGACACACACACACACACATCAAACTCTACCTGCGGAGAAGAACCACTAGTCAAAATAAAAACCTTTAGTTGAGACATGCTCCTCAGGAATAAATGGACAAGAAAAGGCCTCTATGAAAGCAAGGGACCTCGCTTTAGTAGTAGTGTGTCGTGGACAAGTTCTGGTGTTGCATTTGCTTTGTTGTTAATGCACTGTAACAAAATGATTGGTCAGATTACGCAGCATGGATGTTCCGGCATTAATATTTGCCTCTGCAATATAAGCGACTGATATTAAGTGCCTTTCAAGGAAACTCTAGTGATCCAATATTCAGGCCCACTATACTGCAGAACCAAACCTTACCCCGTGTAAATGAATCTCACAAAAAATAGTCCAGGTTGCGTAAAAAAAAAAAAAAAAAAAATATATATATATATATATAGCATAATAAAATAAAGCTTATTTTAGGACCAGTGTGACATAATTTAAAGCACACAACAATTAAGTACACTTAACCTTTTCTGTAAATCCCATTACTGTACCGTCTCACTTACATATTTCCAAATGCTTTACAAATTAAATAATCTTTTATTAAATGGGTAATGATAATGCAGCTCCACCCACCCTATAATACAATCTGTAATATACTAATAAAGTGCTTGTCACAATGCTAAGAGTCTTAATGGTTCTAAACAGGCTTTATTTCTATTAATGTAAAATATAATTTAAAAAAGGGATGAGAATACGATCCAAATATGTTCCAGATTTGGTGCAATTCACTTGTGTGTGTTCAAATACAGAAAGTATAAAACTATTAAAACCATAATTTGTAGTGTGGGTCTGAAGACTGTTAAATTAATGTTAATTAAGGGATGATGAGGAATGTGCTCTATAATGACATGCAAGCGTCATTAATTAACAGATTAGAATTGGATCCCCTTATGAAGATATATGGTTATACATGGTTATTGTTCTGTCAAGTGTGCTTTTCGGGTCATATAAGCCGTCTTCACAAAATCATGAGGCACCGAACAGCGTGTTTAAAAGTCACCATAACACCCTCTGTCACACGAAATGTTAGCATTTCACAGAGCTGGATAGTTAAAGAGGAAGTAAAGGGCAAAGACATGTCACTTTCAATCTGAATATGAGGCGTCACGCCAGTTTCTTGTTTTCTTCTTTTTCATCCGCGGTGTTTTTCGTCGCCACAAACGGCAAAATGCCAAAGGCCGCAGAGGGAGAGCGTTTGGCTTCTGGAGCTTCAGCCGCCCAACCCCTCCGCTCTCCTCCGCTTTTTCATTTATCTGTTCCGCCTTGGTTGTTTAGACCCAATTAAGAGGCTAATTGTGGAGATCAGGGAGGATTGCATTGTTGTAAAAGTACGGAGCGCATGGCTAATTGCCGGAGCAGCTGCCAGTGTTTATGAAAAGCCAGGCGGATCTGCGGTTTCTCCGGAGGAGAGCGAGCTCTCGTCCTCCTTCTGATGTGGTCGAGAGAGCCAGGTGAGCGGAGAGCATTCCGGGGCGGGACAGGACTGAAGCTGCAGAAATAATTACCACCACCACCGAGGGCTTCTCTTTCTCTTATCTTGGGCTCTTGTTCCCCAAGGCAGGAGAAACCTTGAGGATGACACCAAGCATGTGGCAGGACTCGGCGATATGGAAGGGATCCAGGAGGAGGCACATCCTCTGCCAGCTTTTATCTAAATGATCTCACTCTTGTCTGTGCCAGGTGTTTTGGGTGGGAGTCTGTGAAAATAAGGCACACGGTTTTGAGTCACCGCTGAGGCTGTTGTCGAGTGATGCATTCTCCCATAGCAGATGGGTTTTTCACAAAGTAAACTTTAGGAACGTCGTTCCGCATGGTGGCAGCTTGTTTTGGATGGATGGATGCCTTCATCCCGCTTCTCAAAAGCAGAACATGATATAATGATGTGACGCCTCCTTGCCAAGTTTACTCTTTTGACACTGCCATTCTTTTAGCATTACTCAATGCCTTTTATGTTACACGTTATTTTAAGGTGTCCTTGTCAAGTGTAATTATACTTTGGACTGAGTAATGTGAATGAACAATATGTACTTGCTATTGGGGTTGGTTTAGGGTTAGTTGCATGTAATTATGCATAATTACTCAGGCTGTCAAAACGATTAATCGTGATTAATCGCATCCAAAATAAAAGTTTGTTTACATAATCTATGTAATTATACACATAATCTGTGTATAATTATTTTGTATATATAAATACACACACATGCATGTATATTTTAGAAAAAAATATTATTTGTATATAAAATATTGATATTTATAAGTAATATAAATAATATATAAATCTATATACAGTATATAGATAAAAATATTTCTTAAATATACACAAGCATGTGTGTGTATATAAAATAATTATACACAGTGCACCCACATATATTATGTTAACACAAACTTTTATTTTGGATGTGATTAATCGTGCTTAATCGTTTGACAGCCCTAGTAAGTACTGATTATACTATAGTAAGTACACTGTAACAACAAGGACTTTTACATTGCAACATTGTTTGGCATTGTGAAAATTGTGACTTTAGAACATTATTTTTGAGATTGCAGCATTCTTGCTGCATCATTATAATGGCATTTGTTTTGAATAATGGAAATCTTTAAGTATTGCGACATTTTGCATTATTTTAAGAAGGAGCGATTCTTTAACGTTACACTATTTTGTCATTGCCTAACCTTCTCAATCTAAATGCTCTTTGGTATCACAGCATTTTTTTGACATTCTTTGGCATGGCAAAATAGTGTAACGTTAAAGAATCGCTCCTTCTTAAAATAATGCAAAATGTCGCAATACTTAAAGATTTCCATTATTCAAAACAAATGCCATTATAATGATGCAGCAAGAATGCTGCAATCTCAAAAATAATGTTCTAAAGTCACAATTTTCACAATGCCAAACAATGTTGCAATGTAAAAGTCCTTGTTGTTAATATGTACTTACTATAGTATAATCAGTACTTACTAGGGCTGTCAAACGATTAACGCGATTAATCACATCCAAAATAAAAGTTTGTGTTAACATAATATATGTGGGTGCACTGTGTATAATTATTTTATATACACACACATGCTTGTGTATATTTAAGAAATATTTTTATCTATATACTGTATATAGATTTATATATTATTTATATTACTTATAAATATCAATATTTTATATACAAATAATATTTTTTTCTAAAATATACATGCATGTGTGTGTATTTATATATACAAAATAATTATACACAGATTATGTGTATAATTACATAGATTATGTAAACAAACTTTTATTTTGGATGCGATTAATCACGATTAATCGTTTTGACAGCCTGAGTAATTATGCATAATTACATGCAACTAACCCTAAACCAACCCCAATAGCAAGTACATATTGTTCATTCACATTACTCAGTCCAAAGTATAATTACACTTGACAAGGACACCTTAAAATAACGTGTAACATAAAAGGCATTGAGTAATGCTAAAAGAATGGCAGTGTCAAAAGAGTAAACTTGGCAAGGAGGCGTCACATCATTATATCATGTTCTGCTTTTGAGAAGCGGGATGAAGGCATCCATCCATCCAAAACAAGCTGCCACCATGCGGAACGACGTTCCTAAAGTTTACTTTGTGAAAAACCCATCTGCTATGGGAGAATGCATCACTCGACAACAGCCTCAGCGGTGACTCAAAACCGTGTGCCTTATTTTCACAGACTCCCACCCAAAACACCTGGCACAGACAAGAGTGAGATCATTTAGATAAAAGCTGGCAGAGGATGTGCCTCCTCCTGGATCCCTTCCATATCGCCGAGTCCTGCCACATGCTTGGTGTCATCCTCAAGGTTTCTCCTGCCTTGGGGAACAAGAGCCCAAGATAAGAGAAAGAGAAGCCCTCGGTGGTGGTGGTAATTATTTCTGCAGCTTCAGTCCTGTCCCGCCCCGGAATGCTCTCCGCTCACCTGGCTCTCTCGACCACATCAGAAGGAGGACGAGAGCTCGCTCTCCTCCGGAGAAACCGCAGATCCGCCTGGCTTTTCATAAACACTGGCAGCTGCTCCGGCAATTAGCCATGCGCTCCGTACTTTTACAACAATGCAATCCTCCCTGATCTCCACAATTAGCCTCTTAATTGGGTCTAAACAACCAAGGCGGAACAGATAAATGAAAAAGCGGAGGAGAGCGGAGGGGTTGGGCGGCTGAAGCTCCAGAAGCCAAACGCTCTCCCTCTGCGGCCTTTGGCATTTTGCCGTTTGTGGCGACGAAAAACACCGCGGATGAAAAAGAAGAAAACAAGAAACTGGCGTGACGCCTCATATTCAGATTGAAAGTGACATGTCTTTGCCCTTTACTTCCTCTTTAACTATCCAGCTCTGTGAAATGCTAACATTTCGTGTGACAGAGGGTGTTATGGTGACTTTTAAACACGCTGTTCGGTGCCTCATGATTTTGTGAAGACGGCTTATATGACCCGAAAAGCACACTTGACAGAACAATAACCATGTATAACCATATATCTTCATAAGGGGATCCAATTCTAATCTGTTAATTAATGACGCTTGCATGTCATTATAGAGCACATTCCTCATCATCCCTTAATTAACATTAATTTAACAGTCTTCAGACCCACACTACAAATTATGGTTTTAATAGTTTTATACTTTCTGTATTTGAACACACACAAGTGAATTGCACCAAATCTGGAACATATTTGGATCGTATTCTCATCCCTTTTTTAAATTATATTTTACATTAATAGAAATAAAGCCTGTTTAGAACCATTAAGACTCTTAGCATTGTGACAAGCACTTTATTAGTATATTACAGATTGTATTATAGGGTGGGTGGAGCTGCATTATCATTACCCATTTAATAAAAGATTATTTAATTTGTAAAGCATTTGGAAATATGTAAGTGAGACGGTACAGTAATGGGATTTACAGAAAAGGTTAAGTGTACTTAATTGTTGTGTGCTTTAAATTATGTCACACTGGTCCTAAAATAAGCTTTATTTTATTATGCTATATATATATATATATATTTTTTTTTTTTTTTTTTTTACGCAACCTGGACTATTTTTTGTGAGATTCATTTACACGGGGTAAGGTTTGGTTCTGCAGTATAGTGGGCCTGAATATTGGATCACTAGAGTTTCCTTGAAAGGCACTTAATATCAGTCGCTTATATTGCAGAGGCAAATATTAATGCCGGAACATCCATGCTGCGTAATCTGACCAATCATTTTGTTACAGTGCATTAACAACAAAGCAAATGCAACACCAGAACTTGTCCACGACACACTACTACTAAAGCGAGGTCCCTTGCTTTCATAGAGGCCTTTTCTTGTCCATTTATTCCTGAGGAGCATGTCTCAACTAAAGGTTTTTATTTTGACTAGTGGTTCTTCTCCGCAGGTAGAGTTTGATGTGTGTGTGTGTGTGTCAGCTGTGAGTGCTGACAGCAGTGTCTGGCCCTCACACACACCACTCCAGCAGGGGAGCCCGACCACACCGTACAGCATTTCTATATCAGCAGAACACTCAGTGTGCAGCCTCCACAACATTACACACACACACACACACTTCTAATAAAGAATACAAGCACCATCTAGTGCTTTCAATTGGCAAAGACTAATAAATACAAAAATACATATTGTACAAATTAAACTTTAAGATATGGGATCTATCTATCTATCAATCTATCTATCTAAATTATTAATTTCTCTCTTGAATAGCTAAATAAAGAAAAAATATAGAGAAAAGCTGTTTTACAAATTCAGAAAGCAATTACAAAACAGAAGCAGTGTAACTTGCAATAATCCAGATTCTTAGATATATCGTATAGCTTCAGATAGTGTAGTAACCTGCAAGAGTATGATGGCATATTTAATGAACTTTACACAGTCATTGAACTGAACTGAACTGAACTGAACTGAACTGAACTAAACTAAACTAAACTAAACTAAACTAAACTAAACTAGAACTGAACTGAACTGAACTGAACTGAACTGAACTGAACTGAACGGAACTGAACTAAACGGAACTGAACGGAACTGACCTGAACTAAACTGAACTGAACTGAACTGAACTAAACTGAAAGGAACTGAACGGAACTGAACAGAACTGAACTGAATGGAACTGAAAAGAACGTAACTGAACGGAACTGAACTAAACTGAACTAAACTAAATGGAACGGAACTGAACTGAAGAGAACTGAACTGAAATGAACGGAAATTAATTGAACGGAATGGAACTGAAGTGAAGTGAACTGAAGTGAACTGAACGGAACTGAACTGAAGTGAACTGAATGAAGTGAATGAAACGGAACAGAACGGGACTGAACTGAATTGAAAGGAACGGAACTGAACTAAAAGGAACGGAATGGAACTGAACTGTAGTGAACAGGGTGCGATTCCCGAAAGCATCGTTAGCCAACTATGGTTCCGAACCATATGGTTTCAGTTCAGTTCCGAAACGGAACTGAACTGAACGGAAATGAACTGAATGATCACCAAACTGACCCCAGCTGACCAATGACACTATTTTTTTAGAGCTACTGTAGACAGCAGAAATAATCTCGGTTTGCATCATTATTTTCTCTTTATGTAAAGCTGTACTACAATATGTACTGTATAAAGGGCTTTATAAATAAAGGTGACCTGACTGACTTGCTAAGGGATAAACAGCAACAAGTGTTGTTGCTATTTCAACCAATGTCTGAAGTGTGTCGAACACAGGTATGTAATGCTCTACTGAGGACAATCAAATGGATGGAAATGCCATTTTAACTAGTAATTGTAAAGAACCCTTCACTTAAATACTGATATTATATTTAACACTGCAAATGACGCTGTTATTTTTAGTGAACAAAAATCAAAAAATGTTGTCTGATTCTACTACAAATGACTCTCAGTTGATTATAGGCTATTAAATTATTTTAAGTTAAGAAATAATTTAAGATATTTTATTAACATAAATAAATGCAATATTTTTACATTATAAATAAATTATTTGATAAAGAAATGACATGACATGTTTTACCAATTACTTTTTTTATTATTTAGCAATTACTGTTTTGATGAAACTCTGATGAAACTGTGCTCAAGCAAAATCAGCAAGCATATTATTTGCAACCACATTCATAATACTGTTTTACTCTTTCTAAGCCCGCCCCAAATGAGTGTATGCACGTTATATTAACTTACCTTACACTTTGGTTACATTTACAGGATGAATTGTTCATTATTAGGCCTACTTATTTTAATTCCCTTAATATTATTTTTCTTACGCCCCCGACAGTTGGTTTTAATATGCTGTACGTGGTCAAACTGTTTGTGGTCAAAATGTGCATTGAGAATGTAAAGTCTCACGAGATGTCACGAGATTCCAAGAACCAATCAGAGACGCGTCTTCGTGTAAACGGACAGAAAACATGGCGACCATGTCGTAGAGCACTCTTACCTGAGTAGCCAAACACTTTTAGTGTTTAAACCAAATATCCCAAAAGTGTTGTTGCTATTTCAACTAAGTTATGACTACTGAAGCGGTATTGTTCATATTAGTTAAAATAAACCATGACCGACAAGAGAAACATCGCTGCGCGACATATATCGGATGCGAGAAAATCAGAGCAGAACTCTCAAACTTTCCCAGAGGAAAATGAAAACAAAGACTCGAATGACCGGACTCAAAAAGTCACAGTCTCCGTCATATCACACTTCATACAGCTGTCGCAAAGGTATGTTAAGTTTGTAAGACACCAGAACGCGTGACAACGCATCGGAAAGCAGATGTTTATCCTACAGAAGTATTATTACTGTTGCAGTGTCATCATGGTGTATTACGTGCGACTGAACGATTTATGTAACTTATAATGTTATTTGCATGGCACTACAGTGTGCTTCGTTATTCTACATGTCCAAAAACTCATGCTGCTACTTGTTAGTGTCCAAGTGAATTTATTCATTTATTTATTTTCAAACAAAGTATTTTGTTGTTGACATTTCTATCTTAATTATCAGATTTTACAACCCCAAAACGTCGACCAAGAATCAGATTCAACGGTTGTTACAGCGGAGATTCGCCTAATGAGACCGAATCCCGCAAGACATCATCTGGGATCCCAACTCACCCACGCAAAACTCGAATGGCAAGTGTGATCATAAAACTTACATTAGTCTTTCTTTTTTTTTTTTCCAAAATTTTGTATTGTGATTAGGGGTTGGTGATATGATCAACAATTTTGTATATGCTAGTCTTGATATAGTAATGATATATATAATGAATATAGCTGTATTCGATGGAAATTAAATTAAATAGTTTAATATTAACTTACTAACTATCTGGTAATGTTTATTATTGGACAATCTGCCATCTTCAATATTGCATTTCACTTGAAAATGCCACAACCACACTGAGTGTAAAGTCGATTGCAACTTCCGGTTCACACTGACGTAAAGTTCAAAATTGTAAAATTACAGGCTTTTTACTTCCAGCTTGTTTGTTTGCATTACTCTATTGTTGCATATAGTATATTGTTGTATAAAATCATTTTGCTACTGTGCATAATACCACCTTAAACAGATAAATGTTGATTTCTTAATCAGTAGCAGTACTAAATATTTGCAACCATTCGCAGGAACAGAAAATGCGAACGTCATTAAGATATCGGAAATTGTCAATAGGATTGCACCAAAAGTAAGTACTGAACAATATATAGCCAAATACAATGGAAATTATGCATGTCATGGTAATTTTAATCTAACAGTTATTCTATGTTAAAGGTTGAGAAATCGAAAGAAAAGGACTCTGTGCTCCAGTGGATTGGAGACAGTGCCATACCCTGCACTCCAGAGATCAGACAGCCCAGGGTCAGGAGAATCTCAGCACGGTACCTGTCCTCTAATCACCAACAGGCTCAACATTTAAAATGTGTCATAAACCTTTTTTTAGACTAGCATGCATAAAATCTATAAAGTCTCTATTACCTGACAGGTGTGCTGCAACTGTATGACTCTCTTCAACATCTTTTACTATTTCACCACTGGATGTGTGTTCACAGTGACTTTGTGCGAATAATGTGAATATTCTAAATGATTATTGCATCGTAATTTTTTGCTGTTTTATTGTGCCTCCAGAGTCATTGAAAATTTAGTATCTGCCGATAATGAGTTCCTATCCGATACTTGTATTTTCCGGAGTGATTTTAAGTTATTAAATTCAATCCACAGGGCCATGCAGAGTTTCTCAGGGGGAGGAGCTCAAATGTAAATAAATCTATCACTATAAAGTAATGTCAATATGACAATAAATACAATATATTTGCAAAAAGTAGAATAATTGCTAACAAAAGGTGGTAGATTAGAAAACAAGGTTAGAAAACATGATTGCATTGTCAATGCCAGTCTGTCAGTAATGTCCAAAGCTAGACGCAACCCATAGCAATGTGTCATTCCATAATTGTATCGGAGTAAGTAAGAGTTTGGTTCGTGTTGTCAACATGGACAGATGATGCTGTTTTCAGTGCTGTGAATCCACTTTAGCTGCTTTTCCACCATCGGCCAAACCGCACTTTTCGCTTAACCGTTCCCTTCTGTGCCGATCTGGACCAACCGTTACCAATGTGGTACCTTTTCCTAGTTTTCCACTAGGGCTGGGTATCGATAACAAAATGTTCGATACCGATACCTTGACTTCGATACCGGTTCCTGAACGATACTTTTCGAAACCAATTTTATGTAAACAGTTTTAATTAGGGCTGCAACTAATGACTATTTTAATAGTTGACTGGTTACCGACTACTGAAACGATTAGTCGACTAATCAGATAATTACATTTTTCTAAAATTTAGCATGAGATTGCTTTAATTCTGTGGAAAATGCTAGTAAACACAAGAAAGAAGGGGGTACTTCAATGAAAAATGTATTATAGCCTGGATACGGTGAATAAAAAGATTACCTGCATGGTTTGCGCGGCTCGCTGACAGCAACAGCTGGCTGTTTTGAATGAGATGACCCGGTTACTGTGATCGGGGAGCACTTTATGAACATTCTGTGACGTGCGAGCAGCGCCGGGGAAAGTGTGTCTGTTAAGAGTGAGCGCTCGTGAGCGGGAGACACACATAACTTGATTTATGCGAGGTTGAACTGGCCATGTGGTGTGACAAAGCGGGCATAGATGGACACGAGCACGAGTTCGCGGGTGAATTAATAACGTGTAGCTTTAACAAATTGATCCATATATAAGGCTCTCTGGCTTTTAAGTGCGCCTAATATAGTGCAGAAGATACGGGTAAATCTTAGAGTCAAACTCCGTTTTATTCAACTGTCCAACGTGCTTTCTCTTTAAATGTTCGTGCATCACCGAGGTGCTGCCGTGATACGCAAGGACGCTTTGTAAACCATGCAGGTAATCTTTTTTTCCACCGTATCCAGGCTAAAATGCTCTCAAACTTTAGATGTTTTGGTATGTGCAGCTGCAGCGTTGGACACCGCCATTTCTGTATGTTATTGCTCAGCAGAGAAGTTCATGCGCATGTGCGACTCGGCAGAAGTTGTAATGAAGAGAGATCCCTCGGTCGAAGAAAAAACATGTCTGGCGACAACGTCGACAATTAAATTTATTGTCGACTATTTCTATTATCGATTTTTGTTCGACGAATCGTTGCAGCCCTAGTTTTAATAATATAATATTACCTTTTTTCAGTTTGTTGACTTTCACACTCATATTTTGAGTATGTAAAAAAACACCAATGTTAAAGTTTTCTATGTTTCCTAATCAAAACAACATGTATTTTTTACTTCAATGAGCTCATTGTTTCTGCCTTATCTTGATGCATTGTTTAACAATGAAATTAAATGAAAATGAATTGAAATGCATTACACTGTCACCTCTGATTAAGATCACTCTAAATTGTAATTTAGAAACATTTTCTGCTAAGTTGTTTTGAAACGATATGTGTTGTAAAAAATGCTATACAAATAAATGTGAATTAAATTAAATATAGGCTAATATTGGGACTGGGAGTGGGATTTATGCCTCAGCGCTTGGCACACATGAAGCTTGCCGCAAAGCACTGGCAACAGTAGCCTATTGATTATGGATGTGTTGGGAAACAATAGCAAGGATATATTTTAATTGTGTATTAATGAACAAGTGTTTTTAAGTGTAATGACAGCAAATATGATTATGGCGAGGCTGACTCGTCATTCCTGAAGCAGTGAATGCGTGCGCCTATATGGATTAGGTAATCAAAAACTATTTATTTTTAATTGTTTCGTTTAAAATTAGACATTATTACCCAATAACAATCAATGCCCAATCAATCAGTGTACTATTATTGTTTTGGCATATACACTGATTTCAGAGATTTATGATCTTTCAGATCTACATTAATTCGCCATCTTTTTCCTTTAGGCAGAGCAGTGTTGAGGACCTGAAGAAACTTGCCAAGCAGTTTGACATCAATATGACTCGTCAGGACAAAGAGAAACAACAGGAGAGCATTGAAAAAAGAAATAAACTCAATAAGCTTCAAAGTGATGGTACAGCAACAACAGAAAAATCAACATCCATCCCGGTCTCATTGGAACAACTAACTGGCTGCTCATCTGTTGCCCGCCAGGAAGAGGAAGAGCTTCAGGCACTGTTTGATGGTCCAACTCAGCACGTAAATGGGAGACTGAGCCCGCCATCAGCAAACTGCACACCAGAAAGCAGTGCTGAACCTGTAGCTCAGGCTGGACAGAGCTCAAGTTCTACTGCAATCAAGAATGCTCCTGTGGACGCACATAAAGCTACTGAGGCGGAGTTTGATGATGACTGGGAAAACGATGACCTTCTGAATGACACATTTGTGCTGGAAATGACACAGATCCCAGTGTCTTTGAATGTAGCTCAGAAACAGAGCACTGCTCAGCCCAAGTCTTGCTCTAAGAAATGTAATTTTGAGGCCAAGGTTAATCCGTCTGTATCTAATGGCAGAAACATCTGTTTTGAAACTCAACAGAGCACCAGCAAAATCAGCACCTTTACCAAGACACTTCCTGATGTCAAAACGTCTAATCGAAGCACTTCTTACGTTGAAGCCACCTGCTTCCGTCCAGAAATAACACTACTGAGAAGCTGCTAAAGACTTCACCTGTGAATCAAGAAAAACAGCAAAAACAGCCAACCCAGGGTACAAAACAAGTAGAGCTTGATGGAATGACCAAAGATGGTGGAGTTTCAAGTCAGTCCTCTTCTGTTCAGTTTGATGGGGTTTCAGAGGAGGACATGAAAGTCTCTGTTTGATTCCGATAGTCTGTGGAATGACGAAGACGACGATGATCTCCTTTTTCAGGCTTGCGACGATGCTGGAAAAGTTATCGGCCAGTCAAGAACAACAAAGACGCAGCGAAAAGTACAGAAATCTTGCACATGACAAATCAAGAAGCTTTGCATCTAAAGCACCTTCCTCCTCTCACACCATTTGTTCTCAGAACATGGGCATCAACAGCAGGGTCCAACCACAAGAACCCACAAAATCATCACGCGTATTTGCTCGCTCAAACTCGGTACCGTGTACAAGTGGCAGATCTGGATTTAAACAGGGTCAGCACTGTGGACATGCACAAAACAAATTAAATCAAGTGAAATGTGCCTTAGGATCCAGGCCTGGTTCTGCTGGATCCATGGACACCTCAAAGACTGTTTTGCCACACAGCGCAACAGTAGGAAATACTTCTAACTCCCACCATTACACGTTCAAAAGACATCTGTCAGACTCCATGCCGCTAACCAACAAAGGTAAGCTTTGTACGCTGTGGCACTGGCACCTGCAGCACATTAGCTCTGAAATTGCATCATAGAATACTCCTAAAGGATATCACTGTAATAGGCAAGTTTGCTTAACCTGTTAAAAGAATAGTTCAAACATAACTGAAAAATCTGTCATCATTTACTCACCCTCAACTCATATGGTCCAAACTCATATGACTCTTTTTACAGTATATACTGTATTTGTGTGTCTCTCTCGTCATGCACATGCTTATTACGTGTTCAGTCTATAGTGTTTCATCGCCATCTAAAGGCCTGGCAACAGAACATATGCGTTTTTACTAGTTTTCTTCGCAGATCCATGTGAATTGGGGATAATTTTGACAATGGTGTCATCTTAACGATACTAAGCATATAATTGTTGTGTGTTTTAGTTGGGCTTTTGACCCTTAACATGAGTTATAACAGCCGATGAAAAAATAGAAAAGATGATCTGATTTTGTTGGTTATGTTTTAACAATCATTATTTCACAATCATTGTATTCAGAGTCGCTGAACTCCTATAGAGCCCCGTTTCTGAGTAAGGTTTACTTTATTAATTATAGCATCACTGGCCTTGTACAACATCATATTTTTAGCAGTTTCAATGAAACCAAATGATCAAAACAATAAAAAGATAACTTCAGAAATTTTTATGTAGGCACACACAGACTCCAAGAATTAGCGGTTTGAATCTCAGCAATGTTGACAAACAGATCATCTCTGATCATAAGCTCATTAATTATTCATGTAGCAATGCTTGATGGGAGCCATGAATGAGTTTTGATTGGTGCTCACAGAATGCAAACGTGTGTTATTATTGTCACCATTGTTGAGATTCACATGCAAAGTCTAGATCTCTGTGTGGCTAAAAACTAAATTAAATCAACTTTTTTTTTTTTTGCATTTAAACCACATTTAAAATATCCTATGGATTACCTTGTGAAATCATAAAAATATTATACTGTACAAGGACAGTACTGCTATTATTAAGTAAGTGAACCTAAACTGGGCTCTATATGAGTTCAGTGATTCAGGTCAAATAATTGTGAAATAATGATTGTTAAAACATAACCAACACCATCTGATCACCTTTTCTATTTGTTCATCTGGCTGTTATAATTCATGTATAACAGCCAAACAACATCTAATGTTAATGATTTAAAGGTCAAGAGACCAACTAAAAAACACTCTGATCTCCATAATGGTGACTAAAAAAAATATGGTTTTCTCCTTCAGTGATTCTGCTTGTTAACATTAGGTGTCTTCAATGATGGCAGTAAAAAAAAAGTTCTTAATTCATTTTTGACATCTGTCTGTTACTTCCGATATTTTTGTTTAGAAAAATTGTAAATTGTACTCATTTTAAATGGTTACATTTTAAGTAATGCTTTAGGTTAATTATTACTCAATTCTTATATGTTAAATTTAATTATAATACTGATTGTAATCTTTTGCCTCAATTTTATTAATTCGATTTAAAACATTAATTCGATATTCATTTTTACAGTGTATATTGTATTACAATGGTATACTCATCTGCTGCTGCAATTTTAAATTAATATATAAAATCTTCGATTATTTGGTTTAATTATCAAATGAATGCTATTTTAGGTAAAGGATTCCATTCATTTATTTTATCACTTACAAAATTTGACAAAATTAGGACAAAAAAAGCAAAACTTTAATTTCAGTTAAAAAAGTGATTATTAACTGAAAATATTGGCCTTGGCGTCACTCTTAAATCTTATTTTCTCTTGCACATATTCAAACATGGCTGTTCTTGAATGTTTGTGAGATATTTTAAAGCCGTTGGTGTTTGTATTTCAGTGCTTTTAGCGTTCTCTCAAAAGTTTCATCGTAGCATTCACCCAATACACATTTTAGTAAGTTGTATTGTATCTTTCAACATACCTTCTGGTGTTCATTAATGTTTATGTTGTGTTATAACTAGTAGTAAAGCCTATTCAATTAAAAAAGGAGATTCTCTGGATTTAAGAATTGATATTGGTTCATAAAAATGACAATTGAGAAATTAACCTTGTTTTAAACTCTGCCCTACTTGATTATGTCCTTGGAAAAGAGCAAAAAGCATTCTTCAAATATTTTTCCTTTGGTGTTCATTTGCAGAAAGACATGAGGATGAGAAAATATTTTTATTATTTTCTATTTTTATTAATTTTATGTCTTCTAGAAAAAGGGTGTTGGGAAAGTTAATGAGTGCTGAATTAAACCATGAAACTCAGAGATTTCAATTCAGGCTTTAAACGTTTTACATGTCCCAGTTACATTCCACAGACCTGTAACCCAACTTTTTTTGTTGTTGTTTTGCAGTTTTTATTTCATCGCATACGACAGCCAAATGTTCAGCTGCTGAGATTGAGAGGAAGAAACAGGAAGCGATTGCGAGAAGGAGATTACGGCTGCAGGCTAGTCAAAAAGATGGAACCCCAACATCAGGACACCATGAAGCTTGGACTGTACTGAATGCCAGGGATGTTCTGGCCTGTAAAGAACTAAATTATGTAATTATGACAGTAATGAAGCACATAGCCTGGAGATCATATTTCAGTCCTTCAAATCCTAATTTAGACTTGAACACTAATTTGTCTCTTTGAAGGAAATGTTACTTGAAGATTTCTCATGCTTTTCTAAATAAATGTACTTCAGAGTCATATCTGTCTAACTGCCAAACTAAATGGCTAGAGTTACAAGAGAAAGCAATATCTCGCACATTACGGTTCTGTTATTACAACCCAGTATTGTCAGTAAAATTTATGGCTGATGTCTGCACACTTTCTTTTCTCTTTTTTTCAAAATTTCATGAAGCATTTCTAACCATGTGTCATCTGAATCGTGAAAGAAAAGGAACAGACTTTGGATTATGCCTCAGTAAATGCTGTTACAAATGTAAGGTCACTTTTCATTGGTCAGTATTAGGTGTAGTTATTAATGGGGAAAAATACTTGAATTTTCGTCAATCAAGCTAAAGATCCTGGAGATCTTTTTTTCTTTTCATTTGTTGTCTTTGTTCTATATATTTTTGTTGAACACATTTGTGTCAGTATTAAAGTACAAAGAGGAAGCAAAAGTTATAGCGTATTGTTGCTTCCAAAAGTCTTGAATAAAACATTGTGAATGTTGACTGTCTGCAGTCTTTGAGTCTCTATCAGTCTAATGACATATTGAATCGATAATTACATCCAGAAATAGCAGTTCAAATGTCAAACCTCATTCATAACTAATTACTTTCTTAATGTGTAATGCTCTTAAAATGTAATCTTTTAAAAATTACATTTTCTATGCTTATAATTAAAAAAAAACATCCACACCTGGTTTATTGTACTGTCACAATGTTAGTCATTGTGTGCCTAGGGGAATGTCGGCATATCATTGGGATCCGGCCCTTCTCAGGTGGAAGCCACACAGGTGTGTGTGTGTGTGTGTTTGTACTCTGCCGGTCAAGGCGCAGCATAGCGTATTGTAGCGTAACCCCTCCTCTCCGCGCAATTACTGTAAATCAAATGCCACAGTAATTTGGCAAGAGGACGAGGACTTTTTTATTACTGTGATTATGGTTATGATGATGACTACAATTTATTCCCAAGCAGATGATGAAAATGCTGGGCCCTACAGGTGTTGAGTTCATACAATATAGAAGTTGGTGAAGGATTTTTCTGTAATGTGGCATTATCAAGCTGCTGTGGAACAGAGTAATGGGTGTTTCTGTATTTTTTGCGTCAAAAATGGAGAGCAATTACTGATTATTGTGATGGATCCATGCCATGCAGCGAGAGCGTACTCTGGTATCAAGCTGTAGTAATTACGTCAAATTACTGTGTCTTGGTGCCAGATGCAATTTCCATTTCAGCATACTTGTTGGTTTGGGAAGAAACAAGATCAACGGTTCTCAGACTAAGCAAGAAGGAAACTCTAACTGTAAATTAGAGTCCGGAGACTGAAATGTTCTTGAGCTGATGTTAATATGGTGTCTTAAAGGGGAAATGAAGCAGTGAATCAGGTTTACATGATTTACAAGATGGATTTCCAATATAATCAACAATTATATAAGAAACATGACAAATGTAAACATTTAAAAGAAAAAAGAAAAAAGTATCTTTTGCCGCCAGGGCGCCGCCATTGTGGAGTATTCTAACATGTGACGTCATGGGGTTGGTTGGCTCAAGTTTAACAGGCTCTAAGCAGTGAATATCTGGCGACATCAAACTGTTTACACCAGTGTTTTGAGCCGCGAACGACTAATGTTAGGTACAGTCATTAGACAAAAAGATGACGTCTAATGTTATATGTTGACAAACTGCACATACACTCACCGGACACTTTATTAGGTACCCCATGCTAGTAACGGGTTGGACCCCCTTTTGCCTTCAGAACTGCCTCAATTCTTCGTGGCATAGATTCAACAAGGTGCTGGAAGCATTCCTCAGGGAGTTTGGTCCATATTGACATGATGGCATCACACAGTTGCCGCAGATTTGTCGGCTGCACATCCATGATGCGAATCTCCCGTTCCACCACATCCCAAAGATGCTCTATTGGATTGAGATCTGGTGACTGTGGAGGCCATTTGAGTACAGCGAACTCATTGTCATGTTCAAGAAACCAGTCTGAGATGATTCCAGCTTTATGACATGGCGCATTATCCTGCTGAAAGTAGCCATCAGAAGTTGGGTACATTGTGGTCATAAAGGGATGGACATGGTCAGCAACAATACTCAGGTAGGCTGTGGCGTTGCAACGATGCTCAATTGGTACCAAGGGGCCCCAAAGAGTGCCAAGAAAATATTCCCCACACCATGACACCACCACCACCAGCCTGAACCGTTGATACAAGGCAGGATGGATCCATGCTTTCATGTTGTAGACGCCAAATTCTGACCCTACCATCCGAATGTCGCAGCAGAAATCGAGACTCATCAGACCAGGCAACGTTTTTCCAATCTTCTATTGTCCAATTTCGATGAGCTTGTGCAAATTGTAGCCTCAGTTTCCTGTTCTTAGCTGAAAGGAGTGGCACCCGGTGTGGTCTTCTGCTGCTGTAGCCCATCTGCCTCAAAGTTCAACGTACTGTGCGTTCAGAGATGCTCTTCTGCCCACCTTGGTTGTAACGGGTGGTTATTTGAGTCACTGTTGCCCTTCTATCAGCTCGAACCAGTCTGGCCATTCTCCTCTGACCTCTGGCATCAACAAGGCATTTCCGCCCACAGAACTGCCGCTGACTGGATGTTTTTTCTTTTCGGACCATTCTCTGTAAACCCTAGAGATGGTTGTGCGTGAAAATCCCAGTAGATTAGCAGTTTCTGAAATACTCAGACCAGCCCTTCTGGCACCAACAATCATGCCACGTTCAAAGTCACTCAAATCACCTTTCTTCCCCATACTGATGCTCGGTTTGAACTGCAGGAGATTGTCTTGACCATGTCTACATGCCTAAATGCACTGAGTTGCCGCCATGTGATTGGCTGCTTAGAAATTAAGTGTTAACAAGCAGTTGGACAGGTGTACCTAATAAAGTGGCCGGTGAGTGTAGAAACATTGTTCGCGATGTCTGCCGTCATATTCCCGTCTCGATCAACACCATGGCATGTAAGTTACATTGATATGTAGATAGAAAAGCCGGTGGTGGTTTGGGGCGAAGAGCGGTGTGGATGTTGTATGCGATGCCCACTGTGTCAGAGTCCATCTGCTGTCAAGAGGTTGATCTTGAGCATGTATTGCATGGTCAATTCTGCATCACCGGCGCGCACGTTTACTATGCTGTGCCGTAAGGTAAGTGAGACGTGTTGGAAGCGGCGATGCTTTCCCTGAAGGATGTCAGAGCGGAGACACTTTTTCCTAGTATATGTAGGCTGTAGCTACTAGCACTACCAGTGCGAAAACATGGACGTTTCATTTCCCCTTTAACAAATACATGATAACTTACATGTGGACGAGACAGGAATATGATGGCAGACATCGCGAACAATGTTTCTATGTGCAGTTTGTCAACATATAACATTAGACTTCGTCTTTTTGTCTAATGACTGTACCTAACATTAGTCGTTTGCGGTCAAAACACTGGTGTAAACACAGTTTGATGTCACGATTTTCACTGCCCAGAGCCTGTTAAACTTGAGCCAACCAAGCCCGTGACGTCACATGTTAGAATACTGCACAATGGCAGCGCCCTGGCGGCAAAGATATAAAGTTTTTTTCTTTTTTCTTCTAAATGTTTACATTTGTCATGTTATATAATTGTTGATTATATTAGAAATCCATCTTGTAAATCATGTAAACTTGATTCACTGCTTCATTTCCCCTTTTAAAGCTTACAGTCATGACATTGGGCTTCTCTCAAAAACTAACAACACCTAATCCCTTCACTCAATAGTGTCCAATGTAGTGTCATGCCCCACTTACCAAAGTCAATTCAGTTGACGAAAGCTCTGACAGAGTGTTATCTGTGCGTTAACAACATTGGGACACCAGTATGGGTGAAACTCACCAAGTTTAACTGAGTGAACTTTGACGGCCTGGGGAATTATGGATCTTAAAAGGACGGTACACGCCAACATGGTGTCTCTGTCGTTCACTGTCATGTGATGCCAAAATGCTGTTGAAACATGAAGAGAGACATTTGAAGAATACTTTATGCAGTGCTTTTTTATAATATTTCATTTTGTTCTTCATGAAGAAACTTTCATTTAATCGAAAATGTTATTTATAGTGGGAAAATGTTCTTATCAACATGTTCTTCATACATATATATATATATATATATATATATATATATATATATATATATATATATATATATAAAGAACTTTGCTAACATTTTATTTTGGGACATATGCATTGCTGCAAAAGAAAAAAAAACTTTTGGAACTTTTTTTTTTTTTTTTGTTCAGGTTGTTTTTTTAGTCACCCTCATTTCCAATCCCAAACCTGTAAGATCTTCAGAACTCTCTCAAATGAAGATCGTTTGATGGAAATATGAGAGATATGTTCATAAAGTGATCATGTCTCTGCATGAAATTTGGACTAAACCACTCAATTCATATGGTTAGTTTTACGATGTTTTACAATGACAAATTGGCAGTCGCATAGCTGTCAATGGAGAACACAGAAATCTCAGATTTCATCTAAAAGATCTTCATTTGTGTTTCTAAGAAAAATGAATGCATAACTGGGTTTGGAATTACATGAGGGTATATATATATATATATATATATATATATATATATATATATATATATATATATATGTACAGTATATATGTATGTATGTATGTATGTATGCATGCATGTATGTATGTATGTATGTATGTATGTATGTATGTATGTATGTATGTATGTATGTATGTATGTATGTATGTATGTATGTATGTATGTATGTATGTATGTATGTATGTATGTATGTATGTATACGAGAAATTTTGGATTTCTCTGAACTACAGATGTGCATTTTAAGATGGTGTGAAGGCAAAAAAAATTTAAAAAAATTTAAAAAAAAAATCAATAATAACAGCTTTAAAACCATGTCAGTGGGCAGCTGATTATTTTTCTATCCTCGTCAGCATCACACTCTTTTCTCTTTGTTTTTATCTTGCCCTGTCTCTTTCCCTCCTAAAGTTGGATTTTTTTTATTTACTAAAGGCTACAATTTGTATTTTATTCTCAATATGTACACACACTGTGCCTAACATTATAAAAAAGGCTTTGTTCATGTTTCTGTCCCCTCACAAAGACAGTAGCCTAAACTATTACCGTAGGACATATGTTACATAGGCCTAAAGTCAGTTAAAAATGGCGAAATTCAGACAAAACTATATTAGTTTGTCTAATTATTTGTCATTCGTTTAACATTTATGACCAAAAAAAAAAAAAACGGTCAAATATATACTTACATCTTATCTCGCACTTGACCGTACACTGAAGCGTCGAGTTGCACTGTTAAAATTCGCGCTCAGCATCTGTGAACATAAAGCCCGCCTACTTCGATTTAATTGGTCATCTCAAATATTCTGACATTGACAGAGCGGTGACAGACCAATGAGGCTCTGAACACACACACACACACACACACCCTGTCAGCTGTTTCTGACGTGCTCTCTGCTCACTGCCGCTACGGATTGAAGATGAAGAACGCGCTGAATCTGATTATAACAATAAGTTTGAAGATCGATTTTCATTAGGATATTCTTGGTGCCCCCTCAGCACTTGGTGCCCTACGCACTGCGCGGTGGTGGAAGCGGCGGCACTGAGTTTATTGACCAGAAGTGGTCTATATGAAATGTCCATATATGGACTAAGAAAATGAAAATTTAGAAGATTATTATTTATATATAAATTTCAGTCTTGTCCCACCAAATCTTTCAAAGTTTCAAGTAACTTCAATGAAATTTGCTAATTCTTACCCAGCTCTGTATTGTTATATGGTGATCTGTATGTGTACTCTTCCTCCATGTGGAAAAGTTTGCTGACAAAAAAAAGAGATCTGGGTGCAGGTAAAATGATGAAAGAGTTCATGGGTTTGTATGTATGTATTTATACACTCACCGGTCACTTTATTAGGTACAGCTGTCCAACTGCTCGTTAACACTTAATTTCTAAGCAGCCAATCACATGGCGGCAACTCAGTGCATTTAGGCATGTAGACATGGTCAAGACAATCTCCTGCAGTTCAAACCGAGCATCAGTATGGGGAAAAAAGGTGATTTGAGTGACTTTGAACGTGGCATGATTGTTGGTGCCAGAAAGGCTGGTCTGAGTATTTCAGAAACTGCTTAATCTACTGGGATTTTCACGCACAACCATCTCTAGGGTTTACAGAGAATGGTCCAAAAAGAAAAAAAACATCCAGTGAGCGGCAGTTCTGTGGGCGGAAATGCCTTGTTGATGCCAGAGGTCAGAGGAGAATGGCCAGACTGGTTCGAGCTGATAGAAGGGCAACAGTGACTCAAATAACCACCCGTTACAACCAAGGTGGGCAGAAGAGCATCTCTGAACACACAGTACGTCGAACTTTGAGGCAGATGGGCTACAGCAGCAGAAGACCACACCGGGTGCCACTTCCTTTCAGCTAAGAACAGGAAACTGAGGCTACAATTTGCACAAGCTCATCGAAATTGGACAAAAGAAGATTGGAAAAACGTTGCCTGGTCTGATGAGTCTCGATTTCTGCTGCGACATTCGGATGGTAGGGTCAGAATTTGGCGTCTACAACATGAAAGCATGGATCCATCCTGCCTTGCATCAACGGTTCAGGCTGGTGGTGGAGGTGTCATGGTGTGGGGAATATTTTCTTGGCACTCTTTGGGCCCCTTGGTACCAATTGAGCATCGTTGCAACGCCACAGCCTACCTGAGTATTGTTGCTGACCATGTCCATCCCTTTATGACCACAATGTACCCAACTTCTGATGGCTACTTTCAGCAGGATAATGTGCCATGTCATAAAGCTGGAATCATCTCAGACTGGTTTCTTGAACATGACAATGAGTTCGCTGTACTCAAATGGCCTCCACAGTCACCAGATCTCAATCCAATAGAGCATCTTTGGGATGTGGTGGAACGGGGTCCAACCCGTTACTAGCATGGGGTACCTAATAAAGTGGCCGGTGAGTGTATATTAACAATCCCTCATTACATTCTTTACTTTTTTTCCTTTTTTGTTCTATGAGAAGAAGCATAAAGGTTTGGAATGACTTGAGGATAAAAAATAAAGTCTGAATTTGTATTTTTGGTATATGCCAAAATCATGATATCAAGTGAGCTTTTCTTTTTTGGTATTGAACATGTAAAGAAAACATTACACAATAGACAATTAGATGATATTCCCATTTCCCATCCACTAGTTGTCACAGCATCATCCATTGCGGATTACGACACAAAGGTATGACTAAAACGCAAAACAGCGGAGCGGGGGGGGGCACAGGGGGGCTCCAGTTGTCATCAAGCTAAATGAACTGTGAATATTTTCACAGTGCGTGTCATTAGCAGCTTAGATTTGTTTCAACAAGGCTTACCTGAGGGCTCTATTCATTGGCCCCCAGGTATGAACAGGCTAATGCACACACTAAAGCAGAGCCTTCTCCCTCCACAGGCATCTCCAAACTGAAAGAAGCCTCATGTTTTCTCCATTATGAGCGCATTCCTGCACAGACAGGTCGGTCAGATTGCACAAGGAATATGCTGAATTCTCTCATTTGAAAAGACCCTATAGCTGTTATTCTAGTATATTTTTGGAAACACTTCTAGGATATGACAAACCCAATGGCGAAAAAGTTTTTGATTCTAACGTTTGCCTTTGCTTTCTGAATGCATTCTGCAAATCATATTATGATATATATATATATAACCATATTATACATGAGTCATTGCTTCTGCATATATAACCTTTGGTTGCTATGTTGTGAGATATTAGTAGTCAGTATGATTTGTGTGTTATATTCCAAGTCTTCTGTTGTGGAAAAAGAAGTCTGCTTTAGCAGTTATGGAAATAATAATGTGTGTGTAATGTTTGAATGTAATGTTTTCAGACACTTAATTGCATGTTATTCAGTTAAATTAAAATATAGTAGTTTAAATGGAAACAGTTAAAGAGTACTTTTTTAACCACTTAACTTCTTTATATGTAATTTCATAACTTTGTTGTCTTAAAGTGGTTAAAGTAAACTATTCGAATGACCTGACAAGCATTTATATAGTAAACTTGAATGTAAATGCTTTAAAATGTACTTTAATATAAAGTTTTTGCTTTGACATTATTACAAAGTGCGCTTTTGAAAAGGGTGCTTAAGTGTGTTAAGAAACAGTAACAAAAGTGTGCTCTTACTTAAGTTGCCTATTATTATTTTTTTTATTATTATTGCAAGTACATTTTGTTGTTTTCTTATATATGTCCATTCATATATACTGTAGAGATGCATTTACAGTAGCACTACTGTTTTTGTGTAAACAATAAAATACTACAAATACCCATATACAGTAAGTTACTGTAAATTTCATTAAAAATACCCACAATGCAGTGCATATTACAGTAGTTAACCGTAAATAAAATATTTTACTGGGCTTTTTTTTTGACGGTAAGTTACTGTAAAATTACGGCAAAGTCTAACAGTGTATGTAAACTTTTAAGAATTGAAGTATCTTACAAGTGCATGTTCAGTACAATTAAACACTTCTTTTTCAAGTCACATCATCCAGTAAGAGATGACAAAAGGTGCTTGAGTAACCTCTGACAGAGTGTGTTATCTGTATGTTAACATCAAGCCACAGTAAGCATGACATTTGCCAAGTTTACCATTCCTTAGAACTTCAACAGCCGGGGGAATTACAGAGCTTAAAGGGACAGTTCACCCACATATGCAAATGCTGGCCTTTTTTACTCAACATTATGTAGTTCTGAACCTGTGTGCTGGTATTTGTTTGTTCATGCGTATGTTCATGCGTTTACCATAAAAGTGGTCAATGTTACACATGCACTTTAAAGTCTTCTAAGCCACACTAAAGCTTTGTGTAAGAAAAAAAGACCAAAGTTTCTGTTCACTAAACATCCTTCCATCTGCTGCAGCTCTTAATTCTCATTCTGCATATGCGACCTGGCATGTGGTGTTTTGTTATGACAAGCGAGAGCGCATGTTGACGTCCAATGTCAATGGCTTCAAACCCCGTGTGACGGATTGACGGATCATGAATTAGTTTGTCACAAATAAAATTAAATGTTTAATTTATCAAATGAGATTCAGATGAGGGGATATTTTCAGTGTTCATTAATTATTTAAAATGTATTGTTTTTTCAGTGTTATTTTAGTATCATTGATAAACTAATGCTCTTACCGTTTTGGTTAATAATTTAAATTCAACATTGTTTTTACATCTGTTTTCATTTGTATATAAACTTGTTTGTGTTTTTTTTTTAAGTTGTGTACATATATATATATATATATATATATATATATATATATATATATATATATATATATATATATGTATATATATATATATATATGTTTTTTTTTTGTATAGTTTTAAGTGGTTTTAATAGTCAACTATCTAAAACTATATATACGTAGGGGAGAGCGGGGCACAACCTAACGCATTTTGGTTTTGGCTAAATTAATTAAAAAATAATTAGGTATCCATACATCCATCCCTCATCCAATCATCCTTCTATTATGGATCAATATCATGGATAGAGCTACCCTATCTCACGACCAATTCGTACTAATTCGTAACGTAGTGATTAAAAAGTGGCAAATTCGTACTAATTCATACAACCTCACTCGTACAAATTCGTACGATTTGTCTAAACCCACGTGACGGTTAAGTTTAGGGGCGGGGTTAGGGGTAGGTCATTCGTAAAATTCATACAGAATTGGCCAATTCGTAAAATATGTACGATTTAGCAAAATCGTACTAATTTGTACGAGTGAGGTCGTATGAATTGTTACGAATTAGCCACCTCGTAAAATTCGTACGAATTCCCGTGAGATCAGGTTGGATAGAGACGTAGAAAAGGGCTGCATAGTTTTGCAATAAATAATAATAAATAAAATTAGCCTATAAATATTGTAATTGCAATTAAATTAGATTTGTGTGTGGCAGCTGCATGTTCAATTATTATTATTAATAATAATACAAATGAGCTTAAAATAAAAATTTAAAGGGTTTATTGCATTAAAAACAGGCCATATTTTTAATAAATAAATAAGTTATCATTCATAGTAAACCAATTTTAAACATTTTAAATTCCAACATCATTTGTGAAAGTCAACAAAGTTAAATGTATACTCAAACCTGAAAAGTTGTGTGGCTCCGTTTTCATTTGATTATCATTGTATACACTAAGGCGGCATAGTTGTAACACTCTGTTAGAACCAACCCCGCTGTGTATTACGTATTTTAAGCCTAGCTAACAGTCGCTAGGAATTGCTGACATGTTTCAAAACGGTGCTATGTTTGAGCCAACAAGACAGTGATTAAGGCAATATAAAGTTAGATTTGGAAACGTATACACCCAACTTAGAAACCGGAAAAAAAAACCTATGATGAAAAAAATACTTTCATGGTGTCAAAACACTCTTTGTCCAGTATCTTTACGAAATATAATCAAAACTGTCGCACTGCAAATTCGCAGGAGACCGTCTTCTGGCAGCAAGAGAAAAATAGCGGAAAGACAACCTGGGGCCTGTTTCAGAAAGGAGGTTAAGTGAAAACTCTGAGTATGTTAACCCTGAAATGAGGGAAACTGAGTTTTCCGTTTCAGAAAGGGGGGTATATCAACCCCGAGAAAGCAGAGTAAGTCAAGCCCGTTTCTGAAAGAGAGGTAACTTATACTCAGAGTCAGTTACCATGGTAACTTACTCTGTGAACATAACCTGGTCGGGAGCAGGTTTTCTTCAGTAAACCCAGAGTTTCTTGCGGTATCCTCCCCCTTTTTAAAGAAGAAGTGCTGTTTAAACACCAACAATAATACTAAAATATATTTACACATTCTTTAAGACATACACATATATATTGTTTGTCCATGGTTTAATTGACTAAATCTGTTTTGCAGCACTTTGCCAAAAAATAAAAGGATTAAAACGTTTGCTAAATTTGTATTTGATTGCACCGTTTTTGATAATATATTTCTATTAAATCATTAACAAAATTGGAATAAAAAACATTTAATAGAACTAAATTATTTTTCAAAAATAATTTAATAAGTTATAAATGATAAAAATAAGATGTTAATCTTATTCCTAATCAATTATTGAAGTTAGTTGATTACATACGTTTTATTGAACAAATGTTTAATTTATTTAACTGTCATTTTAACTGATGATAATAATAACCGTAATTTAATAATGCAGTTTATATATTTAATAATTGTTTAATACCATAAACCGTGATATTTTCTGAGACGGTTCTCATACTGTGAAACTCTCCCCACATGGGGGAGTCCCCCCATCTTCAACGGTGTAGTTAGATTAATGTAATAATTACTATCTCTAGAAAGTATTGGTCTACATATTACTAAATCCTATATCAACCTCAACCACTTGATTAATACAAGGAGGAGAGACAAGAAACGGCACTTTTAATGCTTTCAAATTAACAATATACAATTACATGAATTATTCTTGAATTGATCAAAGTGTGTAGAGGGAGAAGGTTACTTGTATGTTAAATCCACTATTGTTATATACTGAATTGGTCTATAGTTTATGCAGTAGCCTATTTAATGTAATCGCATCATATTTTATTTTAAATTACAGAAGAATTAAGAGAAATCCCTTTAATTAAATTACTATATTTAGATTACTTGGTAATGAATTACACCCAACACCTCTTTTTGTCTGGCGCTGTTGCCATGGTAACTCGTAATATCTGCGCTCCATTGATAATGGCTTTTTATAGTTGTGGTGCACGCGCTTAACTCAGAGTCAGTCAACTCAGAGTTGATTGAACTAACTCATTTCAGCTGTTCTGAAACCGAAAACTCATAGTTTCCCATCTCAGGGTAAGTCAACTCAGAGTTCAAGCTTTAACTCAGAGTTAGTTGAACCTCCTTATTGAAACGGGCCCCTGCTTGATCCTGACGAACTATGTAAACGGTCCGTGTTACATTTAACCCTGCGTTAGGTTGTGCCCCCGCTCCCCTACACTCACCTAAAGGATTATTAGGAACACCATACTAATACTGTGTTTGACCCCCTTTCGCCTTCAGAACTGCCTTGATTCTACATGGCATTGATTCAACAAGGTGCTGAAAGCATTAGAAATGTTGGCCCATATTGACTGGATAGCATCTTGCAGTTGATGGAGATTTGTGGGATGCACAACCAGGGCACGAAGCTCCTGTTCCACCGCCTCCCAAAGATGCTCTATTGGGTTAAGATCTGGTGACTGTGGGGCCATTTTAGTACAGTGAACTCATTGTCATGTTCAAGAAACAAGAAACATGGTGAATTATCCTGCTGGAAGTATCCATCAGAGGATGGGTACATGGTGGCCATAAAGGGACAAACATGGTCAGAAACAATACTCAGGTAGGCCGTAGCATTTAAACGATGCCCAGTTGGCACTAAGGGGCCTAAAGTGTGCCAAGAAAACATCCCCACACCATTACACCACCACCAGCAGCCTGCACAGTAGTGACAAGGCATGATGGATCCATGTTCTCATTCTGTTTACGTCAAATTCTGACTCTACCATCTGAATGTCTCAACAGAAATCGAGACTCATCAGACCAGGCAACATTTTTCCAGTCTTCAACTGTCCAATTTTGGTGAGCTCTTGCAAATTGTGGCCTCTTTTTCCTATTTGTAGTGGAGATGAGTGGTACCCGGTGGGGTTTTCTGCTGTTGTAGCCCATCCGCCTCAAGGTTGTGCGTGTTGTGGCTTCACAAATGCTTTGCTGCATACCTCGGTTGTAAACGAGTGGTTATTTCAGTCAAAGTTGCTCTTCTATCAGCTTGAATCAGTTGGCCCATTCTCCTCTGACCTCTAGCATCAACAAGGCATTTTTGCCCACAGGACTGCCCAATACTTTTCACACCATTCTTTGTAAACCCTAGAAATGGTTGTGTGTGAAAATCCCAGTAACTGAGCAGATTGTGAAATACTCAGAGTGGCCCGTCTGGCTCCAACAACCATGCCACGCTCAAAATTGCTTAAATCACCTTTCTTTCCCATTCTGACATGGATTCTGAGTTTGGAGTTCATCAGGATCATGTCGAAGCACGCAAGTGCGTGTTGTGACTTTATAATAAACCGTAGACCTAAATTTCAGGGGGATTTTCTTTTCAAGGTCATACTGTTGGCAGGCTGAAGAGAGCATCGAAAACAATCCAGTCTCTTTTTCCAGAGCTGGACGTCCTGAAAATGCACATAAAAAAAATTGCAAAACCAGAGCATAATGAAACTGCAAAACAAAAACAGTGCCTTGGCCAAAAGGAGAGCAAATACTGAGGGGTGTAATGGAGGCCAGATGAGCTGACAGTAACAAATACCTCCATTAGCTGCCACTGATGGAGGACTGGAAGAGGTGGAAGAGGCTTTCACACAGAGGTGTTACAGGATGTGTCATGTCCAGGTGGGACATGGGAGTCAAGTCGACCTAAGCGAAAGAGGACCGGAGAGGAAAGCAGAGGAGTGCAGACGGGAAGCCCACGGACCTGAGCTCTGGTGCATTTTCCAAGCAGTTTGTGTGTATGTGTGTGTGTAACGGACAGCTGGGATTTCAATCAGAGACTTCTTTATGCAGTCTTCTAACACATAATGAACTGAAGCACTGCTCAGCATGAGCAAGCCTTATTCACACACACCGCCAGTGTTTAAGCATCATTACAGAACACACACACCACAGCTCACGCAATTAAAACCAAATGTGCATTGGACAGACACATCAGAAAGGACAATGTGCTGAACGGAAAGTGATTTGTCCAATCCGTTAAAAGTTTATATCAACAATTAGTTCATAATAAGTCAGTTTGATTAAAAGCTGAAGGCCACAGGCCTGCTCAGTTCCTCAGGGGCTGATCTGGTTTATAAAAAAAAATTACCTCACCCTAAACCTGTCAGCACACCATTACAGCCCACGCCGCCATATGATGGCATGCCAAAAAAAAATAAAAAAATACTGAGGCCATTGTAGCGAGAAGGTGTTGGCAGATCTAGGCTTAAGGAATGCAGTGACAGGGTTATTTGTTAGACAGAGTTTGTGCAATGGAGAAATGTTTAAGGGAAATATAGGTTTCGGTCTGTGGGTTCTTATCAGTAAGCCTAATAGAGTTAGATAGGGGAATATCTTGATGAGGAATCAGATAAAGACAGAAAGAAAAACATAAACCTCAAAACACTAGCAACCAAAAGCTACAGTCTACAGAGAAGCAATGACTCATGCAGGACAGGGAGCCAAGAAGAGGTTTGCAGACCATCTGCAGGAACATGCGTATATGCACAAAGGATAAACTCTGAGAGTGACACAATGCATGCCCTGTAATCTGTTGTGGAAAAAGCTCAACTGGTGCCAAATATTTGTCAAATCCCCCAAAAATGTTTTTAAATAAATATGGCGACTGGGGTCTTATCAAATCAGGGGATTCAACATGAATCCATATGACTTGTGTGCACTATGTTTAGGTCTACTTAAGTCAAACAATATGTCAGGAACAGGGCTATTATCGTTATATGGAAATATATATATATATATATATATATATATATATATATATATATATATATATATATACACTCACCTAAAGGATTATTAGGAACACCATACTAATACTGTGTTTGACCCCCTTTCACCTTCAGAACTGCATTAACTCTACATGGCATTGATTCAACAAGGTGCTGAAAGCATTCTTTAGAAATGTTGGCCCAAATTGATAGGATAGCATCTTGCAGATGATTTGTGGGATGCACATCCAGGGCACAGAGCTCCCGTTCCACCACATCCCAAAGATGCTCTATTGGGTTGAGATCTGATGACTATGGGGGCCATTTTAGTACAGTGAACTCATGTTCAAGAAACCAATTTGAAATGATTTGAGCTTTGTGACATAGTGCATTATCCTGCTGGAAGTAGCCATCAGAGGATGGGGACATGGTGGCCATAAAGGGATGGACATGATCAGAAACAATGCTCAGGGCTGTGGCATTTAAACAATGCCTAAAGTGTGATAAGACAACATCCCCCACACCATTACACCACCACCAACAGCCTGCACAGTGGCAACAAGGCATAATGGATCCTTGTTCTCATTTTGTTTACACCAAATTCTGACTCTACCATCTGAATGTCTCAACAGAAATCGAGACTCATCAGACCAGGCAACATTTTTCCAGTCTTCAACTGTCCAATTTTGGTGAGCTCTTGCAAATTACTTGCCTCTTTTCCTATTTGTAGTGGAGATGAGTGGTACCTGGTGGGGTATTCTCCTGTTGTAGCCCATCTGCTGCATACCTTGGTTGTAACGAGTGGTTATTTCAGTCTTGTTTCAGTCAATTTTGAGCAGATTGTGAAATACTCAGACCGGCCCGTCTGGCACCAACAACCATTCCACGCTCAAAATTGTTTTAATTACCTTTCTTTCCCATTCTGACATTCAGTTTGGGGTTCAGGAGATTGTCTTGACCAGGACTACAACCCTAAATGCACTGAAGCAACTAATAATGATTGCATTAATGAGAAATAGAACAGGTGTTCTTAATAATCCTTAAGGTGAGTGTATAGCAAGTGATATAAATAGGAAAAGCTATAAAAGTGACTATGTGAAATTAAATGTTCAAAGCTGCACTACTTTCTGAACTTCAGCCAGGTCCTTGTTTCCTGTCTGCCATTATTGGCCAACTTGATTAATTCAGGTGTGCCTGACCTCAGTAGTCATGGCAACAATAATCAGACACACCTGAATTAATCAATTTGGCCAATAATGGCAGACAGGAAACAAGGAGCTGGCTGAAGTTCAGGAAGTAGTGCAGCTGGGCATAAAGCCAATAACCTCTATATACCTAAATCGACTATAAAAAATAATTTTACTTTTAAAAAACTTTTACTTGCACTGATATAGTTTTTCTTTTTCCTTTTAATTTCTCTTTTATGGCTGTGGACAGCTCTTCTTGCTGTGTAAATTTATTCTCAATATTCTATATAGATAAGTGCATCCTTAATTTACACACACACACACACACACACACACACACGTATTTTGCCTAAGTTATCAGTGGGTCAATCAATCAATTGATCAATCAGTAAAGATATAAACATGCATGAGGCCCCTGAATATATGTGCATCTTCAGGCACAGACATATTCCAATGCACATGGCACATTATTCACACACGCACACACAAACACACACACACACGCAAGGCTGCATTCCCCTTCCATCAAGTAAGCCAGTAAAAAGTCTGTGACTATGATCAATGTTTATTGCTCTTGGCACTTCGTCAGAAGTTCCCTTACCTGGATGTGGCTAATTAATCGTGTCAGGCACAAGAAGTGCAAAGCAACTCATATATGGAGATGAGATCAGCAGTGGAGCAGAGCAGAGAGGAGAGGGGCTGGGCCAAGCTCTGCTGACTGGAGATCAGCCTCTGCACCTGAACAAAAACCGTGGCCTTACAGGCAAAGCGGGAGTTCCCAGTCCAATTACACAAGCTGCAGGCTCATGCAAGTATGCATTAACAAATAAACAAACGAGTCTGCAATGCTAATAAAAGCGCTGGCTCAGTTAGAAACTTTTTAGAATCACTTCTTGTTATTAAAACTACAGTGTGATCATTTGTGATGTGTATGAACTGTGTACATACTGTAAATATGTTTCACTTTCCTACTGTCAAATTACATTTTTTTAAAAAGCTTTAGATGAACAATTGTTGTATTGGTAGTTATTTATTAGAACTACCGGTAGGTTGAGGCCCTTAAAGGGTTACTTCACCTCTGGAAAGATGAATGTGTTTTTAAAATGGGTAATTTATGTAGATGAAATGTGAAATTATTTTTGAATTTGGAGCTTTCTAGACTGAGAAAAGCCAGAAAATTTATTTTTGGCTTATTTGGATGAAAGACAACAACTCCCAGAATGCACTTGGTTTGCTACCCTGGGAGGGCACGCCTACCGGTAACAGAGTGCAGTAGTTAAACAACAAGTCTAGGCTACTAGTGAGTCTCCGTGATGAGTCTGCCCGAAAATGTGTTTCAGAGATCGCCCAAAATGTCCGGAATTCGGCTATTGTGTTCTACAGTCGCCATTCATCATGTTTACTGCGTGGACGAGTGAGGGCCGCGGAAAACGGTGCGAGCCCTGTGTCGTGAATTGTGGATATAAAGGTGGAAAGCATGGTAAAATACGACAGGTTTTCTACAAATACAAAGATTAATGCTAAATCCTGAAGTATCAGTGTCCCACATTTTACATTTAACCTTGTGACCTAACAATCTATGCAACATTACATACTATAATTATCACTCTTTGAGTCATTTAACCATGTATTGCATGTAATGTAAAGTTTATTGTTTAATAATGCACTTCATGTTGTTGATAACAAAGAATGGACTATATTTTCTTTATTTTTGTATTTTCATATTAATATGGTACAATATTATTATATTCAATTCATTGTGATAAACTAGTTAGGTCAAAGTAATCAAAAAGTAGTGTAATGTAATTGATTACATTACTAACTACAATTTTTTTGTCATGTAATTTGGAATCAGTAATGGACTACAATTTGTAAGTAATCTACCCAGCACTGTATATACACTGTAAAAAATGACTACGCTTTATCTAATAAATAAAAATGTGGGAATAGATTACAAGCAATATTATTAATTAAAGTAAACAAATTAGAATTGAGTAATAATGAATCAAATTATTCCTTAAAAGTTAACCATTTACAATTAGTAAAGTTTACACCAAAAAATGTAACAAAAATATCTGAATAACAGACAGACGTTGAAGATTAATTAAGAACTATTTATTTTATATTGCCAACATTGAAGACACCTGATGTTAACAAGCAGAATCACTGAAGGAGAAACCTAAAACAAACACCGATCACCATAATGGCGACTTAAATGTAAATAAATGTTTTTTTTTAAGTTTTACTCATTTTAAATGGTTTACTTTTAAGGAATTAATTTGAATATGTATTACTCAATTCTAATTTGTTAAATTTAATTAATAATATTCCTTGTAATCTGTTGCCCCAATTTTTTGATTAGATAAAGTGCATTCATTTTTACAGTGTAATATAATATAATGTTTGATTTTCTGAGTTTAAGCACCTCCTTTCACTTAACATTGTTGAAACAGAAAAAAAGTTCCATATTAATTGGAATATGCTGGAGTCTGCATTAATTTATGTTTAGCTTTATAGACATGCACACTCTATAGGACCACATTAGAGTTTTACCTGGGTTTAATGTGTAATTGATTTTTTTTTCTAGGCACTGCAGTAAGGATGTAGTTTGTGACTGCGGCGTCTCAGTTCAGATTGACTGAGGTGCTTTCAGCGCCCTAATGAGTGTTGTAAATTACCAGCCTTAAAGCGGGTCTGCACCATGCTGCAAGAGATGGTATTTTAAAGAAGAAAAAAATGGCCAAGGAATTTATTATTCTTCTGTGATATGAATGAGTGTGACTACTTTCACGTAATGTTAAAAGTAGGTCCGTTGATTTACAACATGTCATTTCCCAACAAGAAGCAAAAGTGTAATTCAGGGATAGTAAAACACTTTACGATACATTATTAAATCGACAATTTAATGTACCAACTCGAAAATGTGTTAGCAGGGAATATACTCATATTTGAAAATACATCAAACAGGTTGCCCCTTTTGAACAAATGACAAGAGTTGTCCCCTCAAAAATCATTCTTTTTTATTTAAGCAGTTCTCTATAGTAAATAGTCAAGGATATACTGCTAAATTACATTTTAAAGACACATTATTTTATTAGGCAAATTAATTAAGCTTCATAGAAGATCAGTTCTTCATTCATAACCTACTCAAGACCACTTGAGACTATTAGTCTTTGACTCTACTGAAGCTGTCCAGTGATATTCACAGTTTTTACTATATTGTGTATTTTAACCATGCAGGATTGACCAATCAGCTTTCAGAACGGCAACTATCGATCAGGGCCGACACTATATCACGGTCTGGGGAGTTATTTAAAGGAGTAGTTCACTTTTGAAAAAAACTTTTGCTGATAATTTGCTCACCCCCATGTCATCCAAGATGTCCATGTCATTCTTTCTTCAGTCGAAAAGAAATAAAGTTTTTGATGAAAACATTCCAGCATTTTTCTCCATATAATGACTTCCGTGGGAACCAAACGGTTCAGTGGGAACCAAATGGACTTCAGTGGGGACCAATCGTCTGGAAATCGTTCAAAGCCCTTTGAACAGTTTGCAGTTTGTTCTGAAACGGTCTTTTGGACCTTGAACGTTTGCTTCCCACTGAAGTCCATTATATGGAGAAAATGCTGGAATGTTTTCGTCAAAAACCTTAATTTCTTTTTGACTGAAGAAAGAAAGACATGGACATCTTGACATGGGGGTGAGTAAATTATCAGCATTATAAGTGTATTGAAAAGTGAACTACTCCTTTAAGCTTTTGATTATTTCAGGTGAGCATGTGGCATAATTCATGCTAAATGGCCGTTCAAACCAAAGGCCGGATTTACTAAACAAGGCAAATTAGCATGAGAACGCAATTCCAATAAAAGTGCCGATAGGAGTGGAGAGTTCTGTACATTATCTACTGACGACACACAAATTAAAGAGCAGACGCAGCCGGGTCTTTTCCACAATGACCAATGCAATACACTTGTGTTTTTTTGGAGCGGTAAATAATGGCACACATATACCAGTAAATTGGCGAATCGCAAACCTTATGTAAATCACCTTGCATGATTCAAGAATGAATATAAAGATAACTATAACAATAACTTTTTTAGCATCCACATAACGGACAATAACATTGTTTATTATAAGCACACTGCAATTTAGGCTACGTTCACACTGCAGGGCTTAATGCTCAATTCCGTTTTTTTGAAAAAATTTGATTTTTTTGCAAGGCCGTTCACATTTCCAATTAAATGCGACCTTTTGTGATCTCCTGTGTTAACGTGAACGTGAAATGACCCGCATGCGCAAAAGAGTACTCAACGGTCAACGACGTCACCTGTTGTTTGCGGAAGTAGCTAAATGGATGTCTGACAGTGGAGCTTGTTTAGCAATATTAAAGTTATTTTCACAACAGAGCCAGCACACTTACAATCTTCTAATTTTAAGAAGAAAATTAAGAAACGTGTGGGTGCGGAGTCGCAGCCAGGAGTGGTGGGATACTGATGTGAGTGGCTTCACTGATACAGAATTCATCAGTAACTTCCGAATGACCAGATCCACCACGTCTTCGATCAACTCTGTCACGGGAAGAGACACGTCTGCAGCGGCCCATAACAGTGCAGAAACGCGTTGAGTTGGAGTGTATTGGCGAGCTACAGGTGCGTGCAATGACATGCGTGTCAAATTTATGTGACCTGGCCTTTCAGATTGAAGTCGCATTTCAAAAGATCGGATACATATCGGATTTGGACCACATACCCAAGTGGCCTGGGTCGCATTTCAAAAGATCGGATCGGTGTCGTTTCAGTACTGTCATGAAAAAATCAGATACAGGTCTGATTTTTTGGAAAAAATGGAATTAAGTCGTTTTAGCCTGCAGTGTGAACGTAGCCTATGCATCTGACACTTTAAGGCCCGGTTTCACAGACAGGGCTTAGATTAAGCCCGGATTAGGCCTTAGATCAATTAGGACTTTTAAGTAGCTTTTATAAACACACCTTAGAAAAAAAAACATTACTGGTGTGCATCGTTTGACAAAAAAAATGGCACTGGCATATTTTAAAAAATATCAGTGAAAGTTGCTTTCAAATGAAACAGCTCAAACATGCATTTTAGTCCAGGACTAGGCTTAAGCCTTACCTGTAAAACTGGGGATAAATGCTTGAATTCTCTCTTAATGTTTTTATTTTTCATCAGCTGGAAAAATTCCCCAAAAAAAGTGATTCTTAATGATACCAACCCTATTCTCACTAGATTGGACTGATTATTAATACTTTATAGTTATAGTTATTGTTATCGTTCTTGTTCGTAAACTGCCCTCGAACCCAATCATTTTAGATCCGTCTTCATATGCTTTTGTGAATGATGAATTAACATAATGTGAATTAGCAAAATGAAGTGTGCATTTCAACCTCAGAAACATTATCATCGACCACGGCCACCACAAAAGCCCACCTTTCCGTTCTATGCATAGTATACATGTATTAAAATACATTATGTTTACCATGCCCTGTGGCTGTAATGGAAATCACATGACTTTAATTGGCAGCTGTGAACGATAGCACCTGCAAACAACTTGGCGGTTGTTCTCGAGGTCTGGCGGGAGTCTTACTGCGCAATTTAAACAAAGACTGATCATTGAGGCAGAAAAAAAGCAGGGTTGCGAGGAGAGAGAGAGGCCTGACAGCACATGATTGATGATTGGTCGGCACCCTAAGCCTGACACCCACCACTCACCCGTTCTGCATTTACAACAAAGTCACCAGTGTGTCGTCCGCCTGCGCCCTACCCCGGCGCAGCCAATCAATACGCTGCGGCCCAACACTCCAAATCACACTCGACCACATACTGCTGAGTAGACACAAGACACGGGAGGGCACATCGTACATGTAGATTACAAATCTGCCGACGGTAACCTTACACAGACGACACACACAAACACTCACGTTACGCGCCGAAATATAGGTCTGCTCATGCTGAGATCAACTGAGAGATAGAAGGACAAAAATAGCGGCCAATGCCTGAATAATCAAACTCTCAAAGCAACTGCATTGCAAACACTTGAATTATACGTTTGTTTAAAACTCAAGTCTTTACTTTTTCAGAATATCACATCAATGAAGTCAACCCAGACCATCTGCAATCCAAAGAGAGCAACTCTCTATCTATCTATCTATCTATCTATCTATCTATCTATCTATCTATCTATCTATCTATCTATCTATCTATCTATCTATCTATCTATCTATCTATCTATCTATCTATCTATCTATCTATCTATCTATCTATCTATCTATATACTGTATCCATCCATCCATCCATCCATCTATATACTGTCTCTATCTATTCATCCATCCATCCAGTGAAAAACTGTAAATGGTTTAACGTCACAATCACTGCGTTTACATGCAGCCAATAACCCGTTCAAAACCGGGATATTAGCAGTAACCCGGTCGTGAACGGCCATGTAAACACCGGCAAAAACTCGAAAAGCTCATATCCCGGATTTTAAAAACCGGGATATTATACCTGGGAACCCTTTTCTAACCCGAATTTTTGGTCATGTAAACGCATATCGGCATATCCCCATAGTGATTTGTGTTCTGTGCATGTTCTATTCGCAAGGAATCTTGGTCTTTTGAGTAGAGAATGACCTAGAAATCTAGACACACCCTAGCGGCGGCAAAAATTATTTTGCAGCAAAGTGTGGTCTAGCAACTCTCCGTTGACTTTCGTTGTGGAAAATCCAAACTCTGGTCCGGCCAATCACATCGTGTATAGAGTTGGTGGGCGGGCTTAACAATGACGGCAGAGTTGTGACGGCTTTGCGCCATGATTTCCATAGGTGATTTCCCTGCTAGTTAAAAACAAACAAGATGCAGCTGGCGAACAGTGGTCTTTCGATTTCGGCTTTGGCCGCGACTCTGGATAACTTGGAGCTAAGAGAACGTCACTTAAGTCATTCACAAAAGAAGACGTGTTCAGAGTTATGGCGACCGGATACGGCAAAAGTTTAATATATCAACTTGCTCCGCTGGAGAGAAAATGCATTGGAATCACTCATCCACAGCCGTTCGTTGCTCTGGTTGGTTGCTATGCTTGCTATCCTATGGCGTGCAGAGGGATATTGAAAGACAACCTTTCATCCCGCCTCCAACTCTCGATTGGCAGGTATGCCAATTGAGAGTTCCCAGACCTAACATCTTGATAGGTCTTGCTTGCCAGGCTATAGAGAAACTTCTCGGTGCATACAAAAATCCGCGTTTAGTATACCGGAAGTAAACATGGCGAGACACAGAACAGCATACTTTTGGAGCGTGCTCAGTAACTGTTACCAGCATCTAAGCACAAACAAAGGCGATCGCTGTCTGCCCCGAACTATTCATTATCCGCATGCTACTGTTGTTGTTGTCTTTGGATACAGAAGGAAGAATCAGAAATGACGCATTTTGCGTCTTAAGGTTGTCCGTACGTCTAGGACGCTAACCGCGCGTCACCGTTTACATCGGGATATTGCAATTCCATGTATACAGGAGAAACTCTCTCTGCTCATGCATGTAAACGGGTTATCCCTAATGTTTCAGAAACCCGAAAAGAGACCTTAACCCAACCATAACCTGATAATTGGCTGCATGTAAACTTAGTCAATGTATGATTGATCAAGTTTTATGAACAAATTGCAGATTTTGGAAGTTTAAGTAGGAATATTAAAAGGATACTTCACCTCTGGAAAGATGAATGTGTATTTAATATGGGTAATTTATGTAGAAGAAATGTGAAATTATTTTGGAATTTGGAGCTTTCTAATACTCAGAAAAGCCAGAAAATGTATTTTTGGCTTAAGCTGCATTCACACTACACGCGACTTTGTCGCTGCAGGTCGCCAGTGGATGCGCTGGAGGTCTCTTTACATTAAAACTCTTTACATTCTATTATCATGAAAACAAATCTCAGAGAACGAGTGACTAGGTATAGATGTTTTATTAGACCAAAGGTTCGTTGTTCGCGGAGTTCTCCTTTAAGAGTGACGCGCTCCACTGACTTCACTCCTATTGGTTGTCGCTCGCGAAAATCGCTGGAGCGCTGGAGGATGCGCTGCACTACTGGTTGCCTAGTAATGTTTGTGAGTGACATTCAAGGAAGTTACTCTATGTTAGACAACAAATGTGTTTTATTACCGCTACAAACAAATATTTTGGAAGGAAAAGTCTAAATATAAATGGAATCAGTACATAAAATGCATAATATTAAAGATGAATGAGAAACAGTGAGCGCTCTTTGCCATCGCGGCTGTTTAACTGCAGCAAACGTGCAAATACCGGCTCTATCTGGGTTCCCGAAACCATTCAGTCAAGGAGTCAGTATGATGAATACCACTGTATGTACACGGAGATATATCATCAATTATTGGACCGTTTCTGACTGCTAAAATGACCTGCTCGTTCAACTTGCCTTGGTCAGACTCAGCACTTAAGAGTGACGCGCTTCACTGACTTTACTTCTATTGGTTATCGCTCACAAAAATCGCTCTTCATTTGCATAAAGTTAAACATTTCTCAACTTTGTCGCGTCGCTGGACACGCCCCACCGGTCGCGACCCCGTGTGTTGCCGGAAGTCGCCCACTCACCATTGAAAATGAATGGTCTCATGTCGCTTGGTCGCGTGTAGTGAGAACGCAGCTTTATGTGGATGAAAGACAACAACTCCCAGAATGCACTTTCTTCGCTGTCCCAAGAGGCCACACCTACCGGTAACAGAGCGCAGTAGTTAAACAACAAGTCTAGGCTACTAGTGAGTCTCCGTGATGAGTCTGCCCGAAAATGTGTTTTGAGATCGTCCAAAATGTCCGGAATTCGGCTATTGCGTTCTACAGTCGCCATTCATCATGTTTACTGTGGCGAGCGGGACGAGTGAGGGCCGCGGGAGAACGGCGCGAGGCCAGTGGCTTGATTACCAATGAGCGACACCTGTGAGACGCACCGGTCTCGTATCTCTCACGGAGGAGCGGGAATTTTCTTAGCAATGTTAAAACGCACATCAGCCAATCACTTGTTCAGCTTTCATGTAAACACTATATTCAGATTCACCAATCAGAATGAATTCAGTGAGATTGAAACAAAAGGTGTGCACGTAAACAATGAATGGCGACTGCAGAAAGCAAAAGCTGAATCCAGGACATTGACGGCCGAAAAAAAAGAGGATGGTAACCCCTACTACTCAGCTTTCGCAAAGAACAAGAGCCTGCTAGTTTAGCTTCCACAAAAAGATGGCCGACACAATGTGTTCATTCTGTGAGTGAGATCACCCTCTGTGGGCGGGGTTGAGAACATGCGGGACAGACCCTACTTCTGTCTTTACCTAACCCATGTACTTACCTTATATTAGCCAGTACTTTCTAGGTAGGTACACGTAAGTAATGTACTGTAAAAGGAAGCATTACCCATGATCCTTCAGAAATCATTCTAAAATGCTAATTTGAGTCAGATTTGAGTCTCGAGTAATGATGCTGAAAATTCAACTTTACATCACAGGAATAAGTTTTAAAATAATTTACATTTTAAAACACCCAGTTGCAGCCTTGGTGAGCAGAGGAGACTTCAAAACTTAAGATTATTTGTAAAAAGTTATGTCAACCCTGTTATTTTTTATATCTTATTCTTTCAATATCACTATTAAAAAGTCTGAAAAAAGTGAATAATTCAGTCTTCTATTTTTATTACTTTAAATTATGCTTTTTTGTCAGTATAGGTGCTACAATCTTAAAATGTCAATTGTTTATTATTGACAAAACTGTCACAACTGACAATGATTATTGGAAATTTAAATTCCCTCTATAAACACGTGGTTTATGACCTTAAGCACAAATTAAACTGCAGAACTGTTACCTTTCTTAAAGCGAATTATATGTATTATTTATGAGGGCATGATGTAACTTTTTTAATTCTTAAACACATGATTAATAAACTGTATCTTGATGAATAACCTGTAAACTGCACCTATCACATCATAATCAAAACTTTGGCTTTGGCTTTAGCTTCCTAATAGTATCATGGTTTGTTGTAAAATATATTTTCAGGGTTATGATTCTAGTGGGTGACAGAAGAGATGTGTTTTCAATTAACTCCTGATCCAGGGACTGATGGTAATACAATCTAGTACAGATTTTAATCTTTTTCGCAAATGTTCAGATTTGTGTGTGCGTCCGTGAGTGTGTCCGTCTTTCTGCTAACTGTTATTATCAGCCATAAAACCAGAAGTAGTAATAAGATATATAATAGTCTTACTGAAATTATTTATTATCATGATTTTGTCTTTTATAGTTTGGTCATTATCTGCCAGACCAGACTAGCATTCGTATTTTGGCCATAATTCGCTCTCAGATTGATCTCCGCTGTCATTCAAGTCAAGCAGCCACTGACTCAAGGACACAGGAATCTAAATCAGCAGTTCGGAAACCCATTCAGCACAGAGATGGCTCTCTTCGAGGATATGACTTCTGCTGCAGTATTATCATCTGGTCATCTCGGTGCTTCAGGGACATGTCAACATCCCTATTAAGTACACTTAGTGTGAGAGGAATAAAGAAGTAAATGGAGTATTGTTTTTCAACACTAAACCTGCTGCTTCACAGTGCTGAAAGTAAAACAAATCTTTTGCAATGCAGTAAATCTGGGATGTTTCAACTCAACACCTGGAGTTTGTTCTAATTTATCTGTTTAAAAATGTTTCATCCACCACCATTCATTTCTGCCAGCATTACAGACAAACCCACAGAACCATTTGCTTCCAGACATAAGTAATATCTTGAAGATTATGAGAAAATCTATATTAAATTATTAGGTAGCTTTTGCACAAATTCCTCTTCATGACTATACGAGAGCTCCAATAGTTCTTTCCTTTCATTTACAGTGATGAGTGTCATATTAGCGTTGAATTCATTTTTATTTTAAGATAAATGTTTCCCATTACAATAACATTCATGTCTCATGAAAGGTGTGCATATATTTATTCATGAGCTAATAATGGAAAGCCTTTCCATCATAATTATGTAGCACGCATAACTATTTACGGTCTCTTAAAGAACATTTTAATCATTGCTTTTCAATCAAAACTGCCAAAAAAATATCTCCATAATTTACATTTTGAATTAAAAATGTCATCACCTGAATGTATGAAAAAATGTAAATCAATATAAACGGATAGTTGTGAGCTGTTTAAAGTTGTTATAAGGCTACTCACACTAGTCGTGACTATATCAGGGTCGGATATTAACTGAGGTTTGAGCCAAAGATGCAACCAAAATGTCCCTCAAATTCAAGGTGAGGTGCAAAAAATGTCCCTGTCCAGTTAAAGGGATAGTTCACTTTGAAATGAATTTTTGGTATGTTTTAGCTTACCTCAAGGGCATCCAAGATGTAGGTGTCTTTGTTTCCTCAGTAGTTTCAATTTAGATATTTTTAGGTCAAACCGTTCTTGTCTGTCAGTCATATAATGAAGGTCTGGTCACCACCTTAAAGAGCATGAACAGAGAAGTCCAAATTAAACATGATTTAATGACTCGTAAATGTAAGTACACATTGATGGCCTAAGACATGAAACGAGCGGTTTGTGTGAGAAACAAAGAGTATTTATATAGTTTTTACCTCATGTCACGAACACACTCATCCAAGTGATCTGAGGGCGCGGGCGCTTCGGTCTGAGCAAGCACCGGAAAGCGCCGGAAGTTATCTCTGTGAAATGTGAAATAAATGAAAAGTGTTGATTGCGGCATTACATTTACAATTGTTTTGATTATGTTACATCACATTTATTTTCAGGTGTGGTTTGCATAACACAGTCTCATCCCAATTCGTCATATAACTGACGTCTTGGGACGTCTTGAGACCATACGTCAATATATGCCTTTTTAGGGCCCCCTTAAACGTCGGTAGATGACGATCCCGGGCCGTCATATAACTGACGCTTTTCCTTTAACGTCAGTTAGGTGACGAGTTGGGTTTAGGGTTAGGTTTAGGTCTGGGTAGAGTTAGGATCCCATAACGCCATCTATACGACGTTTAAGGGGGCCCTGAAAAGGCATATATTGACGTATGGCCAAAAGACGTCCCAATACGTCAGTTATATGATGAATTGGGATGAGACTGCGCTGGTTTGGAGCATTGAGCTTTATAAGCAATCAAACGTTTCTGTTGAGCTTGTGAATTGCAATGTCCAATCAGAGGTGTACTGACGTGTGAACGCCAGAGTTGTTCGGTGCGGCAGCTGAATTCTGAATCTACACAAACAGCCCTATCACACACCAAGTGCAATGCAGCGCCAGGAGCGACGCAAGTGTTATTTGCTAGTTCCAGCCCGACGCAGTTATCATTTTCACGTCCTGCGCCACGTTGTTTAAATAGCAAATCCATTGTGTGTTCAGGCGCATTGTTGGCGCGTTACTATTTTGAGGCAACTGAAATAGACTGAGCCATTGACCAACTAAAACCTTAATAGTAAAGTTAATAGTACATTTTATTTCTTATTTAAAGAACACATTAGTAATGTCCGTCTATAGGCGGGTCCACGGCGTGCGTACACTGCTTATTAAACACACAACAGCACACATGTTAAATATTAAATTAAAAGGATTGCAATGTAAAAGTTCATTACTAAATGAAGATATGGTTGAATCCGGCTTGTCCCGTAGATGGTTCTCGCTTTAACCTCGCGCATGAGCAGATCGGTTTCCTCTCTGGAGACGCGCTTAGTCTTTCACTATCAAATTCAGTCATGTAAATTGCAAATCCGCCATGGCACAAGCGCAACTGGATTTTAAAGGGAATTGGAGATGAGACTCTGATTGGTTTATTGCACGTAAATCCCAAAACACACCCATTACTAATTAAGAGAATAAGGACATGTGCCAAACACGCTGACCTTTTTCCCCGTCGTTAAACTAGCAAAAGTGGATTTGCATGCTAAAGTGCACTTGCGTCGTGCACTTTAGACCATGCACTTAGATTGTTAAAATAGTGCCAAAGTCTTTGATCATCTCATTATCATCATCATAAACAACAAAGTGCAGAAATATGTAAGTAATGGATTAATTTTGCAGTGATTATAACAGGAGTTTTTGTGAATGTGCAGAACTCACAGTCAAGACTTCATTCTTCGTTAGCTTTTTAATAAGTTTTTTTTTTATGCTAGGCTACTCAAATAAATAGCCATATGAAATCGTAATTCTTGTCCTATGCAAAATTTTGTCGACATTGTGTAAATGCCTTTAAATGAGCTGCATTAAACAATCTGTGAAAATAAATAAATAAATAAATAAATAAATAAATAAATAAATAAATAAATAAATAAATAAATAAATAAATAAATAAATAAATAAATAAATAAATAAATAAATAAATAAAATAATAATAATAATAATAATATACCCCAGGAAATTAATTCCAGGGACCAAATATTGCCCCTTAATGGAAAAGTAATTTTTCGGACCCCATGATGTGTAATAACTAATTGCCTGCATGACAAACAGCCTACACTCAAAAAAATGCTGGGTTGTTTTAACCCATCTTTGGGTCAAATATGAACAAACTCAGCCATTGGGTTAAATGTTGAAATTACATTTTTGACCCAACATTTGGGTTTGTCCATATTTGACCCAAATTTGGGTTAAAACAACCCAGCATTTTTTTAGAGTGTACAGAAGAATTGTATCTGATTATTAATATTAATGAATGTAAAATAATATTAATAATAAAAAATGCAATGTTAATGAACATTGGTGTCTTTTATAATATTTCTATTTCATAAAACCAATAAACTACATAAAGGGATGGGTATTTTGTATTATTAAAACAAAATGCATTTGTATTTCTATTGACTTTACTTCTCTCTGTTTTTCCCTGCTGTGTCCCAAGGTCTGAGTGTAACACAAGCTCTGCATCAAGTTACAATAGTGACATCTAGTGTGTCTGTTCATATTTCCTTTCAAAAGCAAGTACATGCAAGGGCTCTGCTGTTTACACAGAAAGCATCCCTCCGTGACTAATAATGTTAATAAATTAATTACAATGTCCTGTATAAAATATCATTGCGTACAAGGGTAACAAAAGAATATCGTCCAAGGTCTAGAACATATACAAAGCAAATTGGCTGAGGAAAATCAACACGGTGCCCCCTTCAAAACACTGTAATGTATCTGATTATCACATTTACACATAGACCTACATACAAAGCGTTAAGCTTTATGCATCTTTGTAATAAAAATGCACCAATCCAAACCAAAAAGAGTTTATATAAAACATGCATTTGTTTTTGTGTGTGATCCTCTTGGTGTATGTGTGTGTTGTCTGGTTAGGAGCAGTCTAAAGTGGTGGGCAGTATGCATAATGGAGTTCCCATGCAGCTGTAAATAATTCATGCAGCAGGAAAAGAGGGTAAGCATTGACCTGCTGCATTTTCATACATTAATCTCGTCCTGACTAATGGCAGAATGCACTGAGCTGAGAGTGAGAGAGAGAGAGAGCACAACACACACTTCTGCTCGCAGACGTCATGTGTTTTCCGGCTTGCTAATGGGGGTAAAAATCAAATATCTTCTGCGCTGCTGCATTTGTGGTGGGGATATTCTATAGGAAAGGAATGCTGAGTTTAAAGGTTCTCATTTCATCTCATTTGTAAATCAACATGAATAATTGTTTATTCTTGTGTACAGTCACATTATACAAAAATAACGGAAATCGATATGCTAAAACTGGAAATCACTCATCCGCTGTGTATCAATCTTTAGCCTCTATATTAGACTGAGGATTCTCATATATTATTTATCATTTCTAGAGTAGGCATCCCCATACAGTGTATTAGCAGGAGTTCTCGGTAATTCAAGTAAGTATTAATCTAATTGCATTTTTTGCCCTGCACATAAATAGAAGCAGCATTAGTGATCACTAAATATTGCATCAAGTCTTTGTTATTTGCAGAGAGCAAGAGTTCCTAATGGTGCACTTTTCCATACGATCATTTATCCATCCATTAAAACAAAAGGTTTCATTCCTGAGATGATGCCAGTCCATGCTGATGTTTCAAAATAACGACCTAACATTTTAAGGCATCATTCGCACATACTGTAGACACAAAGACTGTTCCAGAAGGGTCAAACACCAAATGTTTTTTTTTTTTTTTTTTTTTTTTTTGGAATGGGGAAGAAGCCAGGTAAAATCCATGTACATTTTTGTATTTCAAACAAGGAAAAAAATCCATAATCAAAATTCATTGACATTGAGAATAAATCCACTTCTTTCTTTTTTTTAATTTTTTATTTTTAAAGAGTCATCCGACTCTTTAAAAAGTATAAAAAGTTAGACAGGATAAAGATTTGTTATTGTGGCCAAATTCTAAGGCCGCATTATATGTACCTTTTGCAGAGAAGGTAATCCCAGAATGCACTGTGACAAGCTCAGTGAAAAAAAAAAACAAGATGGCAGACAGTTTGAATATAATTATTTCAATAGGCCAACTAAATAATATTGATTAAAAATGTGATCCAAAAAAAATAAATAAGTAAAAGTAAAAATGACGAATAGATTATCATAGCCTAAATCTCTACTAAACTCTTTTAAATCTCCAATTTAATTTGAATTTTTCTTCCATTTTAGTTCGCTGTATTAGAAGGCAGCTGTGTATGTGGGCAGGTTTTGGAACAGAGCCAATGTGTATGTGCTTCCTTTGACATACTGTATGTCAGTTTTAACTTTATTCATGCCCACCATCACAAATTACTTATTTGCTTTTGCGCATGACGGGACATTATAAAACTTGTGAGATGCCATAAACCAAACCTGCTGGGACAGCAGAAATCCACTGAGGATTTCACTCACAGAAAGCCCCATCAGTACAATCCCCCATAAGCCTTCGGTGCCCAGTGACCGAGTGTGTGTGCGTGCGAGGGTGTGAAGGATGGCCGGGATGTGTCTTCTTTGTGGAAATCCTCCCAATACCAGCAGCCTAAGACCGAGAGTCAACAAGACTTATTCCAAAAGCCCCACAGTATTAATAGCGTAGCATTAATAAATCATAGCGTCAAACGGCTTTTATCTGAACCACTACTTTGCCTCAAATGGAGGTTTTAAGTTCACAGCTACGACTTGAAAAGAAAAGTTCAAGAGAGGAGAAGAGCTAACGCAAGGCCGATACCCCAAAGTAAAGGTCGCCAATTAACCAAACCCAGCCCAGATCCTGGATTGGTTCCATATAGATTTATCATGAATGAATTAACAAACACACTGTACTGCACAAAAAAAGAAACCACCAGGTATATTAATTGTCATGGCTCTGACACACATCTACACTGGAAGCGATCAGCGTGTTGCAAAACAACAAAACTATAAAGCTATTGTTATAATCACCCAACACATTCTCATCCTTTGGCGTCATATAGGCGACGCCATATGACATTCTGTCGAAGTACTATGCACATGGCACTCTTTAGCGCCAATATAACACGCACTGTTATGGGTAGGTTTAGGTCTGCGTCAGGGTCTGCATCTCATATTGACGCTGAAAGGATACCAGGAAGGCCTAGTTCTGCGTGTTATATCAGCGCAGTCTCATCCCAATTCGTCATATAACTGACGTCTTGTGACGTCTTTGACCATACGTCAATATACGCATTTTCAGGGCCCCCTTAAAAGTCGGTAGATGACGTTATCGGATCCTAACTCTACCCCAGACCTAAACCTAACCCTAAACCCAACCCGTCACCTAACTGACGTTAAAGGTAAAGCATCAGTTGTATGACGGCCCGGGATCGTCATCTACCGACGTTTAAGAGGGCCCTAAAAGGCGTATATTGACGTATGGTCAAAAGACGTCCCAAGACGTCAGTTATATGATGAATTGGGATGAGACTGTGTTAGTTATATTGACGCTAAAGGGTGCCATGTGCGTCGTTTTTCGACGAAATGTCATATGGCGTCACCTATTTGACGCCAAAGGATGAGAACGGGCTCAATCACAATAGGAAACATACTGGCAACTGAAACAACGCAAGTTGAGATTATCCAGACCTTTTCTGAGAAGGAAATGCGTAAAACATCTTGATAATAATTGAATACCCCTGATCTAAATGTGTGGTTGGTGAAAATAAATAAATGTTTATTACATGTACATTATATTATTAATTGAATTAATCTCAGCAAACACTGAACGTTCCCTAACGTTCCAGAATGGTCCCATGAGGTTATTTTTTTGGGAACCAAACAAGAACGTTATAGGAACGTAGGTTCCATTTTTATAATGTATGGAGAGATGTTCCGGGAACGTTCCCTTAACCTTAAGGGAAAGTTCCAGGAATGTTCTGGGAACCAAAAACTGACGTTCCCAGAACATTCCCAGAACCTAAATTTGTTTGCTGGGATCACCCTGTTTTTAAAGGGAAAAAAAATGCAAACATTTTGTTTGCTTTAGAATTCAGTATACAGTTTGTTTAATTTCCATCTATTCATGATCTATTCAATCAAGTCCGAGGAACAAACTACATTCCCTTTTAATGCACTAAAATAACAAAATTCTGCAGAACTGAGATTGGCTCAGATGTTTTCAAATCCAGAGGCTGTGAAAAGAGGAACTGTTTATTCTGCGATGAGGTCATGGATGTGGTATGCGTATCCTCCGATCGATCGTCCGTGTGAACAATAAACATTTTGTAAAAGATAATTCAGCCATTGTCCACGGAGATATCAGCAATAACTGTTTGTTTAACCTTTGAAAGGCCCTTGCCGTTGTTTCTCTTTGGTGTTCAGAGGTGAAACTCAATACCCAAGCAGAGCCTGTTTATACCTGGTCGTCACAGCAACTCCAAAACACAGAACTCCATGAATGAAATTCCAACATATCATCAATCATCCCTGACAAAAGAGGGATTGTTGTGGTATAACGAGCAGGGGAGGATAAGTCTATGTGTGTGAGAGTTTGTAGGCATAATGCAACTTGCCCATGGTCTCTGAGCCAATTCTTGTTTCCACGGTTGTCACTATCTAACCACAGCCACCGTGAACGACTCACCAAAAGATAAAACAACTAATGTAGAGTTACTCAACCAGGGTGCCCCAGGAAAGATGCAGTTTCTAATTGGTTCCAGAAGAGTACGGTTGCAAATTGACCCTCTTGCCCACATGGCTAATCCACCAAGCTGTTGAGAGTGGACATGTTGCGGTTGTGTGTATACGGAGGGAGGAGAGATATCAGCTATCTGAAAATGTAGCTTGAAACACCCCCCTCATTTTGCATTTATAAATGTTAATGAGGCTTTACAGGAAGCAGGCCAACAGCCATCACACCCCTCTGCATCCTAAAACCCAAATTTGGAGTCTGGTTCACATTTGTACCCCTGTGTTGATTCAGTATGGTGCGTTCGGGTTCAAAGCGGAGACCCGCAGAGAGGTACCATTTCAGCATGAAAGAAAACTTCTCTAACCGAAACAGGCACTTTGTGCTGTGCCTCATTGGTGGTGAAAAGTAAATAACTTTCGTGAAAAACCACAGAGGCCGTGGAGCTTTAACGCAGATATCTCCAACTAACAAGTAGACAAAAGGAGCTTTACTGCAGATAACTCCAACTAACAGGTAGACAAAAGAAGAAACTATTACTATGCGCCCCAAACCGCTGAATCACCACAATGCGTAACATGCTATGGCAACACACAAGTAAAACCTGCTTAAACTTTTGTTTTTCCTGCCACTAGTGTCTCTAATAGCTCTTAATGACACATGTTGATGGACAGGCGTACTGTGAGAGTGTTAGACGAGGGAGGCAGACAATGCCGCCCTCTCCGCCCTCTCTCTGATGTTGCTGAGCTGCTTCCTTATCTGTCAACCTGCTGTAATTTAGGCCGGCGCTCTGATCACAGCCCCAACCTGCCGGACCTGTTGACGGTGCGCGGCAGAAACGCACACGGAAGAGACACCGAGACAAGACATCATCACTCACTTCCCTGACCCACCAACAAAGCGCTATGCTGTTTCAAGGACTCTTCCCATTCAATTGCACTTAAAGCACTCTTTAGTGCCTCCACTCGCTTCTCAGCGAGCCGATCGGATGTCTCAAAGACGGAGGGCTCCGTTTCCCTCGCTTGGCTCCCTCTCATTTACCCAAAGCAATATGTAACAGTTTCCTTATTTTCTCCAGCGGGACGGCCATGACAGTAAATCTCTATTACTAATATTCTTCCATATGGTCGCATGAAAATTTGATGGTGGAGCGCCCGAGGCTGAGGTTGCAGCTGAGAAGTGGTTGGGTAAGTGTAGCGTCGTGCAAGCCAGCCCAGGAGGGGCTTCCTCAGCTACATCTGCTCTGGGACGTTGAGGTGTAATCAGAGAAAGGCAGGCCCCAGAGCTCGGCTGCCACTTTTATCGGATCCTAGCTCGGAAAATGAGAGGGATCCATCATGGCCAAGGTGTTGACAGCATGTGTGTTTGAGTGTGTGCGTGCATACGACCTTGTAATTCTTGTTCCCCAGCTCATGGCACATACACTTGGCTTGGCCCTGAATTGGAAAGAGTTTGGATTTTGTGTAAAAAAAAATAGAACATTGCACAATATTTTGCGTAACTTCTCTGCTACGTCTTGAAATCTCAACCTTCATCTCCTCCGTGCATTTTATAACCAGAACAGACAAGTAACCCCGAGGATGTCATTACCCATTAATGCTAAAATTTCCTCTGCAATTGAACATTGGCCAGAATAAGGCTCACATTGCATTGACAGTAGATTCTAATTGCTTGCTGGTAACACTTTCATCTCTAAGGTACAACTGGAACAGCTTGCCAAATCCGAGATGACTGTGCCACCCCGAGGCTCCTATTGAAATGGTGTGAAGCCACAGGAAAACCAGTTGGCCTGATCCGATAAAGAGCCACATAATGTGCCTCACTGGAGTTCCCTGTGGAGAATCCTGAATGCACATACTCTGTACATAATAACAAGAATCAAAATGACTTTGATAACCTGTATAGCGCTATTTAAACCTAAAAAGGTCAATTTTATAATACTATAAGCTTAGTTTATTTTTGGCGACTCTATTGTGTAAACACATACATGTAAACCACACCACATGTTATCGTCACAACCAGACCCTCAGGTTTTGCTGGGTAGCTTTAGCAGTCTTTGCCCTTGCTGGTAAATACCATATTAGGCAGACAAAACACACTAAGGTCCCTTCAAAAGAAATAAGTCGCCATGAAGCAAAGTTGACAGCGTTCAGGTTGCTTATTTCCAGGGCTGCATAATCATTGAGATAATTGGTATTGTTAAGGGATAGCTCTCTCAAGGTAATATAGATGTCTTTGGTCACAAAACGCTCCATTGTATACATTCAGATATCTCTTGAACAACTAGCTGACAAATATATATATATATATATATATATACAAATCACAGGTGTGAAGCATTTCACTCCAAGCAGCCCTGATTGGGTGACAAAAGGCAATGTAGAAAGATGTGGGAGGTAGGTAGATACACACATGCACCTCTGCATGAAAGATGCATGCAATTAAATGTGATGTGGCACCACAGGCTGCATCCAGCCAACTCAATCCATCATGGGAAACTTTATCAGTGGGTGTCCGTCCCTACATCCACCCCCCACAGCTTCAGCGCTAACCTTCCATTCCAGACTATCCTTGGCCTGAACCTACAACCTAGACACCACAACCTGATACCCCAACTGCAACTCTAGCACCAAATCTTGTACAAAACATTATGGGTTTGGCTAAAATTGCTGTTTTTTGTTGTTGTTGTTGTTGTTGTTGTTGTTGTTGTTTTGTTTTTGCTGCTGCGATTCTATGCAAACAGAGGAAGGATGGCTTTGTCTTGAATTTCATGAAGAATGCAGAAATGACATGTCTATTTTGGTGCTATTTCATTACCAGTACCAGCTCGACTCGGCTTGGATCGAATCAGCTCGCTTTTCGTTCCGTTTTCCATTGCAGACAGTACCGCCACAAATAGTACCCGGTCGTCATAGTGACGCCTTTCGTTCCTCGTTGCCCCATCAATCTCTCGCAGGATCCTCTCTTCGGCCACCAAACAAAGGAAAGTCTGCACCTCCTCGTTTGACCACAACGTATTCTTCCGAGTTGCCATAATAATAATAGTAGTTAGTTAAGTAACTATCTCTGGCCAAACTATTTAAAAATAACGGGGTTATTCTGGATACTCCATCTGGCGCTTATAATGATGACGCAGTGAATGGTGACGAATCTCTCTGAATCAGCAGTCGGCATTGTTTTCACGTGACATTTTAGTATCGCCTCAGCTCGCACAGAACCTTGCCGGAGGTGATACAAAAAAAGTACTTTTTCTTGACCAAGCAGAGTCGAGCTGGTACTGTGTAGTGGAAAAGCGCCATTTATGTGAAAATAAGTATTGCATGCTTTACCAGGATGTTCTGCAAAAAAATTATTCTTTGAACCATTTCTAATCTTGTCAATTATTTTTGTCATTTACTGTTTGAGTAGCTTTACTCAACAACTTGTCATTGCTAACAGCTATCTGTATTTCCCTACACTTTAAAAGCACCAACCGCCAATGATACCCATGCTATGACGCTAAAGCTCAGATAAACTGAGGTCAACAATACTCTGTTACTAGACAAAAGGTCATCTTACATGCAAACCCAGAGTGAGCTGCTGTCTTTCTATTGTAATCAAAATGATTTAGCATTCTGTGTACTCAGTGCTTTCTCTGGGAAAAAGATAACATCTAGTAATAAAGCGAGATGGCTCGTATCTCTTTTACATGGATCAGGTGGGACCAGACACGGCCTGCTCAGCCTTGCCGAACATAGCGGTCCCTATGCTCTAAATGAGGTGGTTGAGAGTACCGCCAATGACTGATTGTCCTATCCCGACCCAGAGGAATGCTGACCTCTGGAGAGCACTTCATTAGCTGGCTGGCACTAGCCTGTGATTGAGATATCAGCAGTAGCGACGGAAAGCCAGCCAAGCCAGTAGAAAGGTGAGTCCCTTTGTCCAGAGACAGGTGTGTAACTGTAGCTAACTGACAGAGTTGCAAATCAGCGCCACTGAAACGCTATCTGAACAGGCTAACCGTGTCCAGATGGTCCTGTATCCATGACTATTTCTTTCTTCCTTTGTCTCCGTTTCTCATTCTCTCGTTTCTCAGATGCACAGACAGTTTTATTTCTCCTCCATGCTGACGATGCATTATAAATGCGCGCCATCCATTGTTCATGTTTATTTTGATTTGCTGCCCTCATGCATATTCATTATTTATCATTAATTATTTTAGTACTAATCATTTTTCAGTATTAGAACATTTCTCTGGCATTACCATCTTGGAATTATTTTTGGGGTGCTTCTCTAACGGAAGGCTGTGTCCTGGTAAGGCTGCATATCTCGGCTGCAACATCATCAAGCGCTGCCGAAGGCCGTCGTAATTTGAGGGATTCATGGAAGGCAAGAATTGTTCCTTGTCCTTATATCACCCGAAATCATTGGCACACATTCCAATTCTGAGAGAAAAAAAAAAAAAAAACTGATGCAAAATTAGTTGGCACTGAGCTTGTCTGAGTTAATGAAATGTAATGCAAAAATAATGTTTTTGAAGATGAATGCATACGTGTTATCTTTTGTTTTTGGTGTAAAGTAATCACCTAAACACTAAACTGCCAATAATGCACTCCACTGGAAGACCACAGATGGTTGTCATTCACTGTATTGCATTCATAGAAAGACTTTCCAAAATTAACTTTTGATAGGATTTTCGTACCGTGGGGCGGGGACATTTTTTATATAGCACTTTTTACAATATAGATTGTTTCAAAGCAGCTTTACTGTAAAAACGTGAAATTAATGCAATAAAGATTGTTTTGGCCTATATTAACTTATTATAATTAATTAACAGTATTAACTTGTGTAATTATTTTGTGTGTATATATATATATATATATATATATACACATGCATGTATATTTAAGAAAAAATATTCTTTACATATAAAATATTTATATGTAATATAAATTATACATAAATCTATATACAGTATAAACATGAAAATATTTCCTAAATATATACAAGCATGTGTGTGTATTTATATAGATAAATTAATTATACACAGTGCACCCACATTATGCAAACACAAACTTATATTTTGGATGGATTAATCGCTATTAATCATTTGACAGCCCTACTTTTAATGTATTTTTGCCATTGGTTTCATGACAACAGCGTTTTGGCGGCCTGAGAATGAAAACTTTGAAATAGATTTCAAAGTGCAAGTTATTGGAAAACAGTATGTTTTTCTGGTCGAGTCGAAGAGAACGTGAACGTGCAGACGAGCACAGTCCATCGGCCAAGGTCAGGATTTCTGTGAAATAATACATAAAATGTAATATAATACTGTATATCACCAGAACACTTGAATATACGGCATGTGTCACATGGGGTCATTCTGTGATATTTTTGATGATGGTCGCTATTCACTGTGATTATATGGACAAGCGGGACTTTTTTTATTCTCCTTATGTGGTCATAAAAAAGAATTGCAAACAGCATTAAAACAACACCAGGGTGAGTAAATTCTGAATTCATTTTCATTCAATTAATGTTCACTATCCCATTAAATGTTCTAGGCATGTGTTGATATGTTTAAATGTGTTTAGGCTTCTTTAGTTTTGTTTGAACAGTTTAATATATATATATATATATATATATATATATATATATATATATATATATATATATATATATATATATGTACACTCACCGGCCACTTTATTAGGTACCCCATGCTAGTAACGGGTTGGACCCCCTTTTGCCTTCAGAACTGCCTCCAATTCTTCGTGGCATAGATTCGACAAGGTGCTGGAAGCATTCCTCTGGGAGTTTGGTCCATATTGACATGATGGCATCACACAGTTGCCGCAGATTTGTCGGCTGCACATCCATGATGCGAATCTCCCGTTCCACCACATCCCAGAGATGCTCTATTGGATTGAGATCTGGTGACTGTGGAGGCCATTTGAGTACAGCGAACTCATTGTCATGTTCAAGAAACCAGTCTGAGATGATTCCAGCTTTATGACATGGCGCATTATCCTGCTGAAAGTAGCCATCAGAAGTTGGGTACATTGTGGTCATAAAGGGATGGACATGGTCAGCAACAATACTCAGGTAGGCTGTGGCGTTGCAACGATGCTCAATTGGTACCAAGGGGCCCAAAGAGTGCCAAGAAAATATTCCCCACACCATGACACCACCACCACCAGCCTGAACCGTTGATACAAGGCAGGATGGATCCATGCTTTCATGTTGTAGACGCCAAATTCTGACCCTACCATCCGAATGTTGCAGCAGAAATCGAGACTCATTAGACCAGGCAACGTTTTTCCAATCTTCTATTGTCCAATTTCGATGAGCTTGTGCAAATTGTAGCCTCAGTTTCCTGTTCTTAGCTTAAAGGAGTGGCACCCGGTGTGGTCTTCTGCTGCTGTAGCCCATCTGCCTCAAAGTTCGACGTACTGTGCATTCAGAGATGCTCTTCTGCCCACCTTGGTTGTAACGGGTAGTTATTTGAGTCACTGTTGCCCTTCTATCAGCTCGAACCAGTCTGGCCATTCTCCTCTGACCTCTGGCATCAACAAGGCATTTCCGCCCACAGAACTGCCGCTCACTGGATGTTTTTTCTTTTTCGGACCATTCTCTGTAAACCCTAGAGATGGTTGTGCGTGAAAATCCCAGTAGATTAGCAGTTTCTGAAATACTCAGACCAGCCCTTCTGGCACCAACAATCATGCCACGTTCAAAGTCACTCAAATCACCTTTCTTCCCCATACTGATGCTCGGTTTGAACTGCAGGAGATTGTCTTGACCATGTCTACATGCCTAAATGCACTGAGTTGCCGCCATGTGATTGGCTGCTTAGAAATTAAGTGTTAACGAGCAGTTGGACAGGTGTACCTAATAAAGTGGCCGGTGAGTGTATATATATATATATATTATACACATTTTTTTTAACTGTCTGAATGTGTTTGTCGTGTGGTGCTAGCATTACTTTATCTTATGGTCAGATTAGTTAAACGCAATGTTTTATTTATGTTATTATGAATGTTTAGCATAGGCCAAATGTAATTTTTTTCACAATTTCCACAAGCTGTGACGGAATGTTTGCGGGTGCGGGTGGGAGTGGAACACACGTTTTGTGGGAGTGGGCTAGCCTGGCATGCCAGACCTACATCAGGATGTTAGGTCTGGGAACTCTCAATTGTCATACCTCAATCCGAGGGCGGGATAAAAGGTTGTCTTTCAAAATCCCTCTGCACGCCAAATTCAGCAGGAACGTGATTAAGAAAACAGTCCCACACAGGCCTCTACCATGAAGGACTCTAGCCTACAAGCCTCCAAAGGACTGGACAATGAAGGACACTGCCTCACTAGGATCCAGCCTTGCATTTAAAAAAGCACAATATATTAAATTTTTTTACAAATATTTTGGAAATTCATAATTTTTAATCCAAATAATTTCTCTTCTCTGATGAAACGTTTACTGATGCGAGGGCGGGACAACCTGTCAAATGAGATCACATTATTGCAAACCGCAAGAATCCAACGATCCAGTTAATACCTAATGGACAAAATCCAGTCCCATCCTACATTTGTTTTTGTTCGAGAAGCCGTTTCACTCAGAAATACGTCACAATGGGGAAGAAAAGACTATTTTATCCCGACTTTAAAATATATAACCTCACTTGGTTTAAGAACAACGCATATATCCGCATGCACTTTTGATGAATTAAAAGCATTATCCTGATCAGAGCAAAGGCTGACCTTTTTATATCGTCCGTGACATGCGACTCCCCAGAAGCTGTTATCTTACGGCCCAGGCTGACCCTTTAAATAGGATGTCTGAATGTGTTATTGAGGATATTGTTTCCTATAAACATCTAGCACTCGGGCAATAACAATCACATCAGGCAAAATGAAGTTATCTGAGAATAGAATTAAACTCCAAATGACCCTTTGCTCTGCTTCACAGCCCTCCATTAATAATTTCTAATCTAATCAGGGAGGATAAATGTAGCCTACTATCGCCGGCCACGCCAGGCACCTTGCCAGGAAGAGGGCCATTCAGCGCGAGCTAGGCCTCGGATGAGGGCGAGAGGGGAAAAGAGAGACATCTTTTCAGGGGAGGCCACTGCTTGATTTCCTCCTTTGTTAGCTCTCTCTTGGCAAAGTCATGTCCTTGTAACTGATAGACATGTCTTTTTGTAAATAACCCGGGGTTGACTGATAAAATACGAAGAGAGAGAGAGAGGGGGAAATAAAGAGGGTTCTCTAAATTGGCAGACATTACTCATCCGACCTAGAAGTTGAGATATGTCACATCCTCTGAATAATCCCTCTCATTAGAATTAGGTATTACTTTCATCGACATCCCAATAAAAAGTCCCATGCACGCACACACACATTCAGCCTATGCATGGAATATGTCAGTGCATTGAAGTTTCTACAATTTGTACAAAGTGTTCAATGAAGTTATGCAGTTTGAGAGGCCGAAGCTATATTAGCCACTTTCCAACCGGAGGGACTTTTGCAGTTCCAAGAACCTAACGTTCCTATAACCCTTTTTTTTCTCATGTTCCAGACCGGACTAAATTGGGGATTTTTTAGTTCCTCGGACCGTAGTTCCTATAACTCTTTCAGTAACTAGTCTAGAGCGGAGGACTTTTTCAGTTCCTTTTCCCTACGTCTACGAGGACTTCCGGTGGCGCGCGCTGCAAGATGGCTGAACAGCACTAAGCTCCTGATTAAAACCTCCTAATTGACGCTGTTTTTTCACACTGAGGAAGAATCTTGTATTTTGTCAAAACGTTACAAGTTTTATTTCCAATATGGCAACTAGTTAAGAAATCGAGTTCCACCACAGAAATCGGCAACGGGCTGCAAACGACTCAAAACGCAAGAGGACGACGTAGACTCAATTGTTAACCCTTTCCCTAGGTCTACGTTGATTGGTTCAACTTATAAGTCATGCCCACTGTCAACACGGAACTTGTCAGCGCGCTGCCATACGCTGTTTTTTGCAAAACATTACTACGAGGATTAAGACAAACATAACGCATTCAACCAGCTAATTGCTAATGCTAGCTAAACTTACCCGTCGTTTCGTTTGCCTGCTGCGCTCTGCTCTTTTATCTTCTTCCATCATATTACTTAATATCATATTACGCTGGAGCCTTCGTCTTCTGCGTTTCTCTGTACAGAACTCAAGCATAATCTTTAAACGCCGCGTTCGTTCTCCGTTATTAAGGTCCCGGAAAGGCAGAACAGGAACATTGCAATAGAGAATGGGAATCTACGTCATGGCATGGTGCACTCTGGGTAGCGGCAGCCATATTTTAGGACATAGTTGTCGTAACTAAGGTAAACAAACACACATGGACCGTGCGAAGATCAAGCACAAGGTTCTCTACCGAGATAAGCTGAACAAGGAAACAAAGGAGCGCTACTTAGAGAAAATAAAGGCAATTAACGGGCTCAAATCCGATACGAACACAAAGAGTGATCGACTGATCTGAACAAGCTATCGCAAACTACATTTCCTGACGCGTTTTCTTACCTTGTTTGTGGTGTGAGCGCATACACATTTGAGCCAGACACACCTCTCTGTCACCAACAACAACAACACTGCAAGTTAAACTTTGTGTCGAATATATTTTCTTTTTTACTTAGGAAACATTTTAGATAAGTTGTTTACTTTTATTAAATGTAATTTCCAGGCAAAACGCTGTTGTTTTTATTGTTTCTGCAATGTTCTAGATTAGTTTCTGTAATAAATCAGAATCAAGTTTATTGCCAGGTTTTCACATACGAGGAGTTTACCTTGGTATATGCTTGACCGTACACATAAACATAAATAAAGAACTAGTAAATAGATCAAAAGTACATGTCTACGAAAAATTTACTGCAGATTTGACTACGATTTGACGTTTCTCACGCAACCTCCGTGTCCTAAAATCCCACAATGCCTTGCGTTATTGGGATCTGCTGACGTCACGGTCCTATTCTCTATAGCCTCCTCCTTGCTGGTTTGTTGTTGTTGTATGTTGCCGCACTACGTCTAGTGATAACGCTATGAAGACCGTCGCCGTGCTTGCGTTACCCCTCCTACCAGTTCCTATGGCCACTTGGCCAGTGCGAACGCAAGCAGCAAAACCGAGTTTGGGGGAGAGTAGTTCTTAGAACTGTTTAGAAGTGGACAGTTCCTATAACTAAGTTCCTGTAACTACTTGGTCGGAAAGCGGCTATAGTGAATACAGTCATCACAGCTATGGGGTGTTGGCATTTTTCAGCAATCCCTCACTCTACAATCTACGGAGCCCCTAAAGGAACATAGTGGTGGGCAAAATTTGGGATGGGAGAAACATTTTTTTCAAAGGTTTAGCGTTCCCTCTCAACACTTTTGCGTTCCCTTGTGAAACTTCTGTGCTCCCTCGCAAAGATATTTGCATTCCCTCGCAAAAACTGTTGTGAGCTCGGACAAACACTCGCTTTTTAATATCCCGCTGGCAGTGTTTCAGACAGCTCTGTACGTTAACAATGGAGCGTTAACATGTTTGAACTTGAATTCAAATGTAAAGACATGGTCAGTGCTTAACTCAAGGAGTTGGCAATATATTAACAGATTCGAACATCCCGGATCAATAACTTGTGAGCTAAACGTTGTTAAAACACAAATGACATTAATTTACAATCATAGTAAACTAGACAATAAGCTACAACCCAATTTTAATCAAAACTAGTTTCATAGCTTGTTTTCATATGACGTCACGCCACTGCGTTGCCATGGCGCAAAATGCACATGGAGGGCAGGAAGTGATTTTCTATATTTAGGAAGCACTATAACAAACTCAAAATGCCTGTGTTTTGAGTCGTTTGTGGTTGCTCAAATCGATCAAACCACAAGGAGTTTTTATTGAGTTCCAAAAGTTGTTGTTCATAAGGGGGGAAAATACAAGAAATTGACAGAAAAACACAGGGAAAACTGCCTTGCAAACCTACGTCTGCAGTCGGGAGGAACCGAATGGGATGCCTGTGTGTGTGCAGTGATCACTTCGTCAAATGTGAGTTAATACATTATTTATGTGGCTTATTATAATTACATTATTCAGGTGTTTAAATACACTTATGTGGCTGTTTGTGTAACGTAACGTTACCAGTTTCCGAACTTTGTAAAGTCAAAGCATGTCTGTAAGACGAGTTAGTTGCTGATATCTACAGCCTCGATGGCAGGCAAATCTCTCAATTCAGTTGAAAATCGGTCCTCTTCATAACGTAAGGATCACGTCCAACAAATGTTTCGATTTTCTGTTTATATATTTCTCTTGTAATAGCATCTAAAGTAGTACAGTACGGACTTTCCTCCATCTCGTCCATTGCGCTCTTCACTCCTTTCCCTCTATCTGTATTTCGCGCGTCAACACAATCACTTGACTGCAAACCACCTATATAAATTGCTCTCTATAAACAGGTGGCTGAGAGAAAAGTCCGAAAAGATCTTGCATCTGCAAAGGGCAAAATCCAAAGTTTCTCAGGGAATTCAAAAGATTAAAAAATATAATGATAATAAATCCGAAATTCCCCAAATCTTTTCACCACCAAGTCCCTTAAGGGGCTCCGTAACTGTCACAGTTTGCTGCATTAAAATGTAATTTAATGTCTGTCTCACCATTGCATTTTATGGCAGTTTTAAACAGTTTATCCAATCAGATTTTGCACTCAGGACTATCCTACAGCCTCATTTGTCACTTGACTGTATTTTAATGCCAATCCACCCTCTTTTTTTAATGACTTGTTTGACTTTTATTTTTGCATGGGTGAAAAAATAAGTCATATTTAATTTGTGCAGCAGTATCAAATGAGCCCCAGCCCCTGAGCAATAAGGTAGTTTTTTTTTCTGTTTGGGATAAGCTTGTGTTTCCATTGTAACATGTGGACATCAAAGCTTAAGCTGAGCAGAGGAGTGGAGAATGTAGGGAGCCATTAAGAAAGAGTGGAAATTATTAAGTCATTTTGGTGGAGAGAGGGTTCAAAAGCTGCAATCAAATTGTTTCAATAATGAGCTGTTTCCGTTATTATTGAGTGGGAAAAAAATTACGTTTTCCAACCCCTCAAAGATCGGCAGATAATTGGATTGGAATTTCAAATGAAAGCCCTCATCATGGCCATCCTAGAAAGAGACCTATTTGGCGAAGTTAAATTTACTCTGAAACCATCTTGTCGCATACAAAATACATCAATGAATTAAACTCACTTCACATAAAATACACCTGGCATCCAATCCAGATGATCTATGCCACTGCTAAAATAAGAGAATCTAATGTTTTCATTCACTTTTATGAGAGGATTATCAATCTGAGATGTCATCACTGTTAGACGTGCTAATAACTGGCTTGCTCATTCATTTGAAGTTTGCTCATTCCATTATTCCCACTGCTATCATATCTAACCTGTGCCGCATTGAGTCATCATGCATCATTTATGACGCCTTATCTCTGTATCTGAGCTCTTGTCTTTTATGATCCCTGCTTTAAACCCTCTCATTAGCCTTCAGTAGCTTTGGGAACCTTCCACTATTGACATTTCTCACTCAGTAGCAAGGTTTGTTTGATGGGAACAGCATCTCTATTGACAAACTGATAGCCGGGGGGCACTGAAACCCGGACAAGGCTCCACGCTGCCTGCTGCCTGTCCAGGCCACGGGCACAGAGAGGCTTGTGATAGTCTTTTGAGGATTTTTTTTCTAGTAATGTCTCCTATTTATGTGTGTGAACTGAAAAGTGGCTATACAGTATTTACCATGCTGAAATATGAGTTAGCTCTTGATGCTTCAATGTGCATTATTTATGACACAAACACACCACCTGACGAAACAGAGACTAAAAGTCCTCACATAGAGACTAAATATCCACATTTTGAGCCTATGGGGAAGGCATAGAGACTAAGGTGAATGTCCATGATCAGCAGGGTTGGGGAGTAACGAAATACATGTAACGGTGTTATGTAATCAGGATACAAAAATCCAGTAACTGTAATTCGTTACAGTTACATCGAAAAAACGTAGTAATCAGATTATAGTTACTTTTTGAAAAAGAGGGGATACTTTCAGGATTACAATTGTGTCATTTAAAACGAAGTAAATCTGTATTTTGGCATAATAACACTATATTAATGACTCGCGACCTTATGCTCGCGACACGATTCATGTGTGCCACCCGCTGGTGACTGCGTAAAATAACAGCTCTTGACAACAATCTCCTCAGACACCGATTCGATCACTGCTGCTAGAAACGATGATGCCCACTGGTAAAAATGATTTCATTTCTTTGAAATTCCGCTGCTATTTTGTTTTTAAAGAGGAAAATTCAAACAACATGGTTTTATAGTGCAAACTGTGCCTTGTTGTTAGCTTATGTAGCGTTTATTACTGCTTTAAAATTCAGTGGTTTGTATGATCACAGTTGAACGTTTTCTAGTGATGCTGCAATCTGTAGAAATTAAGAGAGTATCTTTTTTAGTACCTAAAATGTCTTTTCATAATCTCTTCGTTCTCAGTCTCACTTAAGGAGATGTTCACTGCTAACGTAAGGGAACTCCTACTGCCAACGGTCCAGTCAGGCAAATCAAGAAAGATCACGGCATTAGTCAACGGTTTATTTCCTATTTTAAAATAAACTAATATGTAGATTGTGTAGAACTTTGAAATGTTGGGTTTTTATTATTTCCTTGTAGCCTACATAATACATAATAATCTGTAAAACCATACTGTAGCTACTGATATCTCTATAGCCCTTTAAATAAATATATTTAAGGGAAGTGAAATTCTTAATAAGTAAAAGTTTTTTTTTTTTATAATATCGGTCCTTGAAGTAATCCAAAAGTAATCAGTTACATTACTTTCATATTCTGGTACTTGGATTACGTTACTGAAAACTTTTTTTATTAAGTAATTTGTAACTGTATCGGAATACATTTTTAAGTAACCCTCCCAAGCCTGATGATCAGTCACTAAATGCTGAAAAAGGCTAGAGAGTGCAATCCAATTAAAGCGCAGATGGGAGTGGAGAGTACTACGCATGATCTTCTGACGTCACGCAAATTAAAGAACACAGACGCAGCCGTATCATTTTCACAATGACCAACACAATCCACCAAGAGCAGTGCAAATTAGCGTCTGGTTTAAGACATGCTTTTTTGGGGGGAGGTAAATAATGGTGCAAATACCAGTAAATTGGCGAGTACAAACCCTAGTAAATAAACTTGCGTGATTCGTTTCAGTACTCTCCTCCCAAAAGTGTTGCGTCTGAAAGGGAAACTACAAATGCATGTGAAATAAAGGCAGCCACAAAAATAATTCTGTCAACGCCTTTGCAGCTGTAATTTTTCAGTAAGCTTTTTAATGCCAAAAAAGAGGGTTTGCTATGCTGCAAGCTGTTAGTAAATCTGGCACTAAACATACTAACCATACAGACAGAATGTCCTCACATAGAAACTGAGATGAACTAAAAGTCCATATTTAGACTAAATTCCCACATGACTGAGATGCGACACGACAGCTATCGGCACTGATCCTCAACAAACTCATCTCAATACCCTCGTGATGACTATTCTAAATTTTCCAATCCAATCTGACTTCTGACCTGTAATGCTGACTGAATCATAATCATACACTGTTCGTTCATTGGCCAGAGGAACTGGCCCCTGACTGAGCCTGGGTTCTCCCAAGGTTTTTTTTCTCCATTCTGCCAGCTGATGGACTTTTGGTTCCTTGCCACTGTTGCCTTTGTCGCCTTTGGCTTTTGGATTGCTTCGTTTTAGGACATTTAATTCAATATTCAACAATATTATTGATCTGCCTGCATTGACACCATTATATGGGAATATGGGAATGACCAACACTTTTGACCATACGTCAACATCCAACGTTTTAGGGTACCCTTTAACATCAGTTAGATGACGATCCTAGGGCATCATCCAACTAACGCTTTACCTTTAGCGTCAGTTAGATGACGCGGGAAGGTTCAGGTCTGGGGTAGGGTTAGGATTAGATAACGTCATCTAACCGAAGTTAAAGGGTACCCTAAAACATCGGATGTTGACGTATGGTCAAAAGCGTCAGTTATATGACGTCTTGGGATGAGAACGGCCTCGAATGACATGACAAAACATCCTCCCATAGAGACCAAATGTCCATACATAGAATATGAGATGAACTAAAAGTCCATATATAGAGTCTAAATGCCCACATGACTAAACATCCTCCCATAGAGCCCAAATGTCCAAAAACAGAAACTGAGATGACCTAAAGGTCCACATATTGAGACTAAATGTCCACACATAAACTAAACTTCTTTGCATAGAAACCCAATTTTCACACACAGAGACCAAATGTTCACACATGGAGCCAGGGCTGTAGTACTCGAGTCCGGTCTTGGACTCGAAGTCCGGACTAGAGACCGTTTTTCTATGGTCTCGACTTGTATCGGACTCGCTGGTATTTGGACTCGGACTTGTCTAGAGTCTCGGCCACTGGTCTTGCCAAATATAGCGTTTGGTCTCGACCAGAGTCCAACATTTTTGTATGCGTGTTCATTTATTACTAGCCTATCAGGGTAACGTTAACTTAGAAAATGCCCAAATTAACCGACCAAGTGCTCACTACAACGGAGCGCGTCTTCTCATGCTGTTACTATAGTTACTGGGTGTTGCGCACAATTCTAATGATTCCCGCAGGTCTCCCATTTATAATGTGGGATATTCCCGCAATCGTAATCCACACAGATTATAAAATCAAATCCTTTTTTTAATAACTATCTGCCAGACGCAATTTCACAAACCACGTGAGTGTTCAACGGTGCCGCGTCTTCTCTTCTCTCATGTGTTGTGGAAGGCACAGCGCTGCCGCAATAATACACACTCGCGTTCAGGAGTCGGAACATGACGGAATATTCACTTGCATTCGAGCCAGTAGTGTATCGTGAATAAAGCTTAACATTTGCACGTCTTTTTAAGTCTTACCAGTTTAACATTCAAGTAATTTTAAACTGATCAGTCCTTGCACGCTCTCTGGGATGACTATGCGCACATTCATTGAAAATCCGCCTCAAGAACAGCTGGCCAGTAACAAAAGTTATTTTTCACGGATTAGCTATATTGCTTTAACACTCAAATACGTGTCAATTTCGGTCTTCGTGAGTATAATGGTCTAAACATAGTCGGTTTTGTCTTTAATAAGCATAAAACGCATGCCAGTATGAACAGAGAATCTATGCTCTTAGCTCTTAAAGTGACAGCAACCATATGTGTCGTTCAATAATTTTGTCGTCAAAACAAGAAAAGAGAGCTTTAAGTTAAAGGAATCAGGATTAGCCTATGTGTTTAATTTATTCAGGACTAAAATACTATCCAGTGTAATTTTCCATTTGATTACTTTATTCAGTTTCTGTCTATGAACACTAGTGTAGACCTATTCAAAAACGTTTCTCTTTATTTGTCTTTATTTGTATCTTTATTGTATTTATTTGTGTAACTTTTTTTCAATTTAATTGACTATTTAAATCAAGCCTTGTGTTGTGTAAATTCTTAACAACATTACCCCATTGTAAAAAATGCAATGAGCACAAACATTTAAGCAACATAAATTTTAAAATTTTGTTTGGCAAAAATGAAATTCAGGCCCTGAAGACTTTTTTTTTCCTGTCCTGGACTCGGTCTTGACTCGGACTCGAACCTTTTTGGACTCGGTCTTGACTTGGACTCGAACCTCTTTGGACTCGGTCTTGACTTGGACTCGACTAGTCCTGGTCTTGGACTTGTCTTGGACTCGACAAAGGTGGTCTTGACTACAGCCCTACATGGAGCCTATATCAACTAAATGTCCATGGAGACCAAATGTCCACACATAAAATTAGATTGCTGCGATTGTTCCCGGTATTGGTGTGGTTTCACATTCAACTTGATTCTATCGAACCCTGGGGAATTTGCGTAATCTTACGTCATCACAAGTATGCACATTGCATTATAGAAAACAGAATGCGGGTAATATATTGTGCTTTTGTTGCTATTGTGCGCAGCTGAGTAAATGCCACTTGGGTTTGCTGTATGTGCGTCACTAGGAGGAGTGTTTCAGCTGTTTGCAAAATGACTCTTTTGAGGAGACAGTGGATTGCCATTAATTTGCCATGCTGATTGTACTCATTATGTGCAAATACACTGCAGGCCCACTCTCGCTCATATCCATGGTAAATCATCAACACTACCATCCATTAAATGCATTTTATTGAACTAAATATATCGTAATCGGCTAAAACACATCCGCAAGTTACTTTCCTTCCTGAAAAAGTGTGCACCCGAGTCCATGTTGCCTTTACAATCACTCACAGTTCGAGTGCAACCAAACTCGGATCCCGTCCTTTAGGTAGTCTCTTGTTCAATACCTCAGTGTTCTCCAAGGCCCGCATGACAGCTTTCACATTAAAGGGTTAGTTCACCCAAAAATGAAAATTCTGTCAGTATTTACTCACCCTCATGTTGTTCCCAACCTCTATGTGTTTATTTGTTCTGCTAAACACAAAGGAAGATATTTGGAAGAATGTTTTAATTAAACAGATCTCAATCCCCATTGACTACCATAGTATGTATTTTTTCCTACTATGGTAGTCAATGGGGATTGAGATCTGCTTGATTAAAACATTGGATGGACACCTCGGGTGTGCATTTTTTCTCGAATAATTAAATGGGCTGAAGTCAATAATTCCGCTTATACTACAGTTACCACACCTTAAAACATTGTTCAGATGATATCAAGACGTTTGTCAAGTTTTTGTCATTAAAACGCTCTCGTATTTAGGACTAATTTCTTGTGCATCTAATCCCATATCTCATTTGCTAATTCCTAAACGTAATTTTAGAGTTATAGTAATAGAGGTTGGAGACACTTATTGCAGACTAATGATGGGGACACACGACTCGCTGAGATATTCGAAGACCGACTGTTTCCATCGACTGTAGCAGGTCTTACGAAGACGCCCGTCCCACACGAAGACGCTTTCGCTGGATCCGTATAAATTTTTTATCGTATTGGCGTTTCGTCCACACGGATCCGGCGTTTTGGGAGAGTGAAACCACTATTTTTTGAAACCGGGTCCCAAGGTGGATAAATGTGAAAACGACACCCTTGCGTTTTCGTGTGTATGGCCAATCCGTATATTTTGTGAAACGATGCTGTCATCACCCCACGTGTCGACTTGTCAGACAACAACAACTGCCGAACTGCTTGTATAATAATAATATAATATAATGCGGCAGACTTCTAGCCTCTTGTATTCCTTTATTTATTATTTACTTGAATGTTTTTTTTTAGGCCTATACTTTCTTTTGTATGCTGCTTGTCTGTTGTCTGGTAAAGACATTTCGTATTTTATAGGGATGGGGATTTAAAGCAAAAATAATACTCGACGATCAATGGGAATTATTTGATTATTTTGGCTATTCAAAAAACGCACCCTTAATGTTCCACTCCGACATTACATTTCTCTGTAGGTTAGGTGTAGGCTGTTATATCCATTAAAGACATGTATTCAGTTTAATATTTATGTTTAAATATGTTATTCTTTTATTGAATCTATGTTGATTATAAAAAGTGAACTGCGTGCATATGCGCAATAGGCTAAATCGGGAGACCTAATTTTGACCACATTAAGTTGCCCTTCTTTGAAGTGAATTTCATTTTTTATAAATTTTATCTTTATTTTAATAAATGTTTCATCAACCAGTTACCTGATTAATAAATAAGAAGCAAATGTATAGCAGACAATAGCCATAATCAGGACGTGGACGCCCCGGGGCGAAATAACTTGCATTGCTCGTGAACTGGAGCTTGTCTCATAAATGAACCGAAAACTCAGAAATATATAGAAATCTTGAAATGGCTACGTTTAAACAACATCGACAAACAACAATTAAAAACGAACAGAAATCCGTATGACGTGCATTAGCCTACGTTACTCCATAGGCACGTTCACAATACTGCGAAGTGGCGAGTAAGCAGCATCATCAACTTCCTCTTTTCAGTCAAGAATGACACAGAAAACATTAGTTTATTAATAACCAATTAAAATGTCTATATTTGACACACTTTTGCCGGTCTTTGTGGCAAGTTTCTGAGTCCGCTAACTAATCGAATATCTTGACTCCCTATTTTGTACCAGGCAATTAATGGTTGTTCAATAAAGTTCTTGGTAAAAAAGAAAATAAGCAACTGTGCGTAATATTTCACAGCCTTTTATTTTACTGCCTACAGCGCGCAAGGTTTTATGCGCATGCTCTAAGTCTTCTTCTCGCATTTTTAGTGGATATCTATGGCAGAATTACAGCGCCGCATACTGGTCTGGGATGTCTACTACATCGTTTTCAGTCGGTTTCAGTGGTTCGTGTGGACGCAGATATTTTATCAGTGCTCTCCCGTTCTTCATCACCTTTTGCGACATGACATGTTCTTGGTGATTTTCATACCTGTAAATGTTATGTGAACACCAATGAGGCTGAATAATGTTACCATTTACCCAAGGTGCTGTTTTGTTGTTGTTTTTAATTGCAGACTGCATTCCTTTAGAGATATGAGAAAACCGTGTTCAGTCGACAAATAACATATCACGGTCTGAAGTCTCTCAAAAATCACTTCAAACTTAATTGAACAAAGCTATTGACTGAATCAAATTGAAAATAAGGAAAATGTGAAATGTGGTTAGCACGTATCCAGTGATTCTCATTGGCCGCCCCATGGCTGGTGATTTAATATAAAACACTGTTGATCTACTGAGCTATGTGTCAGAGCCAGGTTGTTCCATGTCACAAAGGATTGATGACGGGGAGAGCATGCCCTTCATGTCTTGACATAAAAACAGCCAAATGTATGGCCCGTAATACCATTATTCAATCAGCTGATTGATTTTGTACTTCTGTTTGGAGTTATAAGTTCAGACTCATCTCCCTTATTGACTCGTACAGCAGGACGAGGGCCTTTCTCCTCTCACAGTGTAATTGCATTACAAAATCAAAGTCCTCTTCCTTTAACTCCACAGGGCAGAATGATAAATCCACGCTTACATCCGGAGAGAGAGACGGGCGGTTGGGGGAGAGAAGGAGACGAATGAGCTCAGTGCAGCATTCAGGCTGGGCCTGATTGCTCCAGGATTTACTTCATTACTGTGTTCTTATCCAGTTAAGAGCGAGACCAGAGAGAGGAAGCCATTACAGAGGCCTAGTGCTGTGAGAACGCTGAAGCTGCACTTTCATTTCACTTAGCAGCCACATTCTACGGCATTATTAAGAAGCAGCGTTGAGACTTTTCTGTGCTGATCTAGGATTAGAGTTTAACTGGTCAAGATGTGTATTTTTAACACCCAGGTCCAGCTTTTTTAAAATGATCTTAGATATTACAACAATGTTCCAGTCGCCACACCACTGCTCCATAAATATAGAAATTTGGCAGACTCTTACAAAGGTGACATTTTCACGTTTTCATCAGATGAACATATTTGATATTTTTAGTGATTTTTGGCCGAGCACCCACTTTGTACAACCTGCCAGTGATGTGTGTGCTTTTGTTTTGTGTAAATAAGAATATTACAACAATAATTATTTAATTAATTATCCTATTAACAATTTATTATACACATAAATACTAATATGCAAGTTACCTTCTCAATAGACTATTTACCTCTCTCTGTGTGTGGTTCCTTGTTCTGTGTTTTTTCCCCCTCACATTAACTTCTTTAATTTGAATTGAAATATTTACTTTGCTTATATTTGCTCTGACAATTATTCAATTTGATTGCTTTTCTTTACCTAAAATTATGCCTAAATGATTAGATATAATGCACCCTGAATTTCTCAGTTTATTCACAATTTGAACGTATTATTTTGGTAATTATTCTAAAAATGCAACTAAGATACATTTTTTTGTAATACAATATTGACCAGATTATACATGTGCACCCTTGAAGTAGATTCGGGTGTCTGGATTTGTGCTATTAGCTCAAGAATTGTATTTCGAATGGTGCATATTAATGCAATATTAGATTAGAACTGCATATTGCAATTCCACTGTCAAAACTTTATTTTGCATACCTTAATGCAACGTTTTACAATCTGCAAAGACACTGACTGGCAGATTTAGGGAAGAATATGTCTGTTAAAAATGTTTTCTTGCAGTAAGAAAATTCTGTAATTTCTTTCATAAATGTGTAGACTTGTGTAGACATAGCTTGTGATTTGCGGTGTAGAGTGTGTGCAGTCTTGTGCAAAGAGGTAAAACCTCATTGTATTGTGTTTTGTGCTTCATGGTTGAGTAAAGTGTGTCCGTCACAGTTCAGTGCCGAGCTGCAATGCCGTTTGGCAGGCGACAGGTGCGTCAGCTGCAAAAGCAACCGCACACGTGCGAGAGTATGCGAGCGTTCATGTGCATGTAGGCGGGCGGGTTCTGATGTCGTTTGCCATGCACCTTGTGGCTGCCCATTAATATAATTAAATTGCACTAAAAACTTTCCCTTTGAAACTAATTAATTAAGATGCTATTATTTAGCCATTGAGAGGTTAATGACCATCATTAGAAACAAAGGCAACATCCACCATCATTAGCCAAACTCAGTTATTTTGTCAATTTTGGTTATTTACTGGGCAGAAGATTAATGAGGCCAGATACTGGCCCAGACGCTAATTAGCTTTAAAAACATAACACAATCCATCACTGCTTGTGATTGTTACAGCGACACACACACATAGAATCACACAAAACGCATTTTCGTACTCTTCCCAACTGCACAAAAAAAATCCAATTAATTAAGAAACTTTTAAATCATTACAATATGTACTTACGGTATAGGCTACAATGTACACTAAAATTCAAGTAAAATCCACTCTACTTATCAGAATCCTCAGCACGGCTATAATCCAAATGCGGACTCCCTGTAATCAAGTCTAATCGAATCTAAACTCTCTCTGGGATGGTTTTGAAGGAGTGATTTTGTAGTGATCAGGCAGATATCAGATTCAAGAAGTTACAAACTATTAATAAGCATGTAGATTATATTTTTCTCCATTCATGGTATGCACTGATAGAAAATGAATAGGTATGACTAAAATTCTCATTGGATGACACACATTCCAAATGAATGAAGTCACAAATTTTTAATCTGAGCATATTTTAATATACCATACATGTATTAGCATACTAGCCGTGTAAGAATCAGTTGACAACAATTAATTATACAATTCAATGACCAATCAGAATCGGGTATTTCCAGAGAGCCATGTAATAACAGAAAAAAATGTTTTGCATCTGCCTACTTAAAGTGCTTGGAGACCAGGTCTGCAGATGAATGAGCCTGTTTAGGAAGTCATGAAGAGGACACACAGGGTCATAGCCTGTCCCACTTCAGTCAGCTGATTGGTGGAGATGAGAGGGCATGACTGCCATGGGAGAGATCGCATGGCAGCCATATGAGTAATGCGTTGAGCTCCACAGGGCATTCAAATGACATTGCAGAAGATAACGGAACTTATTGTCAACCATTTATACTGGTGGGAATTTATGATTGCACCATAAATGTTTATTGGCATTTTTCTATTTATAACTTGAAAAAACGGAGACAGCTCTCTGTGCGTCTGTGTGTCTTTGGTCTTTTTATGATCTGTGTGCATAGCAGGCCCTGCTCCTCTGGAGCCTTCTATACTGAGCATGTGTGAGCTCTGCTGTGCCGCACACAGCCAGCAACTGTAGTGAAAAAGACAGAGAGCACAGATTTGATTTAAGACACACTGGGCCTATGACTGTCTTTTATCTGAGAGCCGGTAAATCATTCAAGCTGTACATCAGCAGGAAACAGCAGGCCTCTGGGCAGCTCCAAACACACTCCTTCAGATGTTAACCTTGCTTGAAATACTCATGTTCTCACACGTCAGTGTGTTCTAAGAGAAGCTGAGGGGGCAGTTAACAATAAGGTCAAAGCTAATGCACGGACATGGTTTGGGGCCAAAAAAATATATAGCACCTCTATATATATGCAGAATTGTAAGGCTTAATAGGCACTCTCACAATGCAAAGTCTGTTTTAAAGGCTAAGAAACCTCCTTTTGGCGAGATTTCTGGAGGTAGAGTCACTATTGTTGGCAGATAATTCAATCTCATAATGCAAGAAGGCAGACTAAGCCATTCTAAATATAATTAATTAAAAACAAAAAAGTATGAATTAAAACACTTTTTAATATAATGTAATGACTAACCAAATATATTAATGCATTTTTTAACTTATCAGAGGGGCAGTTTACACCTGGCCACTTCATGCGTTTTCTGTGATCGGATAGCTATCCAATCGTGAAAAGACCAGGTGTAAATGCCCCCCGAAACGCATTTGAGACGGATTTGAATCCGATCGCTCAAACCACTTCGGGAGGTGATCTGGGCCGCATTCCAGACGAAACTGGGCAAGTGTAAATGCATCTGGTTCATGAAACCACATATGTAATATGTTACTACTCCCAAAAATGCTAAAAAACGCGTGAGATTGTGTTATAGGCAATATGTCATGCTATTTTAGTCAGATATGACGATGACGACAATTAAGGAGCATAACGCAAGTCTCTGAGTTTTTGCAGAACTACGCCCCCTCTGGTGACAAATGAAACTGCGTGCGCGCTCATGGAATACCATAGACTTTATAGAGTAGACATATACACGGAATACACGCACGTTTGCACGAGCTGTTCATAACCAAAGGAGAATCAGGCACACATCTTTTGTTACAGTCATAATGAGGTAATACAGTTATAAATCTGCAAGTCATTTAAAATATATGAAAGGATACACACTTATGTAGGCCTATGTGTGTGTGAGGGGAAAACAGGGGTAGAAAACTTCGGCTTTTGTTTCCATTGATCTCCATGTTGAACTGTTTTATGTGCTTACTGTATCCACTTATGATTGTATTATTATGGAAACACGTTCATGAACACGTTTGAGCCCTAGAGCAGACCGCCCGAGATCTCTCCGTTTGTTGAAAGCCTTCTTGTCCCGATGTTGACTCTAGTCTTATTCCGACGACTGGCACTGGACAGACAGAAGTTGTATTTTCTTTGCCTCACGTGGAGTTTGCGTTGGGGTTTGTAATGAACTACAAGCCGGTCTCTTTGGGGCTGTTTTTACACCTGGCCACAATGCGTTTTCTCAGATCTATTTGATTTATCAAAACGATTCCATTACCTGGTCACATAAATGTGTTTTTGCAAAACGGATATTAATCTGATATTCAATTCCCGCGTTATATACAGATTTCATGAAGTGCACGTCACCGAAAGCAACATATGAGCTGCATTTTATAAATCATCGGCTTCGGCTATTTCAAAATCAGCAAAGACAGCAATAAGAGAGAGCGGCAAAAGCTCTGGTATGAGATCATTTCATTTCTTAAGGCTACTTTTAATGAAGATAGTGGAGGTAGAAGGTAACTTAGTGTTAATCGTATGCGTCTTACTTTCACTTTCATTTGCGATAGATTGCGGCGCGCTGGCTTATAAATACACTCGCCTGCTCATCTGATGCACGTCGTCATATATGACTAAAACAACATGACATAGCCTGTTTTCAACAACCAGATGCATTTACACTTGTCCAGTTTCGTCTGGAATACAGCCCAGACCACGTCCTCAATGGTTTGAGCTGTCGGATTCAAATCCGTCTGGATTCAACCTGGTCTTTTCACGATCGAATAAGTTATCCGATCACAGAAAACGCATGAAGTGACCAGATGTAGACTAAACAGCCCCTTTGAATCCATCTTCTACTTTTGGGAAAGTTGACTAAAGTTGCGTCGCTCGAGTTGTCTTCTCTGGATACGGAGAACGCGGCGATACACTATCCTGCAGGCACATAGCCAGGCGAGCGTGAACGCGCATGACGTCACGCCCAGGCTCAGATTCGAGCCCGAATCCCTCCTATTTATTTCACTGTACAGGATTATAGAGGCGATCGCAGTGATCAGAGAAGGGCTCATTCAGCCCATCAGGCGATTGTTTCAGCATGTATGGGTTAGAAAACGGCTAATTTTAACATAAAATGTTGCGCAATGCACCTTTAACTAGGGATGGGCATTTTTCAAAAATATTGCATTCGAATATTCGGGCTCATAAAAATCGAATATTCGAATATTTGTTTATTTAAATTATGTTTAACGAAAAAGACGTTATTTTTAAGTTTTTTTGTTTTTTTACGTTTTTGTCACCATTTCTGGACAAGCTTACAATTAGGCAATACACAACAAGCTTACAATAGTAATTAAAGTTTTCTTTTAGTTGAAAACATTAAACATTAGGCCTATGTGTAAACAAAAAATATATTAAAAAAGCATTATTAAAAGCATGCTCAAGCAGCGCAAGCGGAAAAAAACCCTAATAAAGCAGATTGCGTCAGATATCGTACAGAACGTACACACATACACACGAGTCAGCAAATGACTGATTATCGTGTTTATATTGTTTCACGTTTATGTTGAGAAAAACAATAATATCTAACGTTACATGCAGGGGCGCCGCCAGCACTTTATGCTCGAGTGAGAAAAGACGCCGCGCTGACAGACGTTTCAGAGACACAAAGAGAACGGTGTTTCTAACAGCACTTTGCATTTTCTGTTCTTAAACCGGTCTCCCTTAACGAAACTTAAAGGAAGTATGTCTCAAAATCATTTTGCTATTAGATAAGTTAACATCTTTGATCACGTGGGGTCCAGCTGCGCTTACCTGCAGTTGTGATGCAATGATGAACAGCTGTCTTTCCTCACTCGACTGTTTGGATTTCATGTGATTTCTCATGGTGATGATATCATAATCAGATTAATTACTTAATTTGATCAAAAGTAATTCCGTTTAGTAAGATCCTTTTCAAGTAACGTTAATTCCAAACTTCGTGAGGCAGACGACAACATTATGTGATCAAATACAGACAACTTGTTAACACACTCCACAGCGCCATCCAGTGCATTTAATTATAACTGCGAGTTAGTTCTTAGGATTTATCATGGACTCAATGCATTTACGGCAGCAAGCAACGTATTCAAAATTCGAATGGTATTTTATTTTTCGAATAATAATTACATATCGAATATTTGAAAATTCGAATATTTGTGCACATCCCTACAATTAACACTACCATCTTCATTAAAAGTAAAGAAACGAAATGATCGTACCAGTTCTGTTGCCGCTCTCTTAACGCCCTCTTTGCAGATTTTGAAACTAGCCGATGATCAATAAAATGCAGCTCATCTGTTGCTGTCGGTGACGCGCACTTCATTAAATCTGCAAATAGCGCGGGAATTGAAGATCGGATTTATATCCGTTTTGCAAAACACATTTATGTGACCAGGTGTAATGAATCGTTTTGATAAATCAGATAGCTATCCGATCTGAGAAAACGCATGAAGTGGTCAGCTGTAAACAGCCCCAGAGAGTCACATTGCTAACTGTAAACTCCTTTAAAATCATTTGTAACTGTCCCATGCACTTTGTGTGAGGAGCTTCATTTGTATTATGGAGGTTGGAAGGAAACATGTAAATCTGCTAACACTTTATTGTGATGCTCCCCCAACAGACATACTGACAATATGTAACTTTGCAACTTCATGCAACTTATTCTAATGCTACCAGTAATATTTTACTAATCCTTTAATGCGAATTAGCAGACATATACTGTAGGTGCAGCATTACTTATAGTCAACAAAATCTGTTAAAGCTACCATCTAAATTAAGTGAAACCATATTAAATGCGTGATGTGAAATCAAATTTTCCTTGAGCTTTTGACAAGAGGACGACACAAGGTCATCATATTATAAGAATATCCTGTAAGTTTCAGAACTGAAAACGTCCTCGTTAGTCCAATAAAAGCTTTTAAAAGCGACTTATTTTTCAAAGTGGGGAACTATGACGTCAAAAAGAATAAAACACCACCTCCGCAGAAGAAGATCAACGCCTACTTCAACACGGCCGGTTTAGCCCCGCCCATCGATTCTGCGCATTACATGCACAGCTAAATAACATTGATGCCTACCTCGTGATGACAAACCGGGTCGAGAGTGAAACTTATTATAATATGCAAAACTGTTCTCCACTCACAGCAGTAGGCGTTTACTTCCAAGTCTTCACTGCAGACGCCCTAAAAACCGAGTGATTTCGAGCTGGGCTCAAAACTAGGATAGAAAATAGCCTATTACTTGTTCATTTTGATGTTTTTAATGTAAAAACTAAGTGAACGTCATTAGTTGACCTCAGACAACAATAGTTCATGACCCCTTTAAGGCACATCCATTTCAATTAATCATTTCATATCCTGTCATCTGATTGTTTTTTGAATGCAGCATTGATGATATCCCACAATCCTGTGCGTGAAGGCCCATGGAAAAAAAGGTCGTCTGAAACGTGCATTTGTTCGGTCAGTTTGTGTATAAATAAATTGAGTTCACTTCTAGTCAGAATTTAGTAAATGTACATATTCACTTATCACCAAAGTTCTCTCTATATTGTTATAGTGCATTAGATCATTATGCTGAAATCAGTTTCGGAAAAGTACCTTCAAACACAAATCCTGCCTGAAATCATTGCCAGGCTTATAGAGTAATGGCAACAACTTCGGACACAGCCATGGAATTGCTGCCTTTGTAGAAATTTGATTAGCTATCTTAGTACATAGCAGCCTATGTAGACTCACTTAAAGTAGTTCACTTGAAACAGAACCACTGAGTTTGAATAATGTTCGTGAGAAGAAACCAGTCTGTTAAGCAAGCAACTGATCAATATTCTGGCACAGGAAGTCCTGTCATCAAAATCCCATCTGAAAATGCGTATGACACAAGATCTGTGCATGTATGCGTGACAAGCTGACGTTGCAGTAGTGGACATGTTTCCTCAAGGACCAAATCGAGTATGCGTATCTAATTTGAGCCAGAGTGTGGCCAAGCTAAAAAGCCCCATTGGAATGACATTGTCCTAAAGATTCCCCTGTAGGAAATGGGATGTTGTCCCAATGGGAAGGATTAATAATTTTGTGCGTCTCGGGATCACAGACACATGGCATTGTGGGTCGGATGTAATCCTTCAAGAGCAGAGCCTCATGCTGTTGTGTGTGGTTTTAAGCTAAGCCTTGCTCGGCATGCTGCGATGCTGTTTGCAAATGTTCGTTGGAATGATGGTTTTTGGTAACACCGACTCGTTGAACTATGCTGATAACGACGGAACTTGCGACCATCTTTGTCTAACAATGCTTTTGGGAAACGCACCAGGGCTAGTTTAAATAGCTAGTTTAACCAAGCAGAGGTTTGGTGTCAACTGGTCATGCTGGGAGACTGCTAAACTCCACCAGCATAAGCTAGCCATTATGCTAATAAGCCTAGCAAACCACCTTAGGCTGAATGCAATCGTCTAACTGCGAAATAAATGATTGCATTGCGAGGCATTGTTTATCTTCCACAATTCAGAAGCAAGAAAACTTCTTAGATGATAATCAAACTACTGCAAAGCTAACAGTAGCATTGCACTTTTGTTTCCATATCTTCTGGGCATCAGTCAATGCAAGGCCTTTGTGGTTGGAAGTTTGAGATCCACAACACAGCCTTCAATGGAACACAGTGTTAGAGCACAGAGAGGCCTCTGGAAGGGAACCAGGCACAAACATGTAGCAGCTGGCTTCATGTGCAACTCAATGCAACCGTTTAGTTCACTAAAATGGAAGGGATGCTGCCGTGCTCTGGCCTTTATAGAGGGAACAACAAAAATAATACAAGTTCCCTGCTTTGATGAACTGGCTTCCAGTTCAAGACATTGGTGCTTGCCTACAGAACAGTCACTGGCTCTGCAACCTACAGACCCACCTCCTCTCTCAGTTATGAGTCTACAACCCCTCTAGAAGCCTGCGGTCTGGCTGAGAGCGCGGCTCGTGGTTCCATCGCAAAATCACTCTCAAGGACATTTTCATTCACTGTTCCTTGGTGGTTGAATTATCTTCCCAACCCCATCCGGATAGCCGAATGCCTCAACTCATCTCTTCCATGAGCACTTGGGAAGAAAAGTCTTCTTCTCGGCTCTTACACTATTCCCTAATCTCTCCCTGTTCTTTCTTCTATATCTTGAACGATGACTGAAACGTTGTATTACTAGCACTTCTTATGTTTATTGCCTTCTTAAGATGAATCCCTTGTTGTATTACTCAACTGTTGCTACGGATGAAAGCATCTGCTAAATGAATAAATGTAAAAATGTGATCACACCTGTTGCTCTTAGGGCCTGAGCTATGAGGTCCAGTGTGGTGTAAAATTCTTCACATTTTTACATACGGATATAATTTGTACTGCGGGCAGAGCTGCTAAAATAGGCAGTTGCCTTTCTGTACAATAACTGATTAATTAAGTCTGGTTGAGAGACAGGATGTTCTCAGTGTCAGGTGCCCACTGGTGTACCCATCGCCTGGCCATGCCGAGTGTTCGTACAATTTGATGTAGACATGTTATTCTCTCCTGGCTGCCTGCCGGCCACACTCGATCACACCACAGCCTTTAAAGTGCAAGCCAAGATCAGTCATCTGCTGGGGCCAAGGTGTAACTTTATGAAATAATTACTTCACTGGCCTTTGGAGTATGCAGGGGGCTGAAAAGAACAGCGGCGGGTTGTGCAGGAAGAGAAAAGTGTGAGGAGAAGAGATGCAAGGGGCCATAGTGTGAAATGAGAGCGGCAGCAGCAGAATTTATGGCTGACATTCGGAGTTATGGCAGCAGTTCCAGACGTGACCTCCTCACTCACTCGGCAGCTGCCTGCTCTTCACTGCCTTTCTCCACCTGTCCCGAAAACACGCCACTGAGGCTGAGACCAGATAAATCTGCACGTCTCGAGTGAACACTATCAGTCTGTTGTACCTAGTGAACTGCCTGTAGGCAACATTTAATGCATCATTGGTGCATTAATGTCACAAAGGCTGAACCAAAATTGAACACTTCTTAAGGCATGATGCATAGATTTTTGTAGCACCATTTTAGTGCACATGAGAGATAATGGACTCACATGGTTATAACCAAACCAAACCATTTATAATGCTTTATATATATTATTAGGATGCATCCAATATTAACAATTTTGCTCTAGATTGAATAATTCTATATACTTCTTTATATTCGAAAGCTCGAGAATCAATGATGCTGGCTAATAATCTAAATTCAAATTTTTCAGACAATTTTTGAGAGCCTGATTATAAAAAAGTCTCCTCACAAAAAGTCAAGATAAAAACACAATTATGATGTCTTATTGTAATGTTGTGTAGCTGATATGACAGACTTGTCGCTGCACATTTTGCACTTTAAACTGGATTTTCCTTTTTAAAGTGATTTCAATCATACTTCAAGCTATTTAAAAGCATCATGTTGAACAGTGCCTCACATCTAAAGTGCCTCAGCTGAAGGAAATAATACATTATTTACAGGCTTTTACAGATCGGCTAAATGTTCTTGTTGGGCTGATAACCGAGAACATTAAAAATGATACATTTATCGGCCCATTATCAATAATGTGGTCGATATATCGTGCATCCTTAATATATATGTATATATATATATATATATATATATATATATATATAGTTGTAGCTACAGTCTTTGTCTGGCTGTCAAAGTACACAATATGCAAGGTAAACGAGGGAACAAACAAATAATATATTGTGAGAGCAAATTCTAATTAGTTGCCGCTATGACTTCTTTTCCACCACATGTCGGTGCAGTGTATATAATCAGTGCATGTTGTTTTTCATGGTATGTACACAATGGCAAAGGCCAATTCCAAATCCAATAAGCTCAACATAGGCTCATTGAAACCACATGCCTCCACTTATATTTTTTGTAAATCATGAGTCATGACTTGATAAAACAGCTCAAATACTTGTGTAAGCAAGCTAAATTGGCGTGGTTGCTTTAGCAAATGTATTTTTATCTCTTGTTTGCTTTTGTTAACGTGCTACTCATTTAGGTTCATTGTAGGGTTTAGAGTAGGTGGTACTTTATTTTCAAATGTGATAGAGCATTAACCTTTTAGTGCCACTCTGTGACATTTCAATCTCTAACTGCTGTGATACTTATCGACAACTCAAGGTAATGAAATGCTGCCACTTTCACATTCTGTTTTGGGGAAATCTAAATTGCCACTCACTGGACATTTGACTTTGAAAGTGTCACATAACATGCAATAAGCAACATACAGTAATCATTTAGCAAAAAAAAATTATTTAACATGTTGCACTTTCTGGACTTAGTAAGCCAAGCTACACAAAGCATTTATCTAATTCAGGAGGAAGGCAACTGTTGGTCCTAGAGTCACTGTCCTGCAGAGTTTAAGCTCTCAACCCTCAATTAAACACAAATAAACAAGCTAATCAATGTCTTCAGACATGCACTAAAGCCTTTGAGGGTTTATTTATTTATTTATTTATTTATTTATTTATTAGGGTTGAAGCTTAAACTTACAGGACAGTGGGCTCTTTAGGGATCAGGTGTTTCCTGATTCGAACCTTGATCCCAAAAATGGACTGGTGCATATTTATTATTTTTTTTTGTTTTAGTTTCAATTATTCTATTAAAGATGCAGTATGTGAGATTGACAACTAGTGGTTAAAATGGGTACTGCAGTCCAAATTCAAAATACTGGAGAGAATTGTTTCCCCTGGTCCCTCCTGCTCAGACTTTACTCTGGTTGTCATATTGAGGACATGCAACAGGTAACAAAGAGCAATTTACAATGGAATGCGAGGAGACTTACCCACTGTAAGGCCCTGTTTACATCGAAAACGCTGGGCGGGTGAAAACTTAAAAATACTTTCATCGGATGTGCCTTTTGTTCACACGGCGACGGCGTTTCAGGGGCCCAAAATCGCAAAAAACTCCAGAGTAGAAATCTTGAAAAACGCTCTCATCGACGCGTTCCCGTGTAAAGGGTAAAACGCAAGAGTCTGCTTGACAGTGAAGGTTGTTAGTCTGGGATTTCCCACATAATTGCCTTACCGCAGCACCGAATTTTATTCACACTGAAAGGCAGTCTGGATACCATGGCCAGATCTTCACCTCCATTTAGGGAACCAATCACAGAACGGGGAGGGAGCAGAAAGATGATGATCGACATCTATGCCACATATCAAAAGCAGTTTGTTTATATCTATGATCATTCAACATGGCAGCAGTAAGCGAAGCTACCTTCTGATGCAGCCTTAGATATAGATCTAAGTCAGTTAGAATGCAAGTATTTCTTTTAAAAGAGCCGCTTTTGGTGTTAAACTTCGCAAGACCCCAGTCGTTATCGTTGTCCAAGGCCATTGATTGTTGGCCATCTATTGCCTGAATGGAGGACCAGATGCAGGAGGCGGCTGACTTTGGAACATCTGCCGCTGAGCTGTGTCCCAAGAAGGAAATGCTATAAGAATTGTGTCATACCAACTTCTGTTTGGCAGTCCCGAGGCCTGGCATGAGCACAAAGTGGCAAGCATGTTAGCCACGTGAGTCGTATAGTACCAACCTGCTAGACATCTTGTCGACAAAGTCCATTTAATCTTATAAATGGCAAGTGGATTTGTTAATATCAGTATTGTCATTGATGCCTCTAGACTACCTACTGTAGTTGTCACAGTGCCACTAAGTTGTGTTGCTTTTCAACATCAATATACAGCTACCGCTTTAGTAGCATAAATTTCAGCTGTGCACACGTACCCGATTAAAGTTGTTGACACTTTCAGTCATTAAATTAAATTATTTTTTAACTTGTGAAGTACAAGAGCAAACAATTTCCAATGCAAATAACAACTTCAACATCTATGATTAAATTGTACTTAATACTTAAGCATTCTTATAACCTGAAAATGTAGCTGGGCATTTGTAAACCATGCCAATACGAGATTTTGTGCATGTGGTTCCCAGACCAAAGTCTCAACAAGAATTGGGTCTGGCGTTAGGCCAGGCTAGAAGGTTGTCGCAGGTTGCGAACTTGGTGTTGTTGTGTAGCAGTGCTTCACATCGTCACCTAGCCGCCTGGAGTGCATACTGCATAGAATTTCACACACTTTTGCGTCACCATATGCACGCGATTTCCCTACCCAAAACGCTGAATCTAAACGCAGAATAAATAGTAGTAACGCAATGCCACTTTTGTGTTTTCTCTTCAGAATCGCTTCCTTGTAAACATAGCCAAGTTAATGAGTTGGCAATGAGTTTATCGCATTTAATTTTCTCCCGTTCATAGAGTTTTCTAGATGAGTGTGGAGGCTTTTTAGGTTGTAGAATCTGCAATATTTGACCCAGTTTGTTCGCTGGTTTCTATGGCTGCAACATGCTGTATTGTATCGCGTAACTGGCAAGCTGTGGTGGCAAGATACTATTGGGTAAAAAGACAACGTGCGATATTGCAGAGACTAAAACAAAAACAGACACACAGACACATTTCAAAGTAAAATAACAGGCTGTGAACTCAGCATTATGGCATTTTATGCTTTAGTACAGTCAAAAACGTACATTCAGCACCTTTAAAATACGTCAACAGACTGTTCATATGCCAGAAGGTAACAGTTCCTTGTCACTGCTGTCATTAAATGCTAAACATACCTCTCCTCTCACCAAGGCCCCTTCACCCCCAACAACCCCCACCCCACCAAGGGCACCCCTTTACAAGCCAACTGCTCATGTAGGCATTGAACAACAACACTAGGCTTTGAGCTTATTACTATTTTCTTTCTGTCCCACCTTCTCTCCTTGGAATGACTTTTCATGTTTTAACTTGCTACAGGCTATTAAAGCACCAATCCGCTGAAAGAGTCTGAAAGGAAGAGTAACAGGGAGAGGGGGTAGAGTGTGTGGGGTGAAGTAGAGCCCATATCTCAACAGTGATTTACAAGTCTGACTTGTTAAAATCAACACAGCTTCCTGACAGTGACAGGAGATCAAACCAACAGGAACAGCATAATCAAACGCTCTGGCACATGTGGAACCTTGATGTTCACATACACAGGCATGTCACAGTTCCACAGAGCATGGCAGCTGTTGATGCTACTGAGAAGGTGTTAAAAGGTCCAGAGTTGGTGAGAAAGAGACAACACTTAAAATTGAACACTCCATGAAAATAATCACATATACTAGCTAAACAAATCAAGCCTTGTTTCTGTTAAAACAAGTCCTTTATTTTGTTTAACCCTGACTGACTGACTGAACCTTTATTCTAAAAACTCTAGAGAAGGGGTCTGAAACCTTAAACATAAAGGGCAATTTTTGCAATTAGAATTTATTATTTGCAACATGTCTTGGAATAAAGGTCCGATATTGACCTTGATAAGCCTTCAAGTGGATTGTGTACAATAGTGTTATTTTTTAGAATTGCATATTGTAGCCTATGTGATCGCAATGACATGAGATTGTAATGACATTTTTAAAATTTTGTAGAAAAACTTGGATGATCCTTGGACGATTCTTGGTAAAAAAAATACATGTTAAATTTCTAAGTGCATAATAAAAAATTTGAATCTATAGTTATTGATAGTATAATCTGATCTGCACTGTATGCTCAAAACTCTGACTGCAATGAGTGATCTCCTGCATGTCAGAATGTGAGTTATTTCCTTCAATTGTAAATAGTGTGGTGGAGCTGTATTTGTGGACTTGATCCTATAATGCATTGTTTTCCATCTCCTTCAACTGAATGCACTGGTAGTGTTGCCTGACTTATTTTAGAACATTGCAAATATATATATTTTTATTATTAGTTTTAGGCATAAAGATTCAGAGACAGATGTATAATAGGAAAGAGAAAATGTGTGGACTACTAGAAACACTGCTTCGATTAATGTTTTTATGATGACTTTGTGAAAGGTTAACTATACAGCATCTGCCGTGTTCCTACTGGCCAGTATTCTATTTCATTCTGAAACATCTGTAGGCTATTATGCTATTGTTTTTGATAGTGTTATACATTTCTTACAGATTCTTACTGTACATGTCACGATGATCATTACGTTTGTATCTTCCTAACAGCAATTACAGTTTGTCTACAGCCTAAGCTTTTTTTATTATTAATGCCGACAGAACAATGTTGCCAGATATTGCTACGAAAAACAAAGCAAAAACTAACAAAAACAAAAAATCTGAAATAAGTTCAAAGCTTGTGTTTTGGAAATAAGATTGATATATTACGAACCACTTTAATAACTTGCTAAAGTGTGACATTAATCCAAAAAACAAGTCCAGATACTGTCACCTTTCCATTATGTGGATCTGACAACACGGGATCTGGCACCACGCCCTCACTCACAACGCGCTCAAACTCACTCAAGCCCCGTTCACGGCGCTATAGCTTTCTCGCAGCAAAATTAATTGCAAACACTCACATGAGGTGGTTTAAACAGCTAATTAATCATTCAGAGAGCCTGAAATTTTATAGCTACGTTTTTTAACTCATTCACACAGACACACACAAGGGTGACCGACGTCCGTTTCCCGGTGCTGAAAAGGAGCCTATAGCAAAATAATCACGGCTTGTATCAATATTTTATATGCAGTTATGAGAGAGTTTTTAGCGCGGACTTCGTGCGATTTCTTCGGAATTCAGCAGGTCGTAAAATCGTGTCATATCACTGCCTCCTGTACGATTTTTGGATAAACTCACTCGTAACGTGTGCCTGGACATACGATCTTCCGACCATCAGAATTCGTATCGTGTACGCCGCTTAACCCACAATGTTGGATGCATATTCTAACCCTACTGAAAATTATTACTAAACCCACAATGTAGCTTGCTTTGCTAAACCCATAAAGCTTTAGAACAGCCCTTACAAAAATACTGTTTCAATACTACTTTGCACTAAATAGACCGAATTTTTAGTGTATGCAAGTATACTTTTAAGAATACTTTAAGTGTAATAGTAGTCAACTTTGATTACACAGTTTGTTTACAACTAAGTTTTTCAACTAAGTTTACAACTTGCAACTTTTCTACAAGTGAGCGTATAGATATCCTGATAGTTAATAGGCTACTTAATCAAAAGAGTAAACATAAATACAAGCCAAGTATACTTATAATAATTAATTATACTTTTTTGAGTACAAGTACAGGCCAAATATACTTTTATGCCAGTATAAGTCAAGTATGCATAAGTGACATTTTAAGTATGCTGCTGCTGCTGCTGCTGCTGCTGCTGACATTATTGCTGCTGCCGCAGAGCAAGTATGGGATTTGCTACTTCCAATACATACACAACAATACATACACAACATGCAAGTAAGACATGCAAGGCAAGTAAGACATGCTGCTGCTGTACAATATTGCATATATGAATTACCTGTAGCAGATCTATACAGGTGGAGCTGGGGAAGGTGAGGGATTTCTGAAGCGCGCTGCACTGCTAAGGCAAATGCTACCCAAGTATTTGAAGGCTAAGCATGCAAACTCATTGGCTACTGACACAGGAACCAATAGGAACCCCATAGATAACGCTGTGATTATGAACAGGTGAGTAACTATTAGCCTGCAGCATCTAGAGTTCCATGCCAGATCTTTGTATTTGTGAGAAGCACATAAAAAAAGACTGAAGGTATACTTTAGTTTAAATACTAATAGCACATTTGAATAGACTTGTTTTTCGTTAGGGAGTGCTAGCAAAATATATAATACCAACAGCATCTAAATGGTTGAAGCTAAGCCAAGCTAAACTCGGACTGATCTGAGAAACTTTCTCGGCACTTTTGAATATTTCAAAATGTATTTGTGTTCGCATTTTGACGACACAACCAGCAATTTGTGAAATTATCATTCTCTTGAGTTGGTTCTTCCTTTTCAGTAAATTGACCAACCGGCTGTGCAAAATGGTCTGAATCAATTCACATTAGTTCAGATCACACTCTCACAGAATCAGCTGAAGCCTTTTCTCAGTCAGTAAACCGGAAAGTATTGCAATAGCATGCATAAGAACACAGAGAACAAACAGCGCTTGATGAAATGGACATTCACATTTCAACAATTGAAACAAAGGATACTTTTTGAGATGTCACTGAGAAAATTCAGCTACTGCTATGCCATGTGAAAAAGCGGCCATTCTACACTGAAAGTCTTTTTGTGTCTGCCCACTGTAGATGGGTGTCTTTTTCTTTTCCATTTATCTTATCTTATCCACTTCTTATCTTAATTGTCATTTATAAAGGTGCTTACAAATGAATTGAAATGCTTTCTGGATGGCATCATAAAATTTAAGTTTCCACTCACTTATTTATTCAATCAGAACCCATTGTGGCCTGGAAAATGTGCGGCATGACATTGATGCAATGGCTTGTGCTGGTGGCTGTGGTGAAGAATAGGGCTTTGGGCTGATGCTGATAACTAATGCAGGCAAAATGACATGCTGCCACAACCACACTGTACATTAAACTGACCACAGGGAGATGAATGCAGAGTGCTAATGAGTATGACAAATAGACTTCCATGCAAAACTGCAAAGGTAAATTCCAACACTAAATGCATGCGTGACAGCTACCGTGTGGACAGTGGTGATAAATGAACACTAAGTGCCCGCTTTAGTCAGCCGAGACCCGAATAAATGTGCCCCTTTTCCCTCATCCTGTATTTTCCTGCCTTCAAAACAGAGAGAAGTTTAAGCATATTGCTCTGTGTAAATCATATAAAAAGCTCTGATATGATACGCAATGGTGTAAATTAACCTCAAACCTTTAAGCAGCCAATTCAGTGGCATTTAGCTGAGTGAAAGTCCATCTGGAGTGGAACTATTTTAGGGGGCGCACTACGTTTCCACAGGAAGGCATGTGTCTGGTTGACTCTGGGAATGCAGGGAATTATGGGAGCAAAGAGACTTGATGTCCCTCTGTTTGTGAAGGTTAATGGTAACGGTTAGACGCCGCCTAATGAAGGTCATTAATTAACCACCAAGCCTTTCTCGCATTTCAATTACTCTGAGGACTGACGGGGTGCCAGAGGTATAGAGGGAATGTACTTTGTTAGATATCCTTCCTGACGGTAGGACTTGGATTTGAAATTACATTGCTTTGTCACACCATGAGTCCAGACTTACCCAACCCCAAATCATGTTCACACTGCTCTGCCACCACAAACCACTGACATGAAACACTAGAAGTGATATAGTTGTGAGAGCAAAGATCTAAAGGCTTTGTGGTTTCAAAGCCAGGAATGTGTGGCCCTCAAACCTCCTCTTTGTCCCAGGTAGAGTAGTAAGACCAATATGCTAGGTACATTAACGTTTGGGAAGTGCAAGAGGGGTTGACCTGGTAGGGCGGAAGTCTAGCGGCGGTCAAGTGTTTCTCTTTGGTCTGAGGCACAAGGATTTGGGGCTTCTCCCAGTGGCTCAAACTACCAGCAAAAACTACCAGCAGAGTTAGTCACCAGCATCAATTGTGTTTCGGATGGCGGTCCTCCGCATGTACTGTTAACATTAAAACATACTTGGGCACTATTTGGGATCCCTCAAATTACCACAGCAGCGGAAAGCTTTGGAGAACCACACAGAATAGTAGGGTGTATTCACACCAAGAAAGTCTACTGGTTTACTACTCCGGACTAAATACAATGTTTTTTGTCAAGTGCATATTTGCTGTCATTCCTCTATATAACAGGTATACAATGGAACGAGATGACGTTTCTTCATTACCATGGGGCAACACGGAACATTTCACAAGACTACATAAGTGCAAATGCACAAAAACAATCAAAACAAAAAACAAATCTATTTAGGCTACAAATCTATTAGTCTGTGATGGCCTGAATGCCTTGCCACATATGCCTTGTGTCCTTGATGTTTCTGAAGTGACTGTAGATTCTTTATGCGTAGTTGTGCTTTGCTTCTCTAATGGCCCAGGATAGATTGTCCCTTGCTGTATGGAGGGCTGACTTGTCATCAGACCTGAAGGTAGAATCTCTGATTTTCAGTTTCAATCAAACTTCAGCAGTTTGCACGTGTCATGATGGTCTTAAAGGAAGTCACATCGTCTATGCATTTGCTGACTTAGCCAGTCACCGAAGCTGTTTTTTCCTCCAAGTCTGTGATGTTGTGAAAGCAGTCCTGATGTTGTGACTCTCAAAGCAGTCCTGAAGTGCTGAGATGGCTCCCTCAGACCAAGTTCTCACCTGTTTCAGAACTGGTTTGCATGTTTCAGAAGTGGTCTATATGCTGGGTATAGCATAACAGAAATGTGATCTGAGCTGCCGACATGGGGCCGGGGTGTAGCCTTGTAAGCACCGCGAATGTTGGTCTAAACAATGTCCAAAGTGTTTTTACCAAGGGTTGCAAAATGGACATGCTGGTGGAACTAGTGATTTCAGATTCGCATGGTTAAAATTTCTGGCAAAAATGAAAAATCCATCGGGGTGCATTGTCTGTAGGTTACTGATAGCCCCATAGGTTTCACTTAGCACTTCTTTTGTGTTATCGCCGGGTGGAATGTACAATGCGACAATAAGCACGGTGGTAAACTCTCTGGGCAAGTAATATGGAGCGGCATTTCACAGTCATAAACTCCACCAGAGGCAAATAGCTTGAAACCACAACGGCATTTCTGCATCATTCATTGTTTATATAAACACAGAGACTAACCCTGCGAGTCTTACCAGACAGTGCTGCTATCCTTTTGGTGCGATGTGCAGTTAGCCCGGCTAGCTGAATGGCTGCATCCGGAATGCTTTCGTTGAGCCATGTTTCTGTAAAAATGTAAAACACAGCAGTCCCTGATTTCACGCAGGGAAGTTAGCCGTAGTTGGAGTAAGTCCATTTCATTTTGAGAGATGAGAGTGGAGAGGAGAATGGATGGTAGAGCTGGACGGCTCTGCAGCCTTGCACACCATGTCCGGCGCCCTCTCTACTGGCCAGCGGCTTCAAGCAATACCGCGGTCCCAGGGCCTGGTTCGCTTAGTAGCCCAAGGTCTTGTAGCTCTGTCGTTTATTCCTCCTGAGCTTTGTTTTCCAATGTTCAGCAGGATTTGGCAATGGAAGACATGTACACAAAGTGACTACCATTGTGCATCTAAAACGTTCGCTTTCACAATGCCCTTTTCGCAAGTGAACCAAAATTTGTAAACAAAACTACATGTCTGCTAAGGTCATCCATTCATTAGACAGACTTTTGAACCATACCAGAGTTCGTTTGGAACTGTTCATTTGGAACTGGAGCAAGACAGTCTGAGAGAAGTCCGTACCGGCCTTCAGCTGGGTCTCGGAATGGTTATTTGGTCCTTCCCCGAGTGCAATTCCTGTATTTACACCTGCCCAAAAGATCCGCACCAAGGGACAAAACGAACTTGAGTTTGATTCAATCGAACCAAACTAGACAGGTGTTAATACACCCTTAGTTATTAAAGAACTTACAAAATGGAATCCATAAGTTCCTGCAAGAACTATTAAGACTGTCAATAGTTCCTCCAGTAACCTGATTTCAAGAGAAAGGATTTTAAGGCACATGAAATATATATTGCATTTCCTTGAGTACACAATATGATATTTCAGCCACCATTAACAGGGTTCCTAAAGGTTCTCAAGAGGTTTTCGCCAGTGTGGCACGGAACCAAAATATGCCTTGTATCATTTCACTTTTACTTTTATAGTGTAGGATTCAAGTGTAACGGTGTGCCTACAAGGCTGGATGACTAAGGAGACGTTTACACAACACTGAGATGCTTGAAACTGAAAAGTTACGCGTACAGATGACACAATTATCAAAACGATCCTCATTCACATGGACTCTGCTACCAGGCCATTAGATGACAATGAAACACTATAGACCGAACATGTAATACACATGTGCATGACGTCATTGTCTTCTGAGGCCTTTTTATTTTTACTTTGAATCCCGTTTCCAAACATTTGCGTTTTCAGGCACCCAAATACGCTGTTGTCGAATTCAAATTTTATTTGAATACGATGTTGTGTAAACGTCTAAATTAGGCAGCGATATCTCCATGGTCAATCAGCAATATTTTCAGTTAGGTGTATGGCTGCATGGAAGCAAATAAAAGAATAGAGCAGTGCTGAAGTCAAGGGAGTGTTTCTGCAATGTTCCTTTTAGTCAAGTCTAGTCCATTTGGTGGCTATCTTGGCAACACTCTTAGGTTTCCTGTCTTAAAAAATAGCTATGCGACAATGCAAGTTACCTGAAATTCCTAGCTACTTGAATGTGAAAAGACTGAAGTTTCAAATACTGTTTGAAATCTGAATAAATTGAATCATAAATGTGTCCTCTTGAATGAAAATTAGAGCAAAACACATTTTTCCAGGTTAGTCTAGCTAATGCACTTGTGTGTTCTAGTGAAATAAGGTGCTGTATTTACCACTAAGACAAAGGGTTCTTTTAAGGCAGGAACGTCATTTCCTAAGCTGCCATATTAAGTGTTGTAATTTCTACTGATCAAGTGGTTCATATCATCTTCCACTGACTTTAAAGGCAACTTATCTGTGGTACCTGGATGAGGTCAGGGATGAGAAAAGGGTGATGATTCATTCCCTTATTTGCATGTCTGAACATCCTGTGTCAGAGCAATTTCGTTTTTCTTTGCCAAGTCATCACACGTTTCCTGTGGTTATAGCCACAGGAATGATGTATCCTATTCTGAAGAGGGATGACACACCTGTGTGTTCACTCTCTCAGGCCACAGGCTTAGACACATGCTGTGGAATAATGCATATCACAGAGGTAGTGAAACAGCAGGCCCTACATACCCATAACAAACCAAGCCAGATCAAGTGACTGTCAGAAAAATACAAACACATCACCTTAAGTTGCCCTAAGGATAAGTTGCCTTTTTTGCATTTTGAGAAGATTACTATGGAATATTTAAAGAAGTGTCAAATCTCCTATCATGTCAGCATTTACAAGGAGTTTCAGGTTCAGGCTTATATAATTTTCTCACTATATACCACTTGTACCATACTGCTAATTGTGGCTGGACAAAATAAAAAATGTTTGGAAAATGGTGGTTGTTGCCAGAGATATAAGTGATAACTTTGTTACTGTAAACCAATCGCTAATCAGGTATTTTAGCTATGCGTGTTAAGTTGAAAAAGCTGAGATCATCAATATTGCCTATGAAAGGGTGCATCTGGATAGCATTGTATCCTGTTTTAAAGCAACACCAAGTATTTTTCGCCCTACTGGTTGGAAACAGAATTGTCCATTACCACTGTTGTAATTTTTTTGTATGCGCACGCTCGCTGTTTATCCAGCACCGGCTGTGGAATCAACAATGGCCACAGACAAGGTAAAGTATGATGCATGATTTTTTAAAGTCATCGATTGCAATACTCAAATCAGAACGAGAATGCTATAGCGATAGCATGCTAAACATCTTAAACTAGCATGTTACTGTTTACTAACTACCAGATTGATAATTCTCTCCTCTACTAGCATTACTTGATTCATGAAGATAAATGGAGGACCAGATAGTTTCCGTAACATAGCCAGGCAGAAAACAAATTAGAAAACTAGAGATAGTAGGCTATGCAAGCAATATACTTACTAGTCCAACAGCATGATGGCAAAGTCAGCATTGTTGAGGAACCCCTCCTCCTCCTTAAGCTCACGGCAGTGAGCAAACACTGGCCCAATATTTACCCTTATCTGGCCTCTTGCTTTATCACTCAGCCTTTTCCTCTTCTGAGTCTCCTCAGACAAAACCTTCTTTTTTTACCGCTTCAGCTATGACAAAAGCAAACAGAAAACACATGCTGGTTGGTTACTCATGTCTGAATTTGAGGAAGTAGTGAGGGAAGTGACATATTCTGTAAAGCAGTCGAATTTTGTAGGGTTTTTTTTTTTTTTTTTTTTGTGCACGGGTTCCTCCTCGAAACCCGAAGTTACACAGTGCCAGTAAAATCGATACAGACCAGATGGCAGCTATGGCAGACGTGTCATTTCACTTATTTTAAGTCGATGTACCATCACAAGGGTCTTGGAAATTAGAGTCGAATCCAATAAAGGATTTTGAAGGCCGAATACCGATACAAATATTTTTTTGGTTTTAAAATCCAATATGCCGATATAACGGCCAATATTTTTATTTTATTTTTTTCGAAACGCGCAACAAAACATTAACAGATTTCCCTAACGTTAGTTATTTGTAGTTATTTATGAGTTTTAACTAAAATATTATGATCATGCATTTTCAAAAGAAACTTGTTTCTTTTATTTTCACAACAGAACAGACTGATGATAGCGGCATTAGCTAGCTTTGTGATTAGCTAGTCTATGATGAGCCATAATTTAGCAATGGATGGCATCATACTGCAAAGTGTAAAACATACATTTTCAATATAACAGGCCAAGGAGAGATGATTAGTCTCATTGCTATAACTGTCACATGCTATTAAAGAAATACTTCAGTCACTATGTCAAAAGTTAAAAGGACAGTCAGTCAACCACACTGTAACAACGTAACGCAATTATTACTAACTAATTCCGTGACTGATGGGGATGTTCTTTTAATTGTTATTCAAGCAATGTATGTCTCGTGACCAACTCAATGAGTGTTGCCAACAGGGACGGTGTAGAGTGCCCTCTGGTGGACAAACTATAGAACTCCAACACTCATTACATGGTTCAAGCGTGTTTCGTCCGTTTTTATTTTTGAAATATTCATTTATCAGCCATTATAACTGCTGATACCGATAATTTGGAAAATGCCTAATATCGGCAGATAATATCGGCATGCCGATATATCGGTCTGGCTCTATTGAAAATTGAAATTGAAAAACTACATAGCGTTACTTTAATAATCTTGTTTGAATACAAACATCTGCTAAACAACTTAAATGTTGAATTTACAAATATTCTAAATTGTAAATGTGAACTTGTTCATCGAATCTTGTCCATGGCCAGCAGCTTCTCTTAAAGAATTGATTGTCATCCTTTTGAAAATGGACTAAACAAAAAACACTTCAAAAAGTCATCCTAATGGAGCTGCACCATCAGGGAGAGACAGAATGTGTGCTTATCATGTTGTTCCAAACACATACAACTTTATTTTCACCATATTCACAAATTTAAATGTGCACTCTCCCCCCCCCCCAAAAAAAAAAGTATATTCCCTTACCATCAAGCTCCAAAAGGAAAAAAATAAATAAATAAACAAAACAAATGAACAAACCACCATAAAGGACATTTTTGAGAAACAATATCATGGTGGGTCATCATGTTTTTGGTGATACAATTTTAGTAGAAACAATTTAAAGGGGGGGTTGACTGCGATTTCACTTTTTTGATTTTAAATAGTGTGTAATGTTGCTGTTGGTGTATGAACAGTATCTGCAAAGTTGCAGTGCTGAAAGTTCAGTGTAAGCAGAGATACACTCAAGATACACGTCTTTTAAAAATCAGGAAGTATAATTGCCTACAAAAACTACTCGATTGGGACTACAGCTAGGTTATGGTACGTCTTTAACCTACACATTTGCATCAACCCCTCCTTCCGGAATATGCAGGAAAGGGCATGCCTGAGGCACGTCGAGTGTGTTGTTCACCCAGCTGTCAGGTCTTCTGTGTTTGGACTTCCCACGGACGCTGTACTTCGTCGACAATGGATACAATTTATGTTTGATTATGTTCCTGAAAATGACGATCGTAATCTAGCGAGTTCAACATCGGATTCAACAAGAAACTGTTACTAAAACATGAAGCAGTTCTGACTTTAAAACAAGAGGCAGCAGTGTTGGGCCACAATCTGTAAGTAGGCTAAGACTTAATCATTTTAAATGTATTTGCATGTATAATTCAAGATGTAGCCTTGTGTTTTATTTTTTTCAAATGCTGGCTTTATACTAGCCACTACTAGTTAGACTATGCTATGTGTCTACCACAAACACGTACACACATTATGGACCTGAATTTTCTATAGGCTAAGTACTAATGTTTTAAACGTATTTTTCATGTATGCTTTATGACGTTATTTTTGATTCTGATCAAGAACGTAAACATGCCAACGCTGTTTGAGTATAACATTAGTAGCCAGTCAGTTGCTATTGTTGCCAGTCAGATGCTATTGTGTAAAACAAACGTGTATAAAGTTAAAAAATGTTGCAAATTATCTTTCAGAAACGTTCAGTAAGAGCCGTGTGTGGTGAGGTTCTGTTTGACTCTCTTCATCGCGGCTTTCTCGGTCTTGATTCTGCCTGAAACTGATACTGCAGTTCGACACATATTTACATCTGGAACGGAGCTCATGACATGCCCGTAAAGGTAATGGGCGTTAATCTTCCGGACAACGTGAGCAACAGTTTAGCCAATCGCAACACACCGGGCCAAACTAACCAATCTGAGCTCACGACATATTTCTGAGGGAGTGTTTTCATAGAATCAGGAAGTGAACTGCTCGTTCAGGGGACAGAGGAGAGCGCGGCTGACAATAAAGGTGAAGTTTATGAAAAATAAGACTTTTAAAAAAAGAAAAACCACGAATAAATGTTATATTGCACCCCATAAATACAATCATGCAAAGAAAAAAAGCAGTCAACCCCCCCCCCCTTTAACTATTCAGTACTTTTGATAATACTATTTGTTATTATTATATTGTATATTTTTTTCATTACTTGTTTGTGTATGATTTGTATGTAAACATACAACTAACATTGTATGTGAATACAGTCATGCCAATAAAGTTCTTAAGACTACTACATTTTCTTGATCCCCTCAGCATTGGGAAATTGACCTTTACACTGACCGGGTGAAATCATAAACAACAGACATGTTTCTGAGAAATGAGAAAGAGAGGGAAAGAGAGAGATGACTGGCAGGATTAGGGTGGGGTTGTGTGACCGCTGGAATCCAGCGCTGACAGACAGGCCTTATTAAAGCGCAGAGCTTCAGCCCCATCACTGCCGCCCATTGAAGCCTGCGGCAGGACCGTGCTTTAGACAGGCCCGCAGAAGAATGGAGCGACTGTAGGCCGAGAGGGAGGATACCAGGCCAAAGAGAGGGGACTAGGGGGCTCCTCTTATTTGTCTGAGATGTATCTGATTCCTCAGTACAAAGAGTCCAGGAGGAAGACCTGCACTGATTGTTCATTCATACGTGCATGAAAGAGAAATAAGTCTTCATTCTTTCGATGCTCTTTTCTGATGAGCAGGGGAATGTGTAATCTGAGCATCACAACTTCTAAAGCTCACCCAGCACGCAGAGGAGACTTCAGAACATCTTCACTTTGTTTAATGTATAATCCATTAAAAATGCCTGGAATCTCTCCGCACTGATCCGAAGAGACAGTGCCAGTACAGAACAAACTGGCAGTGCTCAACAGAGGTCCTCTCTGTATTGAAACGGTATTCATTTAAAGGTTCTAAATGTAACTTTTTTAATAAAATGAATCCTTTTTTTATTGCCTGTGTTTGAAGGGGTTGTAATCACACATTGCAATGATCCACTTTTCGGGTTTTGCTATTACCTCTGAAGGCCAATATTCATATTTATATGTGAGGTCTCCGGGTCGGATTCCCTGCGAAATCCATCAGTGACGTGCATGCGCGCTCCTGAGCCTCTCTCATCATACAGTCTATGCGACCCATAGACAGTAAAAGAAATGGACACAATAACCCCGTTGATTTCAACTAGGGATGGGCATTTTTCTAAAATATTGCATTCAATATTCGGGCTCATAAAAGTTCGAATATTGAATATTCGTTATATCTAAATTATGTTTAACGTAAAAGACGTCATTTTTAAGTTTTTTTTACGTTTTTGTCACCATTTCTGGACAAGCTTACAATTAGGCAATACACAACAAGCTTACAATAGTAATTAAAGTTTTCTTTTGAGTTGAAAACATTAAACCGTAGGCCTATGAGTAAACAAAATATACAAAAAGCATTATTAAAAGCACACTCAAGCAGCGCGAGCGGAAAAAAAACCCCAATAAAGCAGATTGCGTCAGATATCGTACAGAACGTACACCTATACACACGAGTCAGCAAATGACTGATTATCGTGTTTATATTGTTTCACGTTTATGCTTGAGAAAAACAATAATATCTAATGTTACATGCAGGGGCGGCGCCAGCACTTTATACTTCGAAGCTAGAAAAAGACCGCGCTGACAGACGTTTCAGAGACACAAAGAGAACGGTGTCTACACAGCACTTTGCATTTTCTGTTCTTAAACCGGTCTCCCCCAACGAAACTTAAAGGAAGTATGTCTCAAAATCATTTTGCTATTAGGTAAGTTAACATCTTTGATCACGCGGGGTCCAGCTGGGCTTACCTGCAGTTGTGATGCAATGATGAACAGCTGTCTTTCCTCACTTAACTGTTTGGATTTCATGTGATTTCTCATGGTGATGATATCATAACTCAGATTAATTAATTCATTTGATCAAAAGTAATTCCGTTTAGTAAGATCCTTTTCAAGTAACGTTAATTCTAAAACTTCGCGAGGCAGACGACAACATTGTGATCAAATACAGACAACTTGTTAACACACTCCACAGCGCCATCCAGTGCATTTAATTGTAACTGCGAGTTAGTCTCTTTAGGATTTATCATGGACTCACTGCATTTACGGCCAGCAAAGCAACGTCATTCAAAATTCGAATAGTATTTTATTTTTCGAATAATAATTACATATTGAATATTCGAAAATTCGAATATTCGTGCACATCCCTAATTTCAACATGCGACCAATGGCACTTCAGCTGACGACACGGAGTCTGATAACTCCCCAAAACGTCCTGCCTCCAGCACAACACAGACTCCAACACTAACTCCACATAAATATAATAAACAAACAAGTTTTATCTGCTGAAACTCGTCAGGCAAAACGTGAATCTGATTCGACTCCGGACACAAACGCGGATCAACATCGGCAACATATTAGTAGGCTACGACATATTAGTAAACTCTAGTGAAATAGCAAGGTAAACTACATGAAACATGACATGAATCCACTACTATCATATTGTTTATAATACACATTTCCAGACACGTTTAGTACAGTAATGTCACTTCCTACGATCTTACTGATACACTGAAACTGTTCAGTTTAGTTCACTAACCGTTTTCGTTATCATAATATAGGTTACATTCACCTATGTTGACATTGCTGATTGTGAAAGATACATGAATAGTTAGATACACGAATAGTGCTTATGCTATAACATCGTATGTCGGCTAGACTAAATGCAGTTTCTGTAACATTATCATGGACAAGCACAGAGCATTAGTTCAACGTCAAGCTGATAAAAGTAGGCTATTATTGTACCTGCAGTGGGAGTTTACATTAGTTTCCAGCATGTTGTGTGATTAGTTTCGCGTTGGTTGAAGTCTCCGTGTGGCTGGTAGCGAATGCTCGCTCTCGATATCGGTCACGCACATGGGCGCTCTTGTTGCATTCTGAAACATCACCGCTAGAGGCCGCTAAAAACTCCATAGAGTACCTTTAAAGTAGAAGCAAGTATTATTCTCAAATACACGTCCACATAAGATTAAATGAGCTTTAGTATAAGGGGATGAAAAATAGCATTAATGTGAGATGATAAAGTAAATATTGCACCACAAAATAAAAACTCTGATAAACCCTGTTTTTGTCCCATTAAAGAATTTGAATGATCTTGATCATTTTTGTATCATTTATCAAAGAGGACAAAACAATATCCATAAAAATCAATACGAGCTTTGTGCTAGGAACAGACTGAAATGTAATTATCTGACAAAAATATTCTTCTCTCATATTCAACTGTCATGCTGCCTTCAAGTGCATCTGATAATCCAACTCGATCTCACGACGATACATACGTATTACGCAGGTGGCTAATTCGCTGAATTCATACGATCTCACTCATTTGAATTTGTACGATTTTTGCTAAATCGTACATCATTTTACGAGTTGCCTAATAGCTTGTTTTCATATGACGTCAAATACAAATGGAGGGCAGGAAGTGATTTGCTGTATTTAGAAAGCACTATAACAAACTCAAAATGCCTGTGTTTTGAGTCATTTATGGTTACTTGAATCTATCAAACCACAAGGAGTTTTTATCGTGTACCAAAAGTTGTTGTTCATAAGGCGGGAAAATGCAAGAAATTGATCGAAAAACTCTGGAAAAACAGCTTGCAAACCATGTCTGCGGTCGGGAGGAGCCGAATGGGATAATGCTTGTGTGTGTAACGTTAGTGATCACTTCGTCAAAGGTGAGTTGATACAACTTAAGTGACTTGTTTGTGTAACGTGTAACGTTTCCGAACTTTGTAAAGTCAAAGTATGTCTGTAAGACGAGGTAGTTGCTGATATCTAGCACCTCGATGGCAGGAAAATATTTCAATTCAGTTGAAAAATTGCTCCTCTTCATAACGTAAGGATCATATCCAACATATGTTTGATTTTTTGTTTATATCTTTCTTTTGTAATAGCGTGTAAAGTACAATACGGACTTTCCTCCATCTCAGCCATTGCGCCTCTTCACTCCCTGCCCTCCATCTGAATTCCGCGCGTCATCATAATCACGTGACTGAAACCTATGGGATCAAAATCCCGCCAAATGTATTGCGGCCACTGATCAAAAAATAATAAGCGTGATTCAAAAATGTAAAAACACATGTAATAATATATTGCACAAACTGCAAAAAATAATACAAAAATATCAGAAAAGCAAAGAACGTGGTCAAGGATCAAAATATAATAAGCATGAATCAAAAAATAACAAGCATGAATAAAAACTTTAAACACATAAAAAAATATTTTGCACAAAACTTAAATTTATGTTCATGTTTTTCGCTCTTCTTTCCGTGTTCTGCGCTTGTTCTTCCAAATGTTGCAGTTCGAGTTTCATGTAAATTAGGGCTGGCTTAACGTTCGTCACCATTGGTCCATAGTTTTAGATTGACAGTCCTCCTCTAGCCAATCAATCGAATGAGGAGAGTTGACGTCACTTCAATGCGACTCACGCTACTGATTCTCTCCATGGATTCACTAAAGGGGAAGGACCATAAAGTTATCTGAACTCTGGGACACATAGCAAATAATTAAATTCCTCTTGTTTGCAGATAGCCTAGGCTACATGAGAATTTTATGTGCACACTGGTAATTGGTGTTAAACAATATTACTTGGCTCATAACGTTAATATGTTAAGGCAGCTCTAAGTGAAACATCCTGCATTTTTGAAACATTGTACATTTCTTTGCAAAAATTAAGTTAAAAACGGCCATTGTAACCGTAGGACTTTAATCTGTCAACGCTACACGCAGCCTACCTTTATATATATATACCTTTATAACTATATTTTATATACTACATTTTATTTAGTTACATTACAGACAAGGAGCAAAAAGTAGGCTACAAGGCAAATACAAGGCATTTGTGTACATCTCATAGTATGTAAAACAAAGAACATCATCAACAACAACTAACATTTAAAATGAACATGTAGCCTTTGTAATAATAATAATAATGCACAGCCATAATCTGGCGATCGTTACATAGGCTATGCCACCCTCAAAAGCTATCATATAGATAGCCTGGTAAATTAATTCTAAGACTAGATACCATTTGACAAAAGATTAATGAAATGATAGTAGGCTACAGAGAAGATTACAGAAACCTGGTGGATTTGATATGCAGTGATTTATTACTTATTGTGTTTATTTACATAGCTACATATTTGCATATTACTTTAGGATTAATGTTTTATATATAACTTACATTTTTAATACAACATGAAAATTATTCTGGAGTGCGGCTGTCCAGCAGAGTTTAACGTCAGAGTATTAATAATCCTAAAGATGATTAGCTGCATCTGGTGTGTTTGATTAGGGTTGGAGGAGCTAAACCCTGCACACAGGACCGACATTGCCCGATCATGTTATACCGGTAGATTAAATATGAAAGTAAAACGGCCTGTAGGTGGTTACAAGTTGTTGTCTTTATGAATGAGTCATTAATTCAAACTTCTCGTTCAAATCGGGAATTCTTTGATGAAACTGTTGTGTGGCTCAAAGGAGATCGAAGCTCCAGAAGTAAGGCCAGCAATTATGATGGATCACCGGACAGGTACAACTTTGACAGTTCGTCGTCGTTAGGATGACTATAATAACGTGTCACCAGGTAGACGTATATGTAGCAGTAACAGGTCCGAGTTGCAGGCACACATATAGTTTAATGGTGTCCTGCCACGGAAAGACTTTTGCCTGCTGTCTGCTGAACTGTTGGTTATCTTCACCTGCACCTCTACGAGTGAACATCAGTAGCGTCATGAGTCGCATTGGAGTGACGTCCACTCCCCCTCTTCGATTTGATTGGCTAGAGGAGGAGCTGTCAATCTAGAACTATGGACCAATGGTGACGCTTAAGCCAGCCCTAATTTACATGAAACTCGAACTGCAACATTTGGAAGAACAAGCGCAGAACACGGAAAGAAGCACGAAAACATGAACACAAATTTAAGTTTTGAGCAAAATATATGTTTATATGTTTAAAGTTTTTAATCATGCTTGTTATTTTTTGGTTCACGCTTATTATATTTTGATCCTTGACCACGTTCTTTGCTTTTCTGATATTTTTGTATTATTTTTTGCAGTTTGTGCAATATATTATTACATGTGTTTTTACATTTTTGAATCACGCTTATTATTTTTTGATCAGTGGCCGCAATACATTTGGCGGGATTTTGATCCCATAGAAACCCAGCTATTAATGTGAATTAGTACAAATGACCTACCCCTGACACCGCCCCTAAACCTACCCATCACAGGGGTTTAGCCAAATCGTACAAATTCGTACAAAATAGCCACCTTGTACTCACATTTGTACAAATTGGTCGCGAGATAGCAAAGATCGGGCTCAGGGAAACCCCCAAGCTTCCCAATGGCATTTGCAATTTTGTAGTGATGTTCATGTGCGTAAATACAATCTTTCTGACATGACTTGAACACAACATAAGCTCCAGCTTGTCAGTCAACATTGTAAGAAAATGTCGGCCGTCTGGTTGAGGAACGACCACTCCCCAAGAAGACTTTCTGGCAAATTAACATTTGAACTCTCTCTTGTGAATTTAACATCACGATTCTGAGACGCAAGTCTTACCTAAGCATCATCCTAAACTACATCTCTTTCTCTTGACCCATTCCTTCCCTCTCTCATCCTAAGATCACCTGAAATTCCAGCCTGGTCTCATTGTTAATACGTAGGTATTTTACGTTTTTGCAAAGATAGAAAATGTACTTTTTAGTATGTTTGGATAGATGCTGAAACGTATAATATAGACGTGTCTGCAACATTTAAACGTAACATTATTACGTTTTTACAGCTACAAAACGTAAACTATTTACGTACATTCTATATCATAGAGATATCTGTATAATTTCCCTTTTTACCATTTCATAGATAAATTTAAGATCCCGTAACCCTAATCCCAAACCTAAACATACCCATTTTATACATAATATAAAAAATTATAAAACATATTGGACAGATGTGTTGGGAAATGGCAGTTTTATTAACAACAATATAGCATTAAAATCTATTTTGAGCCACCAATCCTACTCCTACCCCTAAACCTACCCATAACAATTCCTTAAAACAACGTAACAAACTACAATTATGAAGAAAAACATAACTAACAGACAAGTATAATCACAATAATTTATTTATTGCGAAAATGTCAAAACCGATACCAAAAGCCGTTCACATGATGATGCGTTGCAGTCGCAGTCCTCTCTGGCAGTATTGTAATAGTTTTGTATGAAGTACAGAGCAGAAATTAAATTACTAATCAAGGATAATATGTTAATCCGGCTTCGATTCGCGCTTATCCATTTCAAATGAACTAAACCAACTGTCACCGAGTCCTTCATGTCGCAATCTGTGACGAAGCAGGGAAGAGCCAATGAACGTTTGATATCACTGCCGTAAAACACGACATAACGCTTCTCAAGGGCGCAATTTTTTAATTTGAATTCATCACCAGCATGGGGTTTGACATGTACGATCGCTACTGAGAATGGAGACGAATCACGAACTGGATAAAATGCTGAATTAGGAGTTGTTTCTTGCAAACAACTATGGATTCTAAAGATTTGGATTACATCAAACTAATAAAATTGATGTCTTTTGTGAATTTTGTTTTATGTGTCTTTATAGGAGTAAACGCTTTATGTGTCTCAAGGTAAATAAACTATATTACAAAATGGTTAAACGAGTAACGTTAAAGAATGTATTTTTAAGGTTTTATAGTGTATTGTTTAACACCATGCAGGCGAAACGAGCAAAATGTTAATATTTATGAGTATTATATCAATAAATGCGACTGAAAACTTAATTAATAAGACAGTGGAATGCAATAGAGTCAAAACATAATGCTACGATATTAATATGCATAAATTGTGATACGTACAAATGTGTACGTCGGTGGATTTGTTCATACGTAAATAATTTACGTTTTTGTGCTGTCAAAACGTAAATACTTTACGTTTTAGTACTGTAAATACGTCGGTATTATACGTTTCTCTGCATATAAAACGTAATTATATGTACGTATGATAGAACGACACTTTACGTACAAATATATACTGTACGTATTCTCATGACATCACGTTGGAAATTCACCCAAAAATCTATATGGTTAATATGAACATTTATCATACAACACTATACATGACCACAACGCATGCCTGAAGTATCAGCAGAGATTGCGTTAACTAGACTCTCCCCTGTGAAGGCCTCATCGACACGACAGCCATCGGCACTGATCCTCAACAAACCCGTCTCCATACCGGTGGAACTGGATGATATTCTGATTGTTCCAAACCAATCTGACCTGTAATGCTGACTGAATCATAATCATACACTGTTCGTTCATTGGCCAGAGGAGAACTGGTCCCCGACTGAGTCTGGTTTCTCCCAAGGTTTTTTCTCTATTCTGTCACTGGTGGAGTTTTGGATCCCACTGTCACATTTGTTGCCATTGGCTTGGCTTGCTTAGTTGGGGACATTATTTAACATTTAATTTAATCTTCAACAATAATATTGATCTGCCTGCATTGACACTATTATGCAAGAACTAAACTGAGCTGGACGATGACATCACTGTTTACTTCAGAGCGGCTATATATAAATAACTTTTTTTAAACGAAAATTAAACATCACTGAACTTACTTAAGATGGACTGTGACGCTGTTTTCTTCTGGAAACAAATTATGGCTTACATTTTTGCATAATTTTCGTGTTATCACTGTAAAGCTGCTTTGAAACAATCTATACTGTAAAAAGCGCTATATAAAAAAATGTGCTTCACGTGCTTATCGGAAACTGCCGTTGGATCGATTGGGCAGGCCTTACAACATGACTTTGTAGTCCATTTCAGGGTTTTGGCAAAGATTTTCAGAGAATTTTAACTTTAGTTTGCTTGTCACCAAGCGGCAACATTCTAAACCCCATGTTGAAATGTCCATTTTCACAGCATAAATTGATGTTTTTACAGTTTGGTCCCATTGACTTTTATTGTAATCTTCTTCAATATATGCCTGACAACTGTGAGGGGGTGAGTTTTTTTCTAACTCGTTAGTTTAGATTGTACTTACTGTATGATGTATGACAAATAAGGGCGGTTAACTTTGATTGACAGCTAATAACAGGCTGCGCAGAGTGGAATTTGACGTCTCGGCCATGATCTGACAACACATCATACCACATCCTTTCTGAACATTTGTATTTTGTATTTCCCAAGATTTTCTAATATGGCGCCACCCATACCCCCCATAAACAGCCTCAAAACTGTAAATTAGCCAAAAAGTCTATGGGTGACGTCACAGACGTTTTGTCCATATTTTTTACAGTCTCTGCTTGTCACACAAAGCTACCATATGGCTTCAGAAGTTGGACTACTTTTAAGGTATTTTAGTCTGGTTTTCATATGACTGACTTGAGATTGTCAAGTCAATCATACTGACTCACTGACAGACACGAACGGTTTGACCTAAAAATATCAAAATTGAAACTACTGCGGAAACAAAGACACCTACATCTTGGATGCCCTTGAGGTAGCTAAAACATACCAAAAATGAATTTCAAAGTGAACTATCCCTTAATGAGAAAATTTCATTTTTCTTTTTTTTCAATTTTACTTAATTTTTGTGTCAAAACACAAAACTACAACTATCTCTTTAATTCAGTAGATCTTGTGAGTTTTGGCCCAAAGCAAGGCAGGCCCATGCACTTATCCATTATAGACCAAGTACTGACCTGTTAAAGTAAGCGCTGTGGGTTTCTAATTTCTCACAAAGAATGTGTGTACCAGCAGAAAGAGACACACAAACACACACACACACATGTAGCTCAGTCAATAGCCGCTAGCACAAATGATCTCATTTCCTCTTGTTATCAGAGCCGAAAGTCCTAAGAACATGTTTGTTTAGAGATCAATGTGAAGGGTTAAAGGAAACTAATTTATTAATAAATTCTTCAGTAGTCCATATTTAACCTATTGAAACACATTGCAATGATGCCTCAAATTTTAACTTGCATTAAATTTCATTAAATTAGACTCATTCTGATGTTATATAACCCATACATATTTGACTAACTGAATATATTTCTGGGCCAAGAGTCCTCATGTCATGACATAACAGTCCTCTGATGTAATTTCATCCCTTCAGAAAACCTTTTTTTGACCCAGTAAACATATTTGTGGTCAGGGAGTCCTTTCTTTACATACTCATTGCCTGCTTATTATGTTACTTGAGTCAGACAGTGGTCCATTGAACATATTTCTGGCCAAAAAGTCCCTGAACAATAAATTACTATGAATACATTAGTATGTGATGTTTCATCAGGCAGACAGAAGTCCACAGGCATACTTAGTCCACATTTAACCTATTGAACATATTTTTGGTCATGGAGTCCTTGATCAATTGCCTGTTTTTAATGTAACATCAGCCACAGTCCTTATTTGACCAAGTGAACACTTTTCTGGCCAAAGATTCCTCAATCTTTTACTTTACATACTTTTTGACACCATCTAAGACCATATGTTATCACTATTTTTAATAATAAGTTTATTTAAACATATATATATATATATACATATATATATATATATATATATATATATATATATATATATATATATATACAAACATTTGTTAGGCTTGCAGAGCGCTCCTTCATTTTGAAAGCTTCTCTTATCAACCCTCATGCACTGTTCGATTTCTGGTTGCAGCCTGTATGGTCCAAAATGACTCAAATTGCATTCAATTCAGTTCCCCACAAATTGCATACAATCAAACATACAAACAATTAACTTTTAAAATCAATACTTTTCACACATTACAAAGAATTTACAGCAAAATTATATTTAAAATTTATAACAATGATATCTTGGTCTAAACTAGTAGCCTAGTATTGACAACCAATGTAGCATTTATAAGCTTTCAGACTCTAATTTTCATATTTGTTGATTTATTTAAAAATAAATGACAGAGCAACAGATAAGTAGAGATAAATTCTTCATTTGTGTATTCATCTGCAACACGCTCTGATTCTTTCGTATGTTTTAAAAAATATATATGTTTTAAAGATTGAATTCAAACCAAGTATTACAATTACTTCAAAAACTATACTTCTTGCAAAGCATGGAAATGAATGGTTCAATTCACTCAAACTATAATTGGAAATCGAAGAGTCCTTACTATGGTCACCTGTGGAGTCCGAGTGTCATCTAGTGGAAAAGATTGGTACTGCGCACAAAATAAATCTTACTGCAAGTTATTATTTTTTTTAAATCAACTTGAAATTTAGTAAAGACATTTTTGGTAAAATATAGATTTGTGGTCTGTAGTTGCTTGTGAATAGTTGCCTATGAGGGTCAAATTGACCCACGAAATTTCGTAGCAATATTGTGCAAAATTTCTGTATGCGCATAGTTTCAACACATCAGCATAAATTCATAAGTTTCAACACATCAGCATGCAATGTTTCAACACATCAGCATGTTTGAACTTTGCATGCATGTTCATGGCTCTAATAAGAAAAAGTCACAAAATAAAAAACAACAACAACAACATAGGTTTAATAGATAGGTTTCAGATAGATTGAAAAAATAAATGAGAGCTTACAGTTTATAAATGAGAGCTTATCGGATCCTTACAGTTTCATTCTATTTTCAATTAAAACAGTAATATACCATAGAAAACATAGTAATTTTTGTCTATTTCGAGAAAAATAGCCTACAGGAATATACTGTGATTTAACAGCGCTCAAAGTCAACACTCAGAGGCTACGCTCCCAATCACACCTATACCCTCATTCACTTCACTACATTAGATTTAGTGAATAGTGAATGAGGGTATAGTGAATGAGGGTATATACATTGGTACAAAATATTATTATTAGTGCACTTGTGAGAGTGAATGAAAAGAAGTGAGAATTCAGACACTGATAAACACCTGGTGAGCAGTTTCAGTCTATGTTATGTAACTCAATTTATGATTTGTTACCAGAGGTGTAGTGGTAAAAAAAAAAAAGAGGTGGGTAAACTATAAATTCTGGTGGACCACGGCGTGGTCACCAGGTAAGGTGGGCCACTGCCTACCGGTGTATGTGTATTCTGATAACATTGCTATAGGGAGGCCTCGACATTAAGCCTTTGCCTTCGGACAAGCAAATCTGCCATTCATTTGTCTGAGTAAAAAAGTTGCTTGACCGGATTTTTTATTTTTATTTTGTGTGTGTTCATTTATTCTGAAACAATATTCTCATCAGTGTTCAATCAGCTTTGATATTTAAATCACATTATTTTAATATCTGTACCTTTAAAGGGCATCCCCTCACCCAATATTATTAAATCTATGCTTCATCTTTCATTTTAAATTCTTAAATTTGATCAATAAATTAAATTATTTAGAATAATAAGACACTATGGGCTGTTACCCTATAGGGGCTGATCAAATTAAATAATTTACACTGAAAAATTACAATTGCATAAAATAATGTTATGAAATTTATTTAAATTTACATAAGAAACTTGGAACATGATACTGCTTTTAAACATTTAACACTAAACCGCCAGTAGGTGGTGGCAGGCGACCGTCTTAATGAGTGAGTCATTGATAATAATAATAATACATTTTATTTGTAATGCACCTTACATTTAGAGCAAATCTCAAAGTGCTACAGTTTACGATCATAAAAGCATTGTAAAAATAGACATATCAGTTAAAAGTCAAAAGTTCTCCTAAAAAGAAAAGTTTTTAGTCATTTTTTAAAAGTCTCAATAGTTTGAGGTGCCCTCAGATGGTCAGGGAGGGCATTCCAGATCCGAGGAGCGGCAGAGCAGAAAGCCCGATCACCCATGGTGCTTAGCTTAGTCTTGGGGAGAAGTAGATGGGTTGTCATTGTCTGAACGGAGGGATCATGTTGTTGTTTGAGGTGTGAGTAGTTCTTTCAGATATGGGGGGCGTTCCATAGATGCACTGGTGGGTAAGAAGGGGAGATCTCAGCGGAAACAGGAAGCCAGTGAAGTGAATGGAGAATGGGTGTGATGTGATCGTATTTTCTCACTCTCAACAGGATCCTTGCAGCACTATTTTTGAACACACTGTAGTCTCTGCAGGCTTTTGTTAGGGATCCCGATGAAAAGTGCATTGCAGTAATCCAGTCTGGAGGAGACAAATGCATGGACCAGTTTTTCAGCATCAGCTAGGGTGAGTGTGGAACGTAGTTTTGCAATATTTCTGAGATGGTAGAAAGAAATCTTGCAGACGTTTTTGATATGGGATTCGAATGTGAGTTGTGAGTCCAGTTTTACACCAAGATTGGTGACAGTTGTGGAGAGAGGAATGTCATGACCAGAGATAGTAATGCCAGTTATGGAGGAAGACTGGATTTTATGTGGAGTGCCAACAAGAATTGCCTCTGTTTTAGAGCTGTTTAACTGGAGGAAGTTGTGTTTCATCCACACCTTTATCTCCTCCAAACAGGCAGTAAGTGTTGCAGATGGAAGTGATGTCGGTGAAATTGCAGTGGTGTTTGTTTCCATTTTCAGGTACAGTTGTGTATCATCCGCATAGCAGTGAAATGAGACTCCATAGTGGCTAATGACATGGCCAAGAGGAATGATGTAAGTAATGATGAGGATAGGGCCAAGAACTGACCCCTGGGGGACTCCGCAGGTGACTGTGTGTTGCCGGGACCTTGCACTTCCAAGTGAGATGTACTCTGCTTGTTAGTGAGGTATGATTTAAGCCAGTTAAGAGCAGTGTCAGTGATTCCAATGGTTTGATGTAGACGATTTATGAGTATGCCATGGTCCACTGTGTCGAAAGCTGCCGACAGATCGAGTAGTAAGAGGAGTGATGGTGAACCCGCATCACCTGTCATTCGTAGGTCGTTTGTGACTCTCAACCAGGGCTGTTTCCGTGCTGTGGGCATGGCGGAAACCAGACTGGAATTTTTCGAAAGATTGTTGTGTTTGAGATGTTCCTGTAGATGGGCGGCAACAGCCTTTTCCAGTACTTTGGAGAGGAATGGGAGATTGGAAATGGGCCTGTAATTTGCAAATACATCTGGATCAAGGGTGGGTTTTTTGAGAAGTGGTCTGATCATGGCGGTTTTTAGGGCAGGTGGAACTTTGCCAGACCGGAGGGAGTCATTTATCACAGTGGTGATCAGAGGACTTAGCACAGATATGTTTATTTTCACTAGAGATGTAGGAAAAGGATCGAGGGCACAGGTGGTAGATGTCATCCTTTTGATTATCTTTTTAACCTCTTGCTGTGTGATTTCTGGAAAGCAGTGCAGGGGCTTGGGGATTGCAAGATGTGAAGGAAAAGTCAGGGTGGATAGTGTTAAGGATCCAGGAAAGGTAGAATGAATTGAGTCTATTTTTGTTTTAAAAAAAGTGCAGAAAATTATTACAGTGCTCTTCTGTAGTTTCTATAAGTGAGGGGGTTTGTGGATTGAGCAGATGATTTATGGTAGAGAAAAGCTGTTTGGAATTTCCGGGACTATTCTTGATGACGTTTGAGTAGAAATGAGACTGTGCCTTTGTAAGTGACTTTGAGTAGACCTTTTGGTGTTCCCGAAAAGCGAGCTTGTGCACAGAGAGACCTGTGGCTTTGTATCTTCTCTCGATGGCACGGCCAGCTGCCTTCATTTTCCGTAACTCATCAGGGGGCTGAACGGGCAAAAGTAACCATTCTGGTTTTGACTGGGGCATGGAGATCCATAATGCTTCTGAGGGTGTTATTGTAAATCTGCAAACTCCCAGATCATACACCAAAAGATTGCTGAGATAAAAAGAGTTTGTAATGACTAGGTCAAGAGTATGGCCCCTGGTATGAGTGGGGGCATCGACAAGTTGTGTCAGATTAAAACAGTCAATTAATTGGCGGAATTCTGCAGCGAAACGGCAGGTGGAAGAGTCAACATCATAACTCCTGAGTACAATGAATATTGCCAGACATTGTACAGAAGGTTGAAAGAAGATTGGATATTTCTGGGATGAAAGATGGGTTTGGTTTGGGTGGTCAGTAGATAAGAAGTATCGTCGTGGAGAGAGGGTGCTGACATTTAAAAGCAAGGCATTCAAACGAAGACAGCTCAGGCAGGGTTATAATGGACAAGATCAGAATAAACTTCTGGTTGATGCCAGGTTTCTGTGATGCACATCATATCCAAACACTTTTCCAATATATGGTCATGTATGAGGCCAGATTTGTTTGTGATGGATTGTGCATTGAAAAGTTCAATCTTGATATTTGATGCAGTAGTGAGTCTCTGTATTGGCCGAAGTAGACTGAGATCCACTCCACGTTTTCCAACCCGAATCAGTGCGCAGTATCGTCATGGCAACTCCGGCGTTACTAGTCCTAGGAGGGGCAAGGTCCTGATGACGCATTCGAAATGCGACGGTGCACTCGTGTGACAGGAGGGATGAGATGTTGTGATCAGACTGGGAGAAAACAAACTTGGTGATTTAATTTTTACTGTTTATTGAACTGTTGTAGGAAATCAATGTCACATTTTCAATCATGATGGTGTTCAGGAAAATAATTGAGGTTGTTTAACATATGTTAGAATTATAAAAACTCTATTTAGATTTTTATAGGCAGTAGCCTATGTTGTTAACTGAGAGTGTTCTGCGCTCATTTCTGTAGATTTCTGCTCGAGAGGCTGCGCGAGCGTCAACAGTGCAACCTTACCGTCAGTAATAGTCAACAACACTGACAGTCATGCAGCGCAATATGAAAGAGTTCGTCTTAGGTTCAACAACCTATGAAACTAATAATGAACAATATGAAACTAAAACGACACAAGCTTAATTTAAAATGTCTTAGGAACTACATGCAGGATATTTAGAGGTGGATAAACGCACTTTGGAGGTGGGTAAACGCTATTTCCGAATTTGGGAGGTGCGTAAACAGCGTTTACGTGCGTTTAGCCTCCACTACATCCCTGTTTGTTACTAATCTATTTTAATTTTCATTCAGAGGCACAAATGTCAACATCATCATCAACACCAGTTGAAACACAGGACAGTTTATGGGAACATTTTCATAATCGTATCCATGAAACCCAGATGATACACAATGCTACAGCTGATGCCACAGTGGAAGTGAAAAAAATAGGCTTGTTTGAGATGCGCCTCGCCTGCAATGTAGTCGAGAGTAGGCGGCTGCAGTGAGAGGAGGAGTGAAAAAAGCGCAGGCAAGACGGACAAATCTCGGTTCTCGCAGTGGGTCTGACACCTGTGAGATCAAAGTCTGATATCGCGGGATTCACGGGATTCACGCTCGTGCACGTGTTGCTAATTAACTGGATGTAATTTTAAGTTCTGTTGCAAATTTGCAAAAGTTGCAAAAGTTCTGTTTAAGTTCTATATGAAAATAAATATAATGAACAATACAGACATGTTTTCTTTAATACAGACATGTGTTTTTAGATATTGTTTAAATAAAAATAGCATGTGCATAAAAATATCATATTTGACATCACATAATAACCCATATGGCACTGTCAGAGAGTTTATTCACCCATAACAAATATGTATACAAATAAAACATGATATCAGAGTTTTAAAATCAAACATGTTAAACGAGAAAAATACATCACGGTTGTTTAAACCAATGAACATTAAGCTGTGTCGTCAGCAAGTCGTTTCCCATCATGCTTTTGATCAGCGCAGTCGGTGGAGAGCAACTGCGCGCGACTGCAGAATCCGACAGGGGCGCCTTGCGCTCGCGAGAGTTTTTTGACACACGTCGGCATGACGTCAGAGCCAGGCGGACCGTTCTCGGACACATTTCTAACCGGCATGCATCTCGCGCTGATCACCGGTGATCGGTTCTGCGCAGATTTTGCTCATCTCAAACAAGCCTAGTACCTCAGTCAGTGATGCGTTTTTGCACAGAACCAGAGAATGTCTAATTGAAGAGAATTGGCACTGGCTGGTTACTTCCGGGTTCTGGACTGGCTGCAGTAACACATCTCTGTCCATGCGGGGGTGCTCGCGGTCGAGTGCAGAATGAATGGGAGTCAATGGGGTTTCACCCCCAGAAATCCACTTTCTCAGGATGTAATTTTTTGTCAAGTAATTTGAAAGTTGCATTCAAAAGGGAGGGCTAAGATAATACACTCAGCTGAAAATGGCATTTTTAAGTTCACTTATCTGTTCTAAAAATCCGTTCAAATTTGTGATGACGTCACACAATAGCAGAATGCTCAGCGTGTTCCGGCCAACAACGGCCTAACCTGTAAGAAATCAAAAGGACATAAGTACTCGTTCATTCGACTTTTGGCCTATAATCTATATTGAACTTGCGGAATCAACAATAAAATCTATGTTAATTTAACGACAAACAGGTGAAAGAGACGCATTTAGCTGTTTAGCCTCATAGACTCCCATTCATTCTGCTCTCGCCCGCGATCAACTCCAGTGGAATTCTAATGGAACTGCAACCAAGATGATACACAATGGGGCTAATAGGAAGTGCCAAGGCTCTCCGTTAGACGGGCTCTGACAGAACTCATGATTCCCTAACTTACTGTAAAGTGAGAGCAGTAATCTTTCCTCAGTTGTATGTCCTAGCTAAAAAATATATTTGCATGCCAGCAACAAGTGTCCCTTGTGAGAGAATTTTTTCAAAGGCTGGAGAAAATATCTGTAATAAAGGAAGTAGTCTGAGTCCTTCAACTGCGGTTTGATTTCTTTTATTATTCATTTTTCATGACCAAAATAACATTATGCAATGTGAAGAGATTACAGGTTACAAGCTTCATATATATAAAAAATACAATATATATACATAAACATTTTTTTAATGGCTCATTGTAAAGGTTGTTTCAGATCAACACCTGCAAGTGACCACTGAGGTGTCACCATGGAGACGGGTATCGGATTGATTCGAAGCCTAAACAATATGGCACAGTTGCTTCAAATGTTCCATGAAGCCTCTGATCTACTCCCCACTGAGGATCAGCATCGTTTCCGTTATTTTGAAGTATATTGAAATCATGTTGTGCCTAAAACATCTTAAACTCCTAATTATCTCAGACACACAGACATCAACAATTAGAACATGAACCTCTACAATGGTGACAATCAAAAGTTTATTGTCACAACGCATGCTGGGTCGCAGGATAGTATAAAACTCTCAGCATGCACTTTTCCCAGTAGTTTTTTTTATTGCCACAATTGTTGAGATTCATGTGCTGATTTTTGATATATGCGTGTGTCTCTGTTTGTGCATTATGTGTTTAAAGCACTTCTCCATCTCTTGATTGCCATTGGAACTGCTACTGTAATTAACAGTGCCACCACTGTAAACTACAGTAAGAGTTCCAACAGTGGAACTGATACTGTAATTAACAGTGCCACCACTGTAAACTACAGTAAGAGTTCCAACAGTAACACTTTTGTTTTAGGACTGTGAAGAGGTTGAGGTTATGTATTTATTGTGTGTATGATAAAAAAGTGGCTTGCAAAAACACATTTACAACAGCCAGAGAAAAAAGCTGCCGTTAAAAATTCAATTTAGCCCAACTAAAGCAAACACTGATCTACATAATGATGACGTCAAACCAAGCATTTTTCAATTAAACATCCTAATAAAAGCTTCTGTAGGCGACGGCGTATGACAGAAATAAAGTCATAATGGCTAATAATTAGTGTAAATATGTGTAAGGGCTGTAAGTTATTATGGCTGGTAGGTCTTGTGTTTCTGCTTGTCTGACAACTGATAAGCAGAATCACTGAAAGACAGAAAAACAAGAACAGAAAAAAGAGCTACAACTTACTTCCAGCAACACTGAGTGTGAAAACAGTTTACAAACCAGTGTAACATTATTTCTTTCATACATGTACAAAAGTTTTTGTTGAGAATTAAGAATGAATAGGTTTAATTAATAATAGTTTTTTGCCACTCTGATGGAGATCAGTATTTGCTTTAGTTGGTATCTTGACCCTTGGCTTTATAACATTGGTTTGTTTCAGCCTGCTTTAACTGTGAGTTTATAAAACGCATTTGGTATGGCAAGTCAAAGACAAGAGCAAGTTGATCAGGTGTTTCTGGCTGTTGTGATGATGCCATAAGTACATGTATATATACATACATATATATTAGTGGGTTTTCACTTGTTCTGTCAGGTCAGGGTCTGAGTTGCAGGGCAACCAATTACGGCTATGCAGTATCAAAGTGACCATTCGAAGGGGAACTACTCGGTTACTATCGTAACCTCAGTTCCCTGAGAGGGGAATGAGTATTGCATAGCCGGCCGCTCTAGAGTAACTGGTGAATTTGTCGCTTCAGCATAAACCTGTCACTTATAGCATAAACCTGCTATAATGGCGAATTCAGGGGTCTATTGGACTGGGTCACACCACCTCGATGGGCTCTGACGCAAGGCTAGCTCATTGATCGCCAGCGCCATTGGATGTGCAGTTGCTGCAGCACAGCCTATGAGCGTGTCAGATGCGTGTGCGTCAGCCAAGCGTGTGCTGGCTGTGCAGCTGCAAATGCGTTTTACAATAGGCTTCAGTAAATCGAGGAAAAGGAGTTTCCCCCATTGCGTATAGCTAAGCAATACTTGTTCCTTCTTTCAGGGAACTGGGGTTACCGACAGTAACCGAGAAGTTTTTCAAATGGACATAAAGACATTTTTCAGAACCTAAAAAAAATGCGATCAGGTGATAGTAAAAAAGAGAGAGCATATTTAATGTTTATAGATCACATGCTGCAAAAAGCACAATGTTTTCAAAAGCACAAGCTGTTGTTATTATTTTGAGAGAGGTATGATAGACAAGCTCAAACAATGATAAAGGCTCAGAAGGGGTTACATATACAGATTAGACTGTATATGTACAAGTATATGCCGGACAAAAAGCAATATCACAATTCATTGTATTCAGTGCAGCAGTTCTATGAATCACATTTTGGCTCTTGCTTACAAAGACAGAAAACAAATAATTCATTAAAACACTCTCACTTCAAACATGCTGAGGAATATATTCTGTCAAAAATCTGCCAAAGCAAGTCAACTGAACTAAGCCCTAAAACATTTGAACATTCACATGAATAACCAAAAGAAGCTGCACTCAAGAATTCTTCAAAATATTAAACATCAAAATATTATTGTTCAAGAAATGAAACAACTGGCCATTATTTTTTTTTGCAGATGAAACACTTGTAAGAGCACTTTGGACGGAATCAGTGGTTGCACTATTCACTCAATAACATACTCAATTACATAATCACACTAGTTTCCAAAGGTTGTCCTGAGCTTCAAAAGGAAAAAAGACATCACAACTCACTAAAACTTAGGCTATCTCAAGCTATGAAAAATCTACTGAAATTAATAATGGCAACAATAATAAATGAGTGCACACAAACATTTAAATAATCAAACAATAGCAGACATAGTTATGCAGCCCTGACATATTCAATCAGATTGAATTTTTCAACACACTGGGATTCAAATGAAAAAGCTATTGTTTGAAGCGTTTAAGCAATATTCTTGCGCAAGTATCCAGCACGCTGAATACCGCTTAATACAGATTCAATGGTAAGGCACTTTCTTCGGTCTTTGGGTGGAGAAGGTTTATCTGGAGTTGTAGTCAGGAGAATATAAGCGTAACCTCGAGGCTTCCCTTCATGTCTGAAGACATGCTGTTGTTGAAAGGGCTCTCGGTCAGCTTAGCTACACCTGAAAAAAACACAAGCATTTACAATTCCTAATTATTACAAAATTCTTTGTGTGCTAAAGGAAGTTAAAGGTGCACTGTGTTACACATTTTGTACTGCAGTACAAAATGTGTTAATTGGGCAGCATTTATTGGGGTTACATTTGGTTGCATTCTTGCAGGGGTATTTTCCAGATGCATGTACCTGTGGGAGGCGGAGTCTTCTGGATGAATGCAGGATGATTGACAGGATCTCTTGGAGAAAACAGCAAATGGCACACTATAAAATGAAGATATATAATTGTTACAATGAAAAAGACATTAAAAAAGAACAATCACTGTCCTAAAACCCATTATCCATGATATTAAAAAGAGTTGGAGGATATGGAGGCATTTACCAATGATGACAACAGCAGTGGCCGCCAAAAGAGCGAATAAAGTGAAGAACATCACTTGATAGGAGTCAATAAACTGCTGAAGAAATATTGGGCCCATCTGCTCCATTTGCCATTTGTGCTAGAAGAAAAGGTGAAGAAGCATTTATGAGCCAACTGGTGTACACAGTTGACAGCCATGAGACTGACTGCCAGTGAAAATTATACTTTATAAACTAGAATGTACATTTCCAGAGGAAAATGTGAAGTGGTGCTTGCAGTGGCAAAACTCACCACCCGGTTGCTAGGGTGTTCTGGGTGGTTGTTAGGGTATTCTGGGTGGTTGCTATGGTGTTGCTATGTGGTTGTTAGGGTATTATGGGTGGTTGCTAGGGTGTTGCTAGGTGGTTGCTAGGGTGTTCTGGGTGGTTGCTAGGGTGTTCTGGGTGGTTGCTAGGGTGTTCTGGGTGGTTGCTAGGTGGTTGTTAGGGTGTTCTGGGTGGTTGCTAGGGTGTTCTGGGTGGTTGCTAGGGTGTTCTGGGTGGTTGCTAGGTGGTTGTTAGGGTATTCTGGGTGGTTGCTATGGTGTTGCTATGCGGTTGTTAGGGTATTATGGGTGGTTGCTAGGGTGTTGCTAGGTGGTTTCTAGGGTGTTCTGGGTTGTTGCTAGGGTGTTGCTAGGTGGTTGCTAGGGTGTTCTGGGTGGTTGCTAGGGTGTTGCTAGGGTGTTCTGGGTGGTTGCTAGGTGGTTGCTAGGGTGTTGCTAGGTGGTTGCTAGAGTGTTGCTAGGTGGTTGCTAGGGTGCTCTGGGTTGTTGCTAGGGTGTTGCTAGGTGGTTGTTAGGGTATTATGGGTGGTTGCTAGGGTGTTCTGGGTTGTTGCTAGGGTGTTCTGGGTGGTTACTAGGGTGTTGCTATGGTGATCTGGGTGGTTGCTAGGGTGTTGCTAGGGTGTTCTGGGTGGTTGCTGAGGGTGTTGCTTGGCGGTTGCTAGGGTGTTGCTTGGCGGTTGCTAGGGTGTTCTGTTGGTTGCTATGCTGTTGTTAAGGTGTCCTGTATGGTTGCTACGCGGTTGCTAGGGTGTTGCTAGATAGTTGCTAGGGTGTTCTGGGTGGTTGCTAGGGAATTCTGGGTGGTTGCTAGGGTGTTTTAGGTGGTTGCTATGGTGTTACTAGGTGGTTGGTAGTGTTCACATATGGTTACTATAGAGTTTTTATAATGTTCATGGCATGATTTAGCACTTAGCTAATCAATATTAGCATGTAGCTATTCACTGCTAGCATGTGTAGCATGTAGCAAGTCCTGTTTGCTAGTAAAAAAACCCAACCCCCATCATCTATACGAATGTTCTGATGCAGAGATATAGGTCTTGCAAAACGGTTGCTATGGTACTCTGTTTGGTTGCTAGGGAGTGGCTTGGCAGCTGCCAATCATGAAGCTCCAAAGTCAATGTGAATGTATAAACCAACCCCCATCTCTATACGATGTTTTGATGCAGAGATATAGGTCTTGCAAAACAGTTGCTAGGGTACTGTGTTTAGTTGCTAGGGAGTGGCTTGGCAGCTGCCAATCATGAAACTCCAAAGGCTGCTTGTCAGTATGAATGATATAAACCAACTCCCATGCTTCTGTGACATTCAGAATGGAAGATATCCCTCTTTGGATTTTGGTTGCTAAGGTAGGGCTGGGCGATATGGCTGAAAACTTTATCACGATATCAGTGTTTCATATCGGTCAGATATCGATAATAATTGAATTTTTTATGACCCATTTAAAATAAGGACCAGAAGAAAAAATCTATTACAATTAAACATTTTTATTTTAAACTTAACCTTCCTCTGATTATAATCCCAAGACAGAAATGTCAACACAACCATGGAAAACTCAAATAATTAAAAACGAGGCTGAATCCAGCTTCTTATTCGCAACTTCTTATTGGTGGAACAGATAGCGTCAATAAGAAGCTGCGAATAAGAAGCTAGATTCAGCCTCGGAATGTACACAGAAGTCACGGTTCGGTTCAGACATCACGGTTCAGTACTATTTTGGTACAATGGAGTGGAAAGCAAAACAGAAATATAGAAGGCATTTTTATAAATGTCTTAAGCCTTGTATTTTTTAAACAAGTTTTATTAATAAAGACATAACCAGTTTATCTATAGTGCACTGATAATAGTTTTATGTAATTAGTTTATTAAATTAATAAAAAGACCTTGAGATATGTTTTGTAATTGTACCTGAATTAATTTAAAACTAATTAGCTATATTTCAGATCAATATATTTGTTTTCCTTAATTTGAATTAACCTGTTATTCTCATCAGAATTATAAATAGATTTCTGTATAAAAAAATACTACCAACACATTTTATTCTCTTTTTTAATGTGTAACTTAAAAATAAACAGATTAGTGCTCTGTTTTGAGGACAAGAAATGGAAACCAATGTGGTTTGATGATGACTGTCAGAGACTATTTTTGTGACTTTCCAAAAGATGGAACACACAGACTGTTTTAAAAAGGGGTTGGATATAATTTTCTTTTAAAACAGTGTGTGTGTGTGTGTGCGACAGTTGTAGGTCACAGTTTGACAAGAAGTACAGTGTGACAAAAGCACAATGTTGTGTTTTATTGCGAGTATAGGCCTACACAATTATAAGTAAACACTTTGCAGACTGAATAATGTCCTGTATTAACAAAATGACAGCGTATGTTTTTATGTCTCCACTGTTTGATCGCACTTGCGTGAGTCGCGTGTTCTGTCTTTCTGTCTCTCACACACACACAAGTTAGATCGCGCATGTGCTTACTCTCTCCGCGAGCACACACACACACATACTCCAGCTGACTCCAGCATTACAATCTTGACATCGCAGCCTGTTCATTATGCTGTGTTCACATCAAATGCGAATAGAGCGAATTATCCAATAATGTCTCACAATTCTAGCCTGCACGGCATGCAGATGAAGGGCACTCATTTTCTGTTTATCAATTGCGGTTACAGAAGAGGAATCCAGCAGCATGAGTGACGAGACATCGAAATGGCGCAATCAAACTGACACCGTTACATGATTGCCTGTTAGCGCGTCACTCCCCACGTCGCTAGGTTACCAGAGAGAGCGTGCCTTTGTTAATGCAACCAAACTTGCTTCGCAACCTTTGATTTCTTCCGTCGAATAAAAAAAATATTGAACGTTATATCGAACACATTTTTTATTGATATCGATCACGTGTCTATCGCGAGACATATCGTTATCGTTTTATCGCCCAGCCCTATGCTAAGGTGCTCGACAATGGTTGCTAGGGCGTGGCCAGTAAGTGTTGAGGTGATTCAGGATTGGCTGTTTGCTGGCCCTGAGTGAAATCGAGCCCACCCACATGTTTCTATGAGACATATCCTGAGATATCCCTTTGATCTCTTTTAATGGAAGTCTATGGAACTTGTTGCTAAGGAGCTCTAAATGGTTGCTAGGGTGTGGCTTGATAGCTTCACAATGATCCTGAGAGACTGATTGGCCGTCTGAGTAAAATGAGCCCGCCCCTTTGTCTCTACAACACTGTGATCCAGAGTTATGTTCAATATAAAGCGGTTTCTATGGTGTAGGACGGCCCATGAATGGGCCATCCTACACCATAGTAAGTCAATGGGGAAACTTTGGGCAGCTCCTGCCCCCCAGGGGTGCAACTTTTACCCAATTGTGTGGTATGGTCTTGCAGAGCCTGTCAGCCTCTTCAAATGTGGTAAATTACACGTTTCTGCAACATCCTCGTTCCGAGCTACGAGGGGTCAAAGTTCATCGCAATGTTAAGTCATTAGGATTTTTTGGGCCGCTTTTTCGCCCCTGGGGCGAACATCGTACCCCGATCCCTTATAAAAGTCATAGCACACCTCTCCTAAATGAGCCGGTCGATTTCAACGCCTCACCCATGGGTCTGTGAGCAAAAGCTGCGGGAGGAGTAGTGCGCCAAAAAACGGCGGAAGTTGAAAAAAAAATAAAAATAAAAACTAGAATGTACATTTCCAGAAGAAAATGTGAAGTGGTGCTTGCAGTGGCAAAACTCACCACCCGGTTGCTAGGGTGTTCTGGGTGGTTTCTAGGCTGTTGCTAGGTGGTTGCTAGGGTGTTCTGGGTGGTTGCTGAGGCGGTTGCTAGGTGGCTGCTAGGGTGTTCTGGGTGGTTGCTAGGGTGTTGCTAGGCAGTTGCTAGGGTGTTCTAGGTGGTTGCTAGGGTGTTCTAGGTGGTTGGTAGGGTGTTGCTAGGTGGTTGCTAGGGTGTTCTGGGTGGTTGCTAGGGTGTTGCTAGACGGTTGCTAGGGTGTTCTGGGTGGTTGCTAGGTGGTTGCTAGGGTGTTCTGGGTGGTTGCTAGGGTGTTGCTAGGTCGTTGCTAGGGTGTTGCTAGGTGGTTGCTAGGGTGTTCTGGGTGGTTGCTAGGGTGTTCTGGGTGGTTGCTAGGGTGTTCTGGGTGGTTGCTAGGGTGTTCTGGGTGGTTGCTAGGGTGTTGCTAGGTGGTTGCTAGGGTGTTCTGGGTGGTTGCTAGGGTGTTGCTAGGGTGTTCTGGGTCGTTGCTAGGGTGTTGCTAGGTGGTTGCTAGGGTGTTCTGGGTGGTTGCTAGGGTGTTGCTAGGTGGTTGCTAGGGTGTTCTGGGTAGTTGCCAGGGTGTTGCTAGGTGGTTGCTAGGGTGTTCTGGGTGGTTGCTAGGTGGTTGCTAGGGTGTTGCTAGGTGGTTGCTAGGGTGTTCTGGGTGGTTGCTAGGGTGTTGCTAGGTGGTTGCTAGGGTGTTGCCAGGTGGTTGCTAGGGTGTTGCTAGGTGGTTGCTAGGGTGTTGCTAGGCGGTTTCTAGGGTGTTCTGGGTGGTTGCTAGGCGGTTGCTAGGGTGTTCTGGGTGGTTGCTAGGGTGTTGCTGGGTGGTTGCTAGGGTGTTGCTATGTGGTTGCTAGGGTGTTCTGTTGGTTGCTATGGTGTTACTAGGTGGTTTGTAGTTCTCACAGATGGTTTCTATGGAGTTTGTAGCATTTTCTTGGCATGATTTAACACTTGGCTAATCAATATTAGCATATAGCTATTCACTACTAGCATGCGTAGCATGTAGCAAGTCATGTTTGCTAGCATGAGTAAAAAGAGCCAACCCCCATCTCTATACGATGTTTTGATGCAGAGATATAGGTCTTGCAAAACGGTTGCTAGGGTACTCTGTTTGGTTGCTAGGGAGTGGCTTGGCAGCTGCCAATCATGAAGCTCCAAAGTCAATGTGAATGTATAAACCAACCCCCATCTCTATACGATGTTTTGATGCAGAGATATAGGTCTTGCAAAATGGTTGCTAGGGTACTCTGTTTGGTTGCTAGGGAGTGGCTTGGCAGCTGCCAATCATGAAACTCCAAAGGCTGCTTGTCAGTATGAATTATATAAACCAACTCCCGTGCCTCTATGACATTCAGAATGGAAGATGTCACTCTTCGGATTTTGGTTGCTAAGGTGCTCGACAATGGTTGCTAGGGCGTTGCCAGTAAGTGTTGAGGTGATTCAGGATTGGCTGTTTGCTGGCCCAAGTCAAACGAGCCCACCCTCATGTTTCTATGACACTTATATCCTGAGATATCCCTTTGATCTATTTCAATGGAAGTCTATGGAACTTGTTGCTAAGGACCTCTAAATGGTTGCTAGGGCGTGGCTTGATAGCTTCACAATGATCCTGAGAGACTGATTGGCCGTCTGAGTAAAATGAGCCCGCCCCTTTGTCTCTACGACACTGTGATGCAGAGTTATGTTCAATATAAAGCGGTTTCTATGGTGTAGGACCATTTCATGGGCCGTCCTACACCATAGAAAGTTAATGGGGAAATTTTGGGCTGCTCCTGCCCCCCAGGGGTGCAACTTTTACCCCATTGTGTGGTATGTTCTTACAGAGCCTGCCAGCCTCTTCAAATGTGGCAAATCACACGTTTTGTCCGAAATCCTCGTTTGGAGCTATGAGTCGTCAAAGTTTTTCGTAATGTTAAGTCTATGGGTTTTTTTTTCGGCCGTCTTTTGCCCCTGGTTTGAACATTGTACCCCCGATCGCTTAGAAAAGTCATAGCACACCATTCCCGAACAGGCCGCACGTTTTGACACCTCATTCATGGGTCTGTGACAAAAACTGCGGGAGGAGTAGCGCGCCGAAATTTGTGCGGAAGAAAAAAAAAAAAATAAAGTATGGACAATAACAATAGTGTTGCTTTGCAAGCACCACTAATAAGTATGCAAGAGAACAATAGTGTTGCTTTGCAAGCACCACTAATAACTGAAGATGACAGTCAAAAGCAAGTTGATTTGCTTATGTGACATCACAAATCCCACAACATCCTAACAAGCCATTTTTGGAGCTTGGTTAAATACATGCTGTTTTCTGAGGGGGATGAGCTTAAGCTAAGAAACATGCAATGTCTTTGCACTATTAAAACATCCTGCAAATGTTTAAAGGGGTGATGAACTGAGAAATCAAATTTTGCTTGAGCTTTTGACATCTAAGCGGTCATCATTTTATAAGAATATCCTGTAAGTTTCAGAACTGAAAACGTCCTTGTTAGTCCAATAAAAGCTTTTATTGACACCAGCCTCAACAAATGACTCGTTTTTAAAAGTGGGGAAATATGACGTCAAAGTTGTAAAAACACTAGCCCCGCAGAAGAAGATCAACGCCTGCTTCAACACGGCTGGTTTAGCCCCACCCACCGATTCGTGCATGACACGCATAGCTAAGTAGCCTAACATACATGACTACCTCGTAATGACAAACCGGATCCAGCTACCGAGCAATACAGAATATTGTGCAGTACCTGGTTGTGGAAGACAGTCGCTGCATAAGCTTCCTGTGGATTCCAATAGGACTGCATGGATAAACTTTATTTTTAAAGAGTAACTAAACACTTAACCAACTTTTTTTAGTTAATGATCTGTAAGAATCATCTGGTCACCACAGTCAGACTATGACATATCAGAACTGCTCCAAGATTCAGCACCCAAGGACGACTTTCTGGAAAACAGCCAGGGACACCAGGACAGCATTGTACAGCCTCCAATAACACCAGAGCAACAGCCCATCTCACCTGACACGTTATCACTCTCTCCAGCATCTCCACTTCTGTGCTTCTCAGAGAAAATGGAACAACTGGTGTCTGCTGGAACCAGACTATCCCACTCTTTCGCTGCAAGCCCCCAGATACCAACCAAAAAACGGCAGGCCCCACAACCACCAAAGCCTGCGGGCCCAGCTCGCCCTCCTCCTCCCCCTCCTCCTCGAAGAGCTCTTCGGCCTCTGCCACAGCGCCAGGGCTCACACCCTCCTCCATCGGCTCGAGGTGAACCAAAAACAACTGATACCAGCTCTAAGTGATGTACATCGGTTCCTCGCTATGAAAACAATAACTTTATCAAATGTTTACAAAACAAGCGGGAACCCAGTGTGCCTGAATCTTTCTCTATTGCTGTTCATTTACATGATAGAAAATCTAAGGCCTTCAACAGCCGTACAGCAAACCCATCTAATCTGGTGCCTATTCCACGCCAAACTAAGATTGCTGTGGGGACAAAAAGTAAGACTATTAAATTAGCACTCTTAAACATCCGCTCCATTAAAAATAAATCTCTTCTAGTCAATGACTTAATAACCACATACAACCTGGACTTCATGTTTCTAACTGAAACTTGGCTAAAAGACAGCTGTAGTGCAACGGTCCTAAACGAAAACATCCCCTCCTAACTTTATGAGTGTCTGCAGAGCGGGTAAGAGAGGCGGGGGCTTAGCTGTTCTTTTTAAAGATGTTTATCAATGTAAGCAAATATCATTTGGGAATTACCCCTCTTTCGAATATCTGGGTATTGTGTTAAAAGGTGCTCCTCGTATTTTACTTATCATTGTTTACAGGCCTCCAAAATACTCTCCAGCCTTTGCTGAGGATTTTACAGAACTGTTATCAACAATTGCCTCTGAGTTTGACTGTTTTGCCATTGCTGGAGATTTTAACATTCACATAGATAATGCAGAAAACAATATGGCAAAAGAAATCAAAACTGTTTTAAAAACTTTTGATCTGACACAGCATGTACATGGTCCCACACACAATCGTGGACACACTCTAGATTTACTTATCAGTACGGGTTTAAACATCTCATCGATTGTTATTAAGGATGTAGCACTGTCTGATCATTTCTGTATTTTCTTTGATATATCTGATCTCTCCTGCCATTGAAGCTAGAGCTGTGTCTGTCAAGAAGAGATGCTTAAATGAAAGCACTGGTGTGCTATTTATGAAGGCTATATCTTTAAAACCAAGAATATCTGCCGACTCCGTTGATTTTCTCCTTGATTCTTTTAACTCAAAAGATAAGAGTGTAATTGATGATATTGCTCCTGTGAAAGTCAGGAAGAATAATGGTAGACAAAGCACCTTGGAGAAACTCAACAGCTGTGCAAAATATGAAAAGACAATGCAGAAGAGCAGAACGCAGTAACGCATCTCTTTTTCAAAATGTGTTACACAGCTTAGAAGCAGATCTCCTAGAAGTAGTAAATGCCTCACTTCGCTCTGGGAGTTTTCCGAACTCCCTGAAAACTGCAGTTGTCAAGCCCCTCCTGAAAAAGAGCAGTCTGGATAAGACCATCTTAAGCAATTATAGACCGATCTCGAATCTTCCTTTCATAGGCAAGATCATTGAAAAGGTTGTCTTCAATCAGCTGAACAAATTCTTAAGCTCAAAGGGATACTTTGACAATTTTCAATCTGGTTTCCGATCGCATCACAGCACGGAGACAGCGCTCAAAGATAATAAACGATATTTGCTTAAATACGGACACGGGCAAATTATCCGTGTTGGCACTACTCGACCTCAGTGCTGCATTTGACACTGTCGATCACAACATACTTCTTGACAGGCTGGAAAACTGGGTGGGGCTTTCTGGGATAGTCCTAAAATGGTTCAGGTCATACTTAGAAGGGAGAGGTTATTTTGTGAGTATAGGAGAACATAAGTCTGAGTGGATATCCATGACATGCAGAGTCCCTCAGGGCTCGATTCTTGCGCCACTCCTGTTCAACCTTTATATGCTCCCAATGAGCCAAATAATGAGAAAGAACCAAATCGCTTACCACAGCTATGCAGACGACACACAGCTCTACTTAGCCCTATCGCCTAACGACTACAGCCCCATTGACTCCCTGTGCCAATGCATTGATGAAGTGAACGGTTGGATGTGTCAAAACTTTCTTCAGTTAAACAAAGACAAAACTGAAGTCATTGTGTTTGGAAACAAAGATGAAGTTCTCAAGGTGAATGCATACCTTGACGCTAGGGGTCTAACAACTACAAATCAAGTCAGGAATCTTGGTGTGTCTCTAGAGTCAGACCTTAGTTTCAATAGTCATGTCAAAGCAATAACTAAATCAGCATACTATCATCTGAAAACTATTGCAAGAATTAGATGCTTTGTTTCCAGTCAAGACTTAGAGAAACTTGTGCATGCTTTCATCACCAGCAGGGTGGATTACTGTAATGGCCTCCTCACTGGCCTTCCTAAAAAGACCATAAGACAGTTGCAGCTCATACAGAACGCTGCTGCCAGGATTCTGAGCAGGACCAGAAAATATGAACACATCACACCAGTCCTCAGGTCTTTACACTGGCTCTCAGTTACATTTAGGATTGATTTTAAAGTATTACTACCGGTATATAAATCATTCAATGGGTTAGGACCTCAATATATTGCAGATATGCTCACTGAATATAAACCCAACAGATCACTCAGATCATTAGGATCACATCAGCTAGAAATACCAAGAGTTCACTCAAAGCATGGAGAGTCTGCTTTTAGCTATTATGCCAGCCGCAGCTAGAACCAGCTTCCAGAAGAGATCAGGTGTGCTCCTACACTAGTCACATTCAAATCCAGACTCAAAACACATCTGTTTAGCTGTTAGGCGGTGAGCTACATAGGCCTACCGCACACCCCCCCACCTCCCAACAAAACCATACTTTTTTGAAAGGTCTGGATGTGTAGAATATGAATCTGAATGTTAACATTGAAAATTTTGGGTTGCACTACCTGTTTTAGGCCTGTGAATAGGGAAACCCTAAAAACGTTTTTAAGCAATTTTAACATGTCGAGATTGGCCTAGTCAATCAGAACAGCTTTTAAGGGACCCAATACACACTCAAACTTAACATATGATGACTTAGGTCAAATATATACCATGCTGCTTATTGGTAGGTGTCTAAAATTAACATAGGTAAGGCTTTATGTTGACATAATGGGCCCATTTCATGCATAGGCCACAACCATTCGCCTATCATACACCCCAACCCCCTCCCCTGAAAAAATCATGCTTTTCTGAAAGGTCTGGATGTGTAGAATATGAATATGAATGTTAACATTGACATTTTTGGGATACACTGCCTGTTTTAGCCCTGAATAGGGAAACTCTAAAAAACGACTTTAAGCTATTTTAACACATAGAGATTGGCCTAGTCAATCAGAACAGCTTTTAGGTTACCCAATACTCTTACTACACTACATTGATAGTTACTTTAAATAGTTGTTTTTAATTATTTTCTATTTAATATAGTTAAGGCCTTGTATGGATATTATCGATCAAGGTCCATTTCCATAGTATCAGTTAATATGCTAACATTATAACCCTCATCCTTTCCATCAAATGGGTGTGTCTCACAAATCATTTCACTGACAAATCAGAAACCTGTCTGGGTTGTTCATCCAATGACAACATATTTGTTGAATTTTCATTAATAGTTTCCTCTGTGTCAAACAGGTATATAAAGACTGTCCTGAAAGACAGAGACAGATCCTCCAAGTCTGCATCATCTGCCTATACAGCAAGAAATTTTTTCACTGAATTGCTCAATGTTTGATATTTTAGTTTACAATTTAATATAATTGACCTGTCTTACTACACTACATTGATGCTTACTTTAAATATTTGTTTTTAATAATTTTAAATTACATTTGATAAATTAATAGATATATACTTTGTCAATGTTATCTGGCAACAAATTCAGTCATCAAAAGAGGAGAGGAAGGAGCTCCATGTGACATTCCTGGATTTGGCTAATGCATATTCAGTGCTACATGAGCTTCTGTGGGCAGCATTCTATTTTTTTTTCAGAGTACCAATGTCAATAACAAAATTAGTGAAAGCCTACTTTGGAGATCTGCAATTTAGTTTCTCAACTCCAAATTTCAGCACTGCATGGCAACGCTTAGAGGTCTGAATAATGGCAGGATGCACCATTTCTCCACTGGCTTTTACTATGGCAATGGAAGTAATCATTAGGGCATCAAGATGGGTAGTAGGTGGAGAGCGCTTGGCTTCTGGGGTACGACTACCACCAATCAGAGCATACATGGATGACATGACAACCATGACTACAACAGTAGCCTGCACTAATCAGTTATTGGGGAAGTTAACAGATAATATCTGAATGGGCATGTAATTCCATTTAAGCCCTTTAAATCAAGGAGTATCTCGATAGTTAAAGGAAAGGTAGTAGATAGAACATTCTTCATTAATAGTGAGGCAATACCAACAGTTTCTGAGAAGCCAGTGAAGAGTCTTGGGAGATGGTACGATGGTACGGCGCGCGATATCGTTGACGTTTAACGCCTCGTGACTAAACAATGGGCGCCAATGTGAGTGTTCACACCGACGCGAAAAACGCCACGCGCTAAAAGCGTCATTTTTAAAAAAACGCCTCGGGTTCGTTTTTTGGTTTGACGCGCCGCGTCAAAATCTATCCGACCAACGAGATTGGCGGGTTTGCTCACGTGTCTGGTACTCCTGAAGTTACAGTAAAACACAACTTGGAAGCGCACAAACACAAAACGGTCTTGCCGAGCAGTGCACACATACGGCGAAGAAGAAGAGATAACCTACAAGGCAAGATACCTATGGGCAAGATTAATGTTGAGCTGCTGGTCTCGGAGCATAAAGAGCTATATGATCATATTTATATTAGTATTTCTGTAATAATAGTATAGTATAGGGTGACCAACAGTCCTGTTTTCCCGGACATGTGTAAAACGGTGACTTTGTGCTTTATAGGAATCTGAGTTGAGATGAGAACTGCGCATAGTGTGAGTAGTGTCAGTTACATTTTGACAAGTGAGGAGAGGAGATAACCGCTCTGCCGACTCTTTGTATTCTTTCTTTTAATTTATGTTTCTATTGTGACCAGATGTCTGTTTGTGTTTTTTTTTCTTGCTCGATCCCCATGTATGAGGACGAGTGTAACGTTTGAGTGGTTTTATTAAACGCGGGGAAATACGACAACTCTCGTCTCTCGTGCATCTGTTCATCCGACAACTAGTGCTATGTTTTTATCTCTGGGCAACATTTCAACTTTGCGTTACACATGTCCTGTTTCCACGTCCTGTCCTGGCTGTTTTTAAGTGATGAAAATGTCCTGGTTTTCAAAAAAAAAAAAAAATGCTGGGAAAGATGCAGTTAGACAGCAAAATATAGATGGGCAAGGTGGATGAGGAAGAAAAACAGGATAAAGAGGATGAAAACTAAAGATATAAATAGGTTTTGTTAGTTCGTTTTTGTAAGTTTGTGAGAGCTATTTTTTGTTACATTTGGAGGCATTTCTTTTAGTTATTTATTATTTATATATTTATTTTTCTAATACAGAAGACATTATTTCTATCATTATTTCATTCGTTTTTTTTAATCTGTCATAATAAAACATTGAGACATGAATATGATCACCCTAGTATAGTATTCTATTATTATTTCTGTTTTACATTAAGCGCCATCTAATGTCAGGGAATGAATTTGCATGTTCACTCGGCTCATCGTCAGCGAAAAACGCTTGGGTGTGAACACAAAAAACGCGTTGAAAAACGCTGACGAATAACGCGCGCTGATATTCGTCCGGTGTGTACAGGCCTTAAGGGAGGTAGCCCCTGTGTTAAAAACTGGTAGGAAGTGGTCAGCAGAGAAATCTGTAGTACAGGTACAGCATGGAAGAGGGGGTTTTGGGCTTAGTGTAGCTTCTCCTAAATGGCACAAGGCAGGCCCAGCTCAAAAGGAGGAAGCTGGTAGTCAACGAGGTGTGAAAACAGGAGGAGAGGATGAGGTGTATAAAGGCCATTTCCCTGGCCAACCAGGGAGAGTGGATGAGATGGGAGAGTGTGGAACAACACAAGTTGGCTGGCAAGACCTTTGGTCAATGGAAGAGAGTAGGATCAGTTTCCTTATAAGGTCAATGATGTTCTCCCATCACCGCAGAACCTAAACCTCTAGGTAGGAGAGGATCCCTCTTGTCCTTTGTGTTCATCTCCTGCCACATTAAGGCACATTCTGACAGGATGTAAAGTGGCTCTTAGCCAAGGTCGGTTTACTTGGCGCCATAACCAAGTACTGCGATGTTTGGCTTTAGCATTAGAGGGCAAGCGTAGCATGACCAATAAGTTGCCGTCTGCAAAACATTACACGCAGAAGACAATATTCCTCCGCCCAGCGAGCAACCACAAAGAAAGGTGTTAACACCAATCCTCGCCCAGGACAACTGGAAACTGCTAGGGACTGGAAGATGCTGGCTGATCTTGATCAACGGCTTATTTTTCCACCTGAGATTACCACCACCAACTTACGACCAGATATTGTTTTGTGGTCTGGATCAGCATGCATTGTTCAGCTGATAGAGCTAACAGTGCCATGGTAGGATGCGGTAGATGAAGCATATGAGAGGAAGAAATTGCGGTATGCTCATCTGGCCACTGAAGCAGAGCAGCGAGGATGGAGAGTTGTGGCACACTCTACAATCCGGTTCCTCAGAGACGTCGGTGGCCAAAAGTTGCGTCGCACAGTAAAGAACTTATCTGAAGCAGCAGAAAGGAGCAGCATCTGGCTGTGGTTGAAATGGAAAGATTCTAGCTGGCTATGTACAGGCCGCCACGCTACGGTTTCGTAGAATTCTTGAAGAGTTTGTGTGCATAGGTTGCAATGAAATTACAGTCATTACGTTCCTGTGTATATTGTTTGAATGACAGTGGTTGGCCAGATATTGTGGTTTGCGGTAGGTGGTATGCCATCCGGAATCGTTGCCTCTGAAACTGCTTTATAATCGCACCAGTGGGGCTCGACAGCCATTATCAAATTGGTTGGTGCGTACGGTTGGGTTGCGCGTGATTGTGGTTAGATCTCTTTAGGGGTCAGAAAGCTGGGCTGAGTTGAGTGGGGGACGGAGGGGTGACTGTGATGCCAGGGTCACTGTTGAGCCCTCTTGAGGTGTCGTGGGCTACTCGACAAAACACTGAGGACGGAAGGTGCCCACTTGAAGACCCTAGAGATCAATCCAGACGGTTGTCGTGGTGGTCCACTAGGGAGACCACACTGAAGTTGCAGCCTTCGTGTGTGCTGACACGGCAAGTACACTGCAGCCGTTAACACCGGACAGAAGGGGAGTCACACCACCATATGGAAAGAAGCGTAAATGGATGGAGAAGCATAGTTTACTGCAAAGCTACGTCTTAGCTTACCTTGGCGAAAGCCAAGTATAAATCAGCATGAAGTTAACATCTACTCTCGTGCAATGAAATTAATTCATACCAAAGGGAAATTTTAGACGTCCAGTAGCTTATACATACACACACACAAACACACACACACATCTCATAAACATAGATAATTTAGTCGGTTATATAGTTGGTTTCTTCAACATAGCTGAACTGCTCAGTTATGTCTGAGTCAAGACATGAGTCAGTGGGCCAAGTGACTGCAGGTACTTCAAGGCATAGGGGATGTCATGGGACAAAACCAAAGTCCAGATGCATTGTGCATAACCTCTCAAGTCGTAGGGGATGTCAACAGATGTATGTATAAGCTACCGGATGTCTAAAATTTCCCTTTGCTATGAATAAAGTATATATCTATTAATCTATCAAATGTCATTTAAAATAATTAAAAACAAATATTTAAAGTAAGCATCAATGTAGTGTAGTAAGACGAGTCAATTATATTAAATTGTAAACTAAAATATCAAACATCGAGCAATTCAGTGAAACAAATTTCTTGCTGTATAGGCAGAGGATGCAGACTTGGAGGATCTGTCTCTGTCTTTCAGGACAGTCTTTATATAACTGTTTGACACAGAGGAAACTATTAATGAAAATTCAACAAATATGTTGTCATTGGATGAACAATTCAGACAGGTTTCTGATTTGTCAGTGAAATGATTTGTGAGACACACCCCTTTGATGGAAAGGATGAGGGTTATAATGTTAGCATATTAACTGATACTATGGAAATGGACCTTGATCGATAATATCCATACAAGGCCTTAACTATATTAAATAGAAAATAATTAAAAACAACTATTTAAAGTAACTATCAATGTAGTGTAGTAAGAGTATTGAGTAACCTAAAAGCTGTTCTGATTGACTAGGCCAATCTCTATGTGTTAAAATAGCTTAAAGGTATTGAAGGTCAGAATTTTATAAAAACTTTTTACCAAATTTGTTTAAACTTTCTATATATATCAATGCATAATTAAAATCTAAGGATTCTGAAAAAAAAAAGAGTATAAAAATCGAGTGACTCTAGACCGTTTAATCCGCAGCTCATTAGTTCGAACCGGGACGAAACAATGGGACGAACAATTGGCTTAGGCGACTGTCACTCTCTCGCAACCATGGCAACCACCCTTTTGCCACACAGGACCTGCCCACTTGCGCGTATCCAGATCGTACCTGTTCGCGTGCTTGTTTGAGCTTGAAGATGCAAAACCCGACGCAGGTCCTCTTGTCTAAAAAGTGCTCCTTGCCCTGCACTTCGACTACCCCGTCCTCAGCCTCTACTTCCTCGGACTCTAATAGCAAAATCCTCTGCTTTGCCCTCGACCACGGATCTGTCCTCCGAGCTGACGATGCGGTACTTGCTGTCTTATACTGTCTATGGGTAACTTACTTGTCTCGGGAGTGTAGTCCTCATCAGAATCAACAATGCTTTCATCAAGCAAACTCTTACATGCAGAACACCATATATATGTAATGAATCTTACATGAAATTCCTCTTCATCACAGTGTAAATGATGGCAATGGAAAACGTGTATCATGCAACCTGTTTTTAGCTTTGCCTTATAGATAACTAACTAGCTCGTTAGCGAATCAATATTGTAAGCTTTACCAATATCAATATGCTAGCTTGATAGAGAGTAATAAAATCCAACTTATTTGTTTATCTTCATAATGATAGTTAGATTTTTTATTTACATGTGTTTCTGACACGATGTCACTACATGCACTTCTTCCTCCCTCTCCGCTCGTCTGAGGTAAATAATGCGCCTTCAGCTCAGCTGTCGGAGTTGCGCGTTCATGTGTTTTGGGGGCGTGGCTTTGGAAGGAGACAAGAAGGGAGGGGGTAAAGTGAATGGAAATAATGAGCTGTCTTTAAAACAGTCGTGAGAGGTCTACAGACATCTCGATTTTTATACTTTCTTTTTCAGAGTACTTAGATTTTAATTATGCATTGATATATACAGAAAGTTTAAAGAAATTTGGAAAAAAAGTTTTTTTTTTCAATTCTGACCTACACAACCTTTAAAGTCGTTTTTTAGAGTTTCCCTATTCAGGGCTAAAACAGGCAGTGTATCCCAAAAATGTCAATGTTAACATTCATATTCATATTCTACACATCCAGACCTTTCAGAAAAGCATGATTTTTTTCAGGGGAGGGGGTTGGGGTGTATGATAGGCGAATGGTTGTGGCCTATGCATGAAATGGGCCCATTATGTCAACATAAAGCCTTACCTATGTTAATTTTAGACACCTACCAATAAGCAGCATGGTATATATTTGACCTAAGTCATCATATGTTAAGTTTGAGTGTGTATTGGGTCCCTTAAAAACTGTTCTGATTGACTAGGCCAATCTCGACATGTTAAAATTGCTTAAAAACGTTTTTAGGGTTTCCCTATTCACAGGCCTAAAACAGGTAGTGCAACCCAAAATTTTCAATGTTAACATTCAGATTCATATTCTACACATCCAGACCTTTCAAAAAAGTATGGTTTTGTTGGGAGGTGGGGGGGGGGTGCACGGTAGGCCTATGTAGCTCGCGCCTATGTGCATTTACTGAATGAGCACTGTGCCACTGTTCGTCCTACTGTTACTAAATTGTTTTAATTTACTGTATTTTATTTTTATCAGTATTTTTATTTTTTATTCTAAACTGTTTTAATTATTCTGATTTCTTTTGAATATTTTAATTTCTTCTATGTAAAGCACTTTGAATTGCCATTGTGTATGAAATGTGCTATATAAATAAACTTGCCTTGCCTTGCCTTATTAATGTAGCCTTGACAATAAACACATTTCCTCCTATGCTGTCGACGAGTAACCAACTAGGGCTGGGTATCGAGATGTTCAAATTCTATTTCAATTCTATTTTAGATTCGACTGTAATGAGTATAGCTGTAATACAAATCCTTATTTATAAAAAAGAACAGTGAACTTAAGTTTAAAAGTGGTTAAGTAATACAAAACAATTAAGTTTAATTATTAACAAACCTGTATATAAAACTTTATTTTAGGTATATTGACACTAAATGCATACAATGAAGACAGGATTTTAATGCAAGATGAAAAATTTATGCTGAAAATTGGACAGTCAGAACAGTTGCACGCCGTTGATCAAACAGGATTAGGTTATTTTATGTTTAAGATAGATATAGATAAATAAATATCTAAATATTTAGACAATATTTTATAACATTAATCTCAGCTAATTATTTGTTTTTACAATGAGATAATTTTTTTGTTAAGAGTTTATGTAACACATGGATGGAGGCTTAATTTCAATTTTTGAATTAAATAAAAAAAGAAGCACAAAGAAATAAATACAAAAACATAAAAAGAAAGAAGTTTTTTGGGGTAGGTCAGAAATACTACAGAAACTATAATCTATGAAAAATAACTTTTGTTACTGGCAAGCTGTTTGTGAGGCGGATTTAGGCGGATTCAGTGAAAAACATTTCGGAGAATGCGCGAGCACTGGATAGTAGGGGTGTAACGGTACACAAAAATCACGGTTCGGTACGTACCTCGGTTTTAAAGTCACGGTTCGGTACTTTTTCGATACAGCAAAAAGAAAGAAATGCCAGAGAAATTTCCTTTGTTTAAAGAAAAAATATATTTATATAAGTGTGAGTTTTCCTAGATCTTGAAACTTTCAGGTTTATAAATGGGGGTCATCTTTGAAGGATGAACAAATAATGTTTTGGTCATCACATTAAAAATAACATTTAAATATATATTTATTTAGATAATATTTGAATTTTGAAGTGCTGGAAAAAGATGTGTGAAGTAGTTGAAAGCATTTAACTATTCCAGCCAAACTGGTTCCAGTTAAATGGTAAATGGACTGCATTTATATAGCGCTTTCATAGACCTAATGGCCACCAAAGCGCTTTACATAGCCTCACATTCACCCATTCACACACACATTCATACACCGACGGCGGTGTCAGCCATGCAACGGCGCCATCCAGCTCGTCGGGAGCAGCTGGGGTTAGGTGTCTTGCTCATGGACACTTCGACACTTGGTCAGGTGGAACCGGGGATCGAACCACCAACCTTATGGTTTGTAGACAACCTACATGAACCACTGCAAGTTAGTGTTACTATATTAAATCCATGGTGAATGTTGCTGGTCTGTGGACGCAAAGTATTACTGAGTTCATTCACGGCACAATGTTTCTCCTGTTTTCCATGACAGCGCTGTTTGATCTAATAGAGATCTACGGTTAATAACGGAGAAATGTGAATGCATCTCACTAGATCTCGCAGCGATGTTATTACCTCAGTGGCGAATTCAAATGTTTTCTTTACCGGATCTCTTAGCGCTGTGGTCAAAAGACATCCCAAGATGTCAGTTATATGACTTATTGGGATGAGACTATAAGACTATATGACTTATTGGGATGAGGGATCGGCTCGCGCTGCACAGATGTTGCTGGTCTGAACTGATAAACCATCCGTGAAGCACATAAAGAGTAGCGCAGTTTTGTTCGGCTTTCATTCGCTTGCCATTTGATGTTGCGCAACGTTGCGTTGGCCGCGCCAGCACGAATTTTGCCGGCAGGAAAAATTATCAAAGCAATCGTTCGGTTTGTATGAGTACCGAACCGAAAGCCTTCGAACCGAAACGGTTCATTACGAATACATGTACCGTTGCACCCCTACTGGATAGTTTAAAATAACACAGTCTCATCCCAATTCGTCATATAACTGACGTTTTGGGACGTCTTTTGACCATTCGTTAATATATGCCTTTTTCAGGGCCCCCTTAAACGTCAGTAGATGACGATCCCGGGTCGTCATGCAACTGACGCTTTAACGTCAGTTAGGTGACGAGTTGGGTTTAGGGTTAGGTTTAGGTCTGGGAGAGAAGGTTTAGAGAGAAGACGAAGCACCGCGAGCCCTGAATATGGGAAAACGATTCTTGGCCGCTGAGAATCGATTTTGAATCGACACATACAAAAAAAAAAAAAAAAAAAAAACGATAAATCAAAAAAACTTTTTTTTTACCACCCCATAACCAACCTTGCATAGAAGTGGCGCTGGCTGTCAGATGCATGATGGACACAGGGATGAGCAGCACCTGATCGCTGGAGCCACTGCTCACAGACACCGAGGCTGTCAGAGCTCCCTGCGGCTTCACCACACTAACCGTGTACCTGATGTAGCTCGGGAAGCTCTGGGACACCTCCTTCTGCTCTATCACCACTGCAGGAGAACTGCTCTTCACCTGAAAGAACCAATCAGATCCACACACACAGGTGTTTGAGCAATCTCAGACAAATTACAGGGCTCCAGACAAACTTTTTTCCCTAGGAGCACAGTGGCCCCCAACTGAAAATTTTAGGGGCACAACCAGAAAATTTAGGAGCACACACTGTAAATCAACATTCTAACCAAATATTCACATTTCTACACATCAAATTTCCGGTGTACTAATAAATACTTTTTCGCCATAAAAACCTCTCACTCTGAATCATCTTCAGACAGTGTCACAACACCGTACTACCTGCAACGTTTCAAATAGCTCAAGGTTCAGTTTGTATCACGGTTTTAGGTTCACGGTTTCGGTATGATTCGGGATGTCATATGTTCAGGGAAAAAAAACTACTGTCAGATAAAATAAAGAAAATAAGAACTAATAACTGAACCACAAGCAAAAGCACAAATAAATAGAATCGAGCAAAGATACTAATAAAATGAACAATGCTTTTCAGGTAGGTCTAACATTAGTTTTCAGGTCCAGAAAATTAATAATATAATCAAATGTAAAATAACATTGCATGTTTGACTATATAAATTAAAGATTAATCCTTGTTAAAGTTACAAAAGACTGAATATTAAGATTCTGAATATTAAATTCAGAGCTGATTCAGTAGGCCTACATGATACTGTAACTATCTTTCTTGACCATATAAGTTCACTTAAGGCATAACAGACTATGTCTGCTAGGATACTCATCAAGACGGACATGTTGAAATACTTTTAGTGTGAATTTGTCCATTCAAGTGCAAGACTTGACAGAGAACTCAATATTTGCGTGCTGTCTAAGATGAGTAGCCTACACATAAACGTGCGTGCACGCACAGATACACGGGAACAAATCTTCTAGGCTTGAGTTCTCTTTTGCGTCTTGCTCCTAAATGTTTACATTGGCAAAACTTAAATGAGTTTAGTTTAAACACCGATGGTCTGCAGTTCAGGTCTTGCCTGCGCTCGTGCACTATCAACTCCTGGGTGATGACGGCGTACATGACAGGTCATGTTCGAGATTTGGCACTCCGTTTAAAAAGAGTAATTGTTTTGTTCACGTTTTTTTGAATATCGCTGTTGTAATATATTCTTTGGGAAGCCAGCAAGTGAATTTAATTGGCCCACAGGTTGGAAGAACGAGTCAATAGTTTGCTTGTTAGGTTATCTCTGTCTCCTTCCCACACACATTTAAACGCATGTTCGATTATCTCTAGGACCCTCCCCCTCCACACATTAGCCAATTACAGTGGCCATCCCCAATTCTTCTCACACTCATTAGCCTGCCACACATTCCATTGATAATAAGCCCCTTCCACGTTTAACGTGTAAAAAAATAAAATAAATAAAAATAAAAAGGGACAAATTTACTGGTCGCAAATGTGTGACTGGATGTAATATTCAGTCGCACACTCTCAAATTTTGGTCGCAAAACACAAAGTCTGGAGCCCTGCATCAACACAATGATCATCCTTTCACTTTTCAGATACAAATAGCCGAGGTGCAAGCTTTACCTCCAGCTGCTGCAGTGCACCTGTCGTCCCGTAGATGGTCAGATCCGCAGACGTGTGCTGGTTACTGAGGAGGATGTCCGTCTGGTCCGCGTAGATGCCTGGGTTGACGGCAGTCGAACGCTTATCTGCTGACCGGTGAATTGACCCTGCACACCGGCCGTGACGTCCACGTCAGTCATGGACATGCTCAGCACCTTCACCTGCTGCTCGTTCATGGGCTTAAAGCTCAGCTCACAGCTGTAGAAACCTGACGTCGACAGGAGATACAGATTAAAACATTGCTTTATTCACTGAAACGACTGAAGTCAGGGCAGCCAGAGGTTGGCGAGACCTGTGCTTGGGTCGAACGCGGTGCGAGTGTGGTAGACGTCGTGAGCAGAGAAGTCCACTGCGCTGCTGGTGAAGAGAAGCTGACAGATGATGGAAGACTCTGGGTGGAGCAGAGCTATGCTGTCCGATTGCGACGAGGAGCAGATTCCTGAGGACACAGCAAAGCAGATTGTTACACTTGTTATGTTGTATTTGATCATCATAGCATTGACTATTAGATTTGCATGTTCATTTAGCAGACACTTTCAGGTCATTCACAGAATACAATTATTCAGCTTTTGATTCTTAATAATCAAATTCATGTGATGCTAGTCCCATTGAAATGTATTTTATTTTTTCCCATATTCTGTTTTATTTCCCCCCAAAATCAGCGTTTTGGGGTTTTTATTCTCTGAATTTCATTTTAATGTTTGCATTAATTTTTAATTATCAAAAAAAAGATATCCAATCAATGGAATTAATAAAGATTAAACAACTTAATCAAGGACTGGTTGAGCACATAGACAGTACAAGAAGTGGACAGATCCATCTCATTGGAACTTCATTGAGACAAGTGAAGCCCGTTTCTGGCGATTTTTTAGCACTTCGGTTCCTGACGCGCAGACTCAAACCGACTCAAACAGAGCTTGACGACTTAGATGTGACATGAGCAACCCGTCTGTCTTCTAGTGGCTGTGGCATGAGAAATCTGAATCATTCCCTTCCGAAACTCGTAGAGGTTTAGAGTGTGAGTAGGAGCTGTCCATGAGCTAGGAGCAGGAGACACTTTTGCTAGGTATTCTGATTATTTTATTTTGTCATTTTGCCTCCATGTTTCCCCGATTGCCCGCAAGCTTCTCCTCCTGTCCATACGGTAATCTCTTTACTGTGCGACAGAGAGTCGCTTGGTTATGACACAATCGTTAGCCTACTTTTACAAAAAACTGCTTCTACGGGGCCATAACATAAGCTACAAGGTAATGGAGCATTTTATACATTGTCGTGTTTCTTTAGAAATAAATAATGGACAAATGGAGTCTTCAAACGCCTCAGATGTAAAGTTATTCGCTGTCAAAGTGAATGAAATGAAAATGAATGGGAGTCACTGAAAATGCTAACACAAGTGAAGATCTGCTACAAGATGGCGGCACCCGGCCGGCTTCAACTTCTGGTCGATGGATTACCCCTTGGTTGAGCAGCATTTGAGAGGATATAAAGGGGCGGGACATTTCCCTAAGCGCTGCCAATCACAGCACACCGGGGCAGCTAACCCATCACAGCACACTGGGTTAGCTAACCAATCACAGCACATTTGGTATTTCGGAAGGAGGGGCTTCATCAAAAATTAAGCGTTCTAGACAGACTGGGCAGAGAGGAGCTGTAATGTGAAACATCCTTGATTGTTCAAAAAACACAAGACTTAAATGGCTACCGTAGATGCAACACGCATTTGCAGCTAGGATTTCAATTTCAAAATACAATTTCACCACTAGATGGGAAAAATTCCTACATAATATCCCTTTTAAAGTGTTATTTTCGAAAGAATATGAAATAAATGAGTTTAGCTAAATGAACACAAATCAGCTTGACTACAGGCCTAAAGCATCAAAAACACATTTTAAAGGGGTGGTTGATCGCGATTTCACTTTTTTCATTTGAAATAGTGTGTAATGTTGCAGTTGGTGCATAAATAGTATCTACAAAGTTGCTGAGCTGAAGGTTCAATGTAAGCAGAGATATCGTCTTTTAAAAATCAGGAAGTTTAATGCCTCCAAAACGATCTCGAATGGAACTACAACGAGAAACTTCCTGGGTTTTATACTTAACTAACCCAAAAAAATTAACCCTTTACTTGAGAGATTAAAAAAGGGGAGTGAAACTGGTTTACTGTCTTTAGAAACCCAAGCTAAACTTTTAACATTATCGAGATATTGTAATAATCAATGTATCGGCCTGCCCGAAGTAGTTGATATTTATAGTTTTTTAAATTATGTGGATTTCTGTAGCTAATTAGAATTGCAACAAACACAGTTCAGTTATGATATATGACTAACATGGGCTGAGTCTCTCTGTGTGAAAACACATTTGAATCAACATTCTAATCACATTGATCTCACACATCAGCAGGGCAGGACACACGTCACACACATCAGAAAGGCAAGACACACTCACGCACATCAGAAGGGCAGGACACACACGTCACACACATCAGTAGGTCAGGACACACGTCACACACATCAGTAGGTCAGGACACACACGTCACACACATCAGTAGGTCAAGACACACACGTCACACACATCAGTAGGTCAGACACAGCACATAAGCATGAAGTCAGTATGAGGACTACAGCGACTCAAACAGGGATCTGTACCAATGAGGTTGCTCCCGGTGTCCCTGGTTGACATCAAGACTTTAGAGTCTCTGTCTTTCTTCACTGAGGGGGACATGACAGAGGTCCGAGTTGCTCCTTCAATAATAACCTAAAGAAAACACAGTGTTTCAATTACAATAATGATTGCCTTCAATTCAACAGGAATCCCATTTAAACCACTGTCTTCACATGATTTTTAATAAAGATCTTCTTCCGAAATATCTCCAAATGAAGGACCTGATTGTGATGTCTCACCTCTCTGTAAGTCCGGAGCTGTCCTGGTATGTCGTAGTAGACGGTGACGGTGCCCTTGTCTCGAGCCACTGCAGCTCCAGTCCTGGGATCAACCTCCAGCACAGCACTGGACGAGGAGCTCCACACACCCGACGCACCTGACCATGAGAAACACAACAATCACAGAAAGCCATGCCTGCAGAAACGCTCAGTATAGTCTGAAATAAAGTAGTGTGTAGTGTTTTTCAGGTGTCTGTGTCCTGACTTACCCTCCTGATTAATAATCTGTGCAGAAAAGCACACCACATCTCCCACGAGCAGCCGCTGGGCTTCGGCTGGATGGATGGCATGCTGGACGGGTAGAGCGATGAAGTCAGCGAGTCCCGCTTGCTCCGAGTCCCACACCCCCAGCAGAGTCAGTCCCACATTGACTGTCCGCACTGTCAGCGTGCCGTTACTCGAACCCTTACCTACCTGCACCAAATCATCCCTGCACACATCATATAGATGGGTAAAAACATTAATAAAAAATAAATATTTATTTTACTCATTTATAAAAAATCATGGATCAAACTAAATATAAGGGCCTCCAGATCTACTCAAGAAGCTGCTTTGATACAATCTGTATTTTAAAAAGCACTATATAAATAGAGGTGACTTGACTTGACATTTACCACACGCCATATTAGGGCTGCACGATTAATCGCACAATGTTGATATGCGCATCTAATAAGTAAAGCCGGTTCCTTGATTAGTAGTAAATCACCTTCACCTGCTTTCAGATGGAGCAGCATTTACTACAAAGAGCCGTAACTTACTGACAAGCTGAGCCAAATCGCGTTAATATTCGAGGACATATCGCCAGCGATATTTAATGCGATATGGCTCAGCTTGTCAGTTAACTACGGCTCTTTGTAGTAAATGCCGCTCCATCTGAAAGCAGGTGAAGGTGATTTACTACTAATCAAGGAACCGACTTTACTGATTAAATGCGCATATCAACATTGTGCGATTAATCGTGCAGCCCTAGGCCATATAATGTCATATAATCTGTTTAAATGATAATTCAATTCCAGCAAAAAGTCTCCACTGCGAGCATCGTCACTGTACACAGGTTTGTCAACGGTGCCTCTAGATAATTTCCTGGTGGCAAAAGGCAAAATCCAACTGAATACACTGAAAAAGTGGTAACCTGCAACTGTTTCAAGGATCTTTTTGTACTTAAACTTTTTTGCATTATTTTCCTGTTACCACTGTAAAGCTGCTTTAAAACAATCTATATTGTAAAAAGCGCAATATAAATAAATGTGACTCAACTTGATCTAACCCAGTTGTTCCCAACCTCTTTAAAGTGGCGTACCCATTAATTAAGGGAAATACATTTATTTTTCCAGTGCATTTTTGTTTTACCTTCATGAATAAAAAAAAATGTTCAATAGAGAAATATGCAATGTTGGTAAAAACGAAGTGATACTTTTGAATATTAAACTCAAACCGCCAGTAGGTGGCAGTAACCCACTGTCTAAATGGGCAAGCTATCTAGTAATTCATTCATCAGTAACAAAGCAACTGGCTGCATTTATGAATGAATCATTGAATGATTGACGCTCACGATTCGTTTTAAAGCTGCAGAATTGTTTATGAAACACAGATGTGTTCTGTAGTTCTGGCTTTCGTTAGAACTGTTATTTCATTACATAATAAGGTAAATACTGACAGTACTGTGTTTAATGTGTGCGTTTTGTTTGTTGAAATTTTGTATAATTCCAAGTTTGCAATAGTGTGAATCGTGTGCAATTGTGTGGATATTTAGGAACAACTGCATACTTGCTTGTTATAAACTCACATAGGGTATGTTTTTGTAAGTCTTAAATTCGATCTCAATCCACTGTGTCTACATTTGTTCTTCATGCAAGTACGTACTAAATCCCCACTTTTACAAAGGTATATTGTCTACAACGGCAGCAATACAGAGAGATTTGCTAAAGTAGCAATACTCTGCACACAGCCAATAACATGCACACAGCTTGTGTGGATAACTAAGTTTACACTGCAAAGGATGAGATCATTTGATTGGATTTCATGTATTTACAGTCTTTTGCCAGTTAGAAATACATGCTCAGTTTTGATATTATTTTAAAGTAGGGTAGAATTAAATGAACGGCAAGACTCCACATTTTGTACCCCCTTCTGTCACCTCATGTACCCAGTTTGGAAACCACTGATCTAACCCATAAAAATGACTTCCTTTGATGTACTTTGTCGGGCTTATAATCAGATAAAATTACATTTTAGACGTGCATTAAACAGATAATTTCAATGTCCTCACATAAAGCACACTATTTAAGTAATGTAAAAAAATATATTTTTATAGCACGCAAAAACATTAACAGTTTCTGTGATTGTACTTCCTGTGTAAATTCATTGACACAGTCTTGCATAATACATTACATTGACCTACATTAAATGTCCTGTGAAACTTGTCTTTTTGGATTTCAAATCACACATTTGATGCTCCATTTCTCTGTGAGAATATATATTTTAGTATTAAATAACAGGATAATTTCATCATAGTATATGGGCATGTTGCCCATTCTTATGTTCATATAAAAAATAAAGTGGATTTTATATGGTAGAAAAATACTACAGTCATGTCATCAATAAAAGTAAAAAAATGGAGAAATGTGTTGCATTAATGCTTAATTGTGCAAAAGTTTTTGTTGCTGTTGAATTTTGATGCAAAATATTTAGTCCATAATATTTGTAGACATTAAAATATTCTATGTTAAATATAAACATAAACAGTTTTTTTAGGGGTGGCAGCTCTGATTTGTCTTGCAGTGTAGGGACTGTGTGAGTCATGTCATGCCGAGGGTTTGAGTTTGCTGCACCTGTTGGTGGAGAAGCTGAGCAGTGAGTTGTGGCTGTGTAAGGTTTCTCCTGTGCTGTCGTGGAAATGAACGGTGAAGGTCAGAACGGCTCCCAGTGGGATGGCGGACAAAGTCTCTCTGTTAGATGTGTACATCACTGGACTCGTGCTCAGACGCAGGTATGACACGGTCACCACCTTAAACAACAATACACAAACACTCCTGACTCCCAATAATTACCAACACATTCAGTTAAGAACTAGTGTGAATTACAAAATATAAATATAAGAGTGATAATGTGCAGTCAGCCAGTCATTGGTCTCAAATCGTTTAATAAGCAATATTAATCTGCAATTTAAGTTACTTATCCTCTACTTTGTTCTCTGTTTATTAGGTTCTGTAAAATGCACTTAAATTTGCTAAAAGGATCATCTGTTTGAAGACTGTAATGTACTAGCATAGCTTCATGCATGTCACATTGTTACCTTGACAGCGATGATGATGGTTTGATTTACGCCGAAAGTTTCTTGCGAGCTAATCTGTAGGGATGCTGTTCCTGTCAGAGATCCAGACGTCAGAAGACCTTTATCATCCACTTGAATGAGAGCAGCTCTGTCCGGACAATCCAGCACACGGTACGACAGGGACCCCTGACCATCTCTACAGGAAATAACACACAGTTGACACAGAAAGAAATACACAAACTGAACCAATTTTGTCTGTCAAGTTACTCAATATTATTCAATGGATCTTTCAAATACTTACATTTATGGAAGCTTGTTTACGCCACAGAATAAAAAATAAAAAAGGTAATTGCGACTTTTTATCTCGCAACTCTGGAATTATAACACGCAATTGGGAAATATTAAGAATTGTGAGTTTATATCACGCAATTATGAGTATGATGTAAACTTGCAATTACCTTTTAAAATGTTTTACTCTGTGGCAGAAACAAGCCTATTACATACATTAATTTTCATATTACATATATTAATTAGAAAGAAATAGATATCTATGGAATATATTTCGGTCAAATATTTCTAAATAATGACTGTTGTCCAGGGCAACTCTGTATATCTGACCAATTTAGTTAAAAACACTTTTTAACTGTGAATCCATAATGAATTTGAATTGAAGACACTATTACTTAACCCCTTAACTGTCACCCCCCTTTTTTGAATAGACATGAAAATGCACATTTCCAACTTAAATGGTTGTAATTCAAGAATGCTTTGGAATATAGACATATGATTGGTCTTGTTTTAAAGAAGACATTTGGCAGATTTTTGTAGAAGTGAAATAAATTAAGAAAGTTAAACAGAAAAAAAGTTATAGAAGTTTGAGGTTATGGAAATGTACAATGTAAAAATATTAATTATTTATATTTTACATAAAATATATATTTTCAAAACCTGGGCTACTCTAAAACTGCAGAAAAATCAAAGCCAAAAATCTGAACAAGTTGTGTTTCAAATTTTAGGTTGATATCTCAAAAAATTAGCTTTCAGTAAGATTTTGTTTGAGCGCAGTATTAAACTTTTTCACTAGGGCACAATCAGACTCCATTACTGCCCATATAACAGCGCCTCCATTATTTTTTCTTGATATTTCAAACTTTTCAGTCCTTTTTTTCCAAAATAATTGTATGGATGCTATCTTTAGAACTTTTGGCATGAAAAAAACTGAGGTATCTACCATTTTTTCATGATTTTTCATGTTCTCTGCTATTTTAAAATAAAGGTCTGCTCGCTTTATGAGTATGAAAATATTCTTGTTGCATATTGATAAATGATGGTTCCTCTGTAATATATTTTGAAAATCAGTCACTAAATATGGAAACTAGAGATTGTAAGCTTTCAAATGATATATAGTTTGTCAATATTACTAAAGGTATTTACTAAGATATAATTGATTTAAAAATATAGTGGCAAACGTCCCACATGTGGGACGGTGACAGTTAAGTGTTAAACACATAAAATTGTGGCCTGTATTGTGTTTCACACTAGGTTTTTACCGATAAGCTGGTCAAAATGTGTTTACTGTATTTTGTCTTTGTAGGGCAGTACAGCTCACATTCATGACAAAGCAACATGGATGTATGATGTTGTCCAGTTCAAACACAGCAAGCCAGCTGTATGTGTTGGGCTGCATCTATACGCGTTGGGCTGCGCCTAGACGCGTTGGGCTGCGTCTATATGCGTTGAGCTGGATCTATAAGTGTTGAGCTGTATCTATACGTGTTGAGCTGCATCCATACTTGTTGAGCTACATCCATACTTGTTGAGCTGCATACATACTTGTTGAGCTGCATCCATACTTGTTGATCTGTGTCTACATGTGCTGAGCTGTATCTACACATTTTGAGCTGCATCTTTAAGAGTTGAGCTGTATCTATATGTGTTGATCTGTATCCATACATGTTGATCTGTGTCTAAATGTGTTGAGCTGAATCTATACGTGTTGAGCTGTATCTATATACGTGTTGATCTGAACTGAAGAACCTGTTAGTTTGGAGCTTCAGCAGGGAGTTTGGTGACATCAGTATCTCATCCGCTTGAACTTCTGGGTTCAACAGCTGCAGTTTCTCATAGACCTGAAATTGTTATTGAATGCAGGGTTGAATGTACGATAAGAGTCCATCTTTGCTTTCTGTTTAGCAAATGAATGACAGACTGAGTTTCCCCCTACCTGAATCTGTATCTCATCATGGAGCTCAAGGGCATTGCCTTCCAGAAGTCCCGCCAGAGGAACAGTGGGCTTCACCACCACCCTCAGTCCAGTGCGGCCTTTACTTCTGGCAAACACACTCATGGCAAAGTTGTGCTCAGCGCTGAGCTGCACAGATGCCTGCAGGAGAGATTACACACACACACTGCTTACACTGAAGCACAGCACCACCAGACACTGGAGTCAAAGGTCACCACTGAAATGTGTCAATGCAAACTAACAGACCTGCCACTTGGACTAGGTCATGTGTTTTGTTCTTCAAAGAGGCTGTTTTTATTGGTGACTGTTTTTAGCTTTTTTAGGTTGTGTGTTGTAATTGTTGTAACTTCTATTGCAAGACAAATTTCCGTGTACACGGACAATAAAGTGCTATCTATCCATCTATAAATAATTGTTGCAACAATCACACTTTTAATTTAATATTTTATTTTATTTTAGTGTCATTGTTACATATGTTACATGTAGTTATTTACTATAGAGTAATAAATTCAGTGTCAGTTCTGGAAGGCCAAGTTGTCAAGATGCTGCTATCGGCCATCAACACGGTCTCATCAGCGACCTGTTGTTCATTTCCCCTCGCTGCTAATGCCTTCGCTCAAATCAGGGTGCCCTATTTAAGCAGATTCAGTTCGCTCCTAACTAAGGGTGCTCCGATTGATCGTCACCGATCATAATCAGCCAATAATTGCTTTGGGATGTGTGATAGGCGGTCTCCATAAAAGGCAGATCCAGAAAAGCCAATTAGATGACACAAAACTTGCAAAACAATTTTTTTACGCCCTGATAAAAATTCTCTGGCAATTCTACAAGGTGTGTGAACTGCCGCTTGTCAAACTGTGCAGCCTCTCTGCTACACCCGTAAATAAATCCATCGATCCGCAATTTACATTTGAGCTATTCAATGGTCTAGTGGGAGATCTTTTGCCAAGCATGCAAGAGGTTATGGGTTCTAATCTGCACTCTTATATATTTTTCTCTCTCATCAAAACTGAATATGTTCATAAGTGGTTACAGTCTACAGTATATCAAGCAGGGACAGGTTTGTGTTTTATTTTGTGATTTCACAGGAATGAATGGAGTCCGTAACGGCGATAGATTGAAGCGCACCTCCGAGTGAAGACTGTGCGAGGCACAGAGAACACTGTATCCATGACACTGATCGCCTCGGCAACGAGCGCGCAGCTTGAGTTCAAAAACACATTTTAGTGTTCGATTTCTTATTTAATAGCGAACTAAATGAATGCTCTGTTAGTTAACTGGAGATGTTTTATTTATTTTTATTATGTACATGGTTGAACAGACTTCACTGGATCTAAACAAATCAATCTAACCATATAGATGTGACCAGTAGTGGTGGTGTTCTTAATCTGTTTAAAATAATTTTGCAAGGGTTCTTGTAAAATAAATAAAAAACTACCAAGAAATTGAGGGAAATTAATCTAATAATCTCTATCCCCCCTCTCTCTTTATCTACCTCTCTCTTCCTCTCTAAATGCCCACAAAATCTGACTAAGCATCCCAGAAAAAAGCTCTAATGGAAGTTGTTTGTATTTGTATTTTTGTTGCTGTGCACTTTACCACCTGTGGTCCTTTAAGTGTATTAGAAAAACTGATGGCTGACTGACTCAAACTAAAAACAGCAACAAAAAAGGCAATAGCCAAAATAATGTTTTAAAGGTACAATATGCAGGATTTTTGCAGTAAAATATCCCCTAATGCTGCTGCTGTCCCCTGACTCTGCTAAATTTATGGTGCTCATGAATGGTCAGGAGACTTATCTAAACTGAAACATATTGCCAACTTATTCGAATTTTTTCATAAAGATTTCTAAGCATTTTAATTGTCTTATTCTATCTTTTGTCTTATTCACAAGAGGTTGCCAGGTACCTGCTGCTGTCCTCTGACTCTCTGCTATTTCATGGTGCTCATGAAAGGTCAGCTCCCTGAACAGAGACATACTGCCAAATTTTAATTATCAACTTGAATTGCATTTAATTCAATACAATTTCCTAATTATTTATGGTCATGTGTGTTTTTGACTTAATGGACCTGACAGAACTATAAACCATGCATAATAATTACATGCAATTAACCCTCAACCAAACCCTAATCCTAACCCTATAGTAAGTACATGAAGTTACTTAATATAAAGGTATAATTACACCTTTATTTTAAGGAGTCACTGTTTCAGTGTAATTATATATTTAAAGGGTCATGAAACCCCAAACCAAATTTTCTGAGATTTTAACAGATGTATGTGTGTTGAACACCATTGAAGACAATGTTAGCATCTGTTAGATTTAATAATAAGGTTAAAATGGTTAAATTTGAGTTTTTTTCAGTTTTTTTCATCTTCCGGGTTTAAAATCTTGGTAACACTTTACAATAAGGTTCATTAGTTAACATTAACAAAGAATGAACAATACTTCTTCAGCATTTGTTAATCCTTTGTAATGTTAATTCCAACATTTACTAATACTTTATTAAAATCTTGTTAACATTAGTTAATGCACTGTGAACTAACATGAACAAACAATGAACAGCTAGATTTGTATTAACTAACGTTAACAAAGAATAACAAATACAGTAACAAATGGTTAGTTCATGTTAGTTAATGCATGAACTAATGTTTAATAAATGAACCTTATTGTAAAGTGTTACCAAAATCTTCATCGTAGCGGGTGACGTGGCTGTGCACTGCACAGTGCGTTGATGACTCTTCCGTGTCTCATAATTATTAATGATACTGAGTTTTCTTATCCTATGAGAAGACACGGCCTCTTAATTATTCATGACACCACGTGGATCTTTCCAACGACAGACATGTCAAACTGTGATATTGCTTAGTAGATGAGAGAGGCAATCATGGGACCCAAGTGTGTGTTTTCATGGTGCAAAGTCCAAGTGCGTCGAATATGTTCCCCGCAATGCTACCGGGCTAGACTCTGGCTTTGGCGGTTGGTTTGCCATCAACCACGGACACGTCTAAACCTTACCTGATCTAAACTACAGTATGTGTCGCGAACGTTTCCCGAACGAGAATGGTGGACTTCGCCTTGTTGACAACTGATCCAAGTTGCGTCTTGCGAGAGATGTGGCAGTATCCTGAGGACTTTTCTATCCCTTCAGAGGTGTGTGTGTGTGTCTTTTTTTTTCTGAAATGTATTTATAGTGTATATATAAACCACTATATATTTTATATTGACATTATAATTATACATGTAGCCTACATTAATATGTTTTAAATAGAATTATGATTACTGTAGGCTAATATATGTAGCAGGACATTCAGTTACTTTTGAAAGGACAATAATAAAGATTCAGTGCATTTCATAAGACTTTAACTTTGCCAACTATACATAAAAATCTAGCATTTCCTCACGTTTTAACACTGCTTTTTAGTGACAGTTGATAGGGACATTGACAGTGATGGCCATACAACACCCACTCCCTCCCTTCTTCTCACAGCTAGCCACGCCCATTTAAGTTGCATTTTTCAAAAAGATTTTGAGCTAGACTTGAGCTGAAAGAGGGGGGTTTCATGACCCTTTAAACACTGAGTAAAATAAATATTTTTACTACATGTACTTACTATAGGGTTAGGTTAGGATTAGGATTTGTTTGAGGGTTAATTGCATGTAATTAGGCATAATTTATTGTTATTTGATTGGTAAGTACATGTAACATATGTAACAAGGACATTGTAAAATAAAGTGTTACAAATAAAGTGTTACCTTTATATTTTATATTGGTGTTTATATTTTAAAAAGGTCTAGATTACTCATTTATACATTATACTAGTGTTTTGCAGTAAGCACTTACGTATGATGCATTTAATGTACATTGAAACAAAAGTTGTTCATGCCCTTTTCCTTTCCTTTCACTTTTTTAAATGTATTGAGAGCAAATGCAAAAACATTGAGTGTTTTAATCAATAAATCATCATTGTTTAAATAACATTGTCAATACTTGGAAAAATATTGAGATACCAGCTGTGAAGAAGCTAAAATCAACACAGGAATAGTGAACACAAGCAGTGTGAATCACTGTGCAAGGGTTTTGTCCTGACCTCTGAGTGGCGTGTGTGGACGTCCAGAACATCTCTCTTCGTCACAGACCAGTGGAAGCTGAGGCCGGGAAGAGCGTTCCCGAAAGAGAAGGGAGTCTGACTGCTGCTCAGGCCCAACACATACACCGGCATCTACAGCAAGACACCAAAGCTGTGTAACAAGACAACATACTCTTCAGACAAAACACTGCACAAATATGATGTGTGTTTACCAGCGTCCCCGTCTTCATCCTGGTGATGGGGGCTCGGATCCTTATAGCCTTCAGCTGCACCACCTCAATGTCCACTTGATCCTGTCAATAACGATATCTAAAGGGTTAGTTCGTTCTGTCATCAAGCACTCATTCTCATGTCGTTCCTCTTCGCAACACAAATGAAGATATTTTTAAGGAAATCCGAGAGATGTCTGTCCCTCCTTTGAAAGTCTGTTCACCCAAAGCACTGTTCATCATATAAAGTGATTGGGTCTCTTCAGAAGATTTGGATTAAACCGCTAATTTCTTTTGGATTTATTTTACAATCTCTTTGTTCTGAAAGGATGGAGGGAGAGAAGTTTATCAGGTTACAATAAATCTTCATTGGTGTTTTGGAGCTGAAAGAAAGTCTTTTTGGGTGTGGAACAACATGAGGGAGAACAACTGATGACGAATCATTCAACACACAGACCAATATGGTTTCAACCATACAGTATGTGTTCACATGTGTCTGTAAAGAAGCATCACCTTTGAGACCACCACTAGTTTGCCTGTTTCCGTGTCGACAGCCTGAACCACACCGGTCACGCTCATGTTGCCCACCGACAGGCCATGGACGTGACCCAGGCTGTTGACTGAGGCGATGTGGTCACGGGAGAGAGAGAAGAGGATGTTGGACTGGGCTGCGGGCCTCCCTCTGATGTGATCTATAAACAAACAGATGACATTCATCCTGACATCAGAAAACTGATCATAGATGTGCTGTAAGAGCCATTATGCTCTATTTAAATGTCTGTTGTAGTTCCACTGGAAAATACTTTGTGGAGTATGGGTTTAATTTGGTATATTTAGAGCAAGAGACATCGGACAGACGTGTGCTGTTTGAGTCGGCACATGTTAAAGAAACACCTCGAAGCGAATGCAAAAGCTGAAACGAGGAGATTGAAAGTGGTTGTGTTTTTAATCTTTTACTGTGTTCTGATTCTGATTTAAAAAACTGGGATGTTCTATGCATGTTCAACACTAAGGCAGTGATGGTGTCATGCACAGATATAGCTCTGTAACATTAAGAGATTAAAACAATGGTAGAAGGACCACTGACAAACATTACAAATCATGTCACTGGCTTTCAGGCTGATAATGTGCTTGAGTGCTGTGCCTCTGGCAGCACTGAGGAACATGATTTGTGTTATTATTTTCGACCATCATCCAGTCACCCAGCACAAGACAGTCTTATTCACTAATTATTGTGTGGACTGTTGATTTTAATAAGCACAAGAGAACTTCTCATGGAAGAACACATGCATATTCACAATTTGATCTTAATGAATTTGCAGTATATTCTAGATTAGTGACTGCATGCTTGAGGTTAGTAATTTGCATTAAATATGTTTGTACATTTACAAAAAAAAATGTGTACAATGGTTATGAATCATGAATAATTTGTTTGTGAAAACGTACACAAATTTCACACATGCACAGTTAGTGTGTGAGACCCAATGGCTAGCACATGTATTGTGAATGCAGATCAAAAGATTCATTCAGATTTGGATCATAAATCTGATTACTTTGCATTCATGTAAACAGTTTCATCAACCAGAATGATTTAACTCTAATCTAAAAAAAGGTGTCAATGTAAACGCAGCTACTTCTGGAATGCAGGATTGGCTTGTGTTTTGTGTTCAACAGCTCATTTACACATCAGATCTCAGTGCATTAAACAAGAGGAAAGTAACTGAAATGTACTGGAATAAATCAAAATAATAATGTACCTGCATCATTGCTCCAACAATCAGAGTGACTTTCCTAGGCAGCAGTCTGAAGGGGGAAGACCTACAGATCGGAAAAACAGGAATTGTTATCACCATGAAGATCTAAGATCACCATGAAGATCTGAAGATTTGAGGCCCCGTCCACACTACTAGGTTTTCATTTAAAAACGGAGAATTAAAACGAATACGATCTCTGTCTACACCACCAGCGTTTTATCTGCGTATTAAAATTGATCTCTGCCCACATTAAAACGACTGAAAACACGGATCACGTGACCATTCACCAACACTGGGCATGAGCGCCGGTGTAAATGGTGGCTGACTAATCAGGGAAGGACACGTCATGACGGATGACACCCAATCATGGAGCTGAGTGTGAGCCTCTGCGTCTGCGTCCTCTGTTTTGTCCCGTCTACACTAAAACTCTCTTCGGAGATTCAAAACGCAAAACGGAGCTTCATCGTTTCTAAACTTCTCCGTTTTAGGTTTTCATTTTTTCCATTTTAGTCTGGATGGGAGGTGCAAATGTAGCAAAAGGTCTCCGTTTTTAAACGAAAACACAGTAGTGTGGACGGGGAGTTTTCAGAAGCAACCTGTGCGAGTTCAACAGGGCAATCTTTTAATTTAGTATTTTTTCCCATTTGCTTTAGCTAATATTTACAGTCAATCTTTTATATTCAGTTAATCAACCATTTTACCATTTATCATCCATATCATTTGATCGTGTTATTTTTTTATTACTTACTTTGTAATTAAAATGTGATTTTGTGGGGAAAACATGGATATAGTTTAACATTTTTATCCTAGAGAGTATCTATTTCGATCTTTTTTCATTTGCTGTTGTAGGCTGTAAAGACTTTTATAAATAAATGAATTATTTGAATAAATGAATGAATGCGGTCAACTAATATTACAATTATATAATATTATAATATAATATTATTAGTGCTGGGCAACGATTAAATTCTTTAATCGCGATTAATCGCATGAATTTCTTGCGATTAATCGCGATTAATCGCATTGTTACGCGGAAAATTGAAAAATGAATTCTAAAGTAATGTATTGCACACTTTTGATTTAAATGTACTGCTATACACATAAAAGTGCAATAACATGTGGTTTGAAAAAACTTTAAACAAATAAGGTGCTTTATACCAGCAGAATTCTCTTTTACACAGTAGCAATAACATATTTATTCCAAATCTCAACTTAAACATTAATGTAATCAAATCAAATATTAAAACAAAGCTATTTGGCACAGGGGATTACCTTTTATCTAGTTAAAACGAGTCCAGTTTTCTTTTCTTTTTTTCTCAACAGGTCTCTTTTATCAGGGAGCAGCAGAAAGAGTCAATGTAGTCAGAGGTCATGACCACTACAGATATAAGTCGACCTACATTACTTCTCTGATAGTAGCTTAGGTTTGGTCATGGCATGGTTTCCCACGTACTCTAAGATTAGGCTACATTAAACAGAGGTAAAGCCCATTATAATTCTGCATCGAATTTATGCCGTAGGCTGTGTGTAGCGCGCGTACCCTGGCGTGCACCTCTCCAAAAATGTAACAACACGTCAATACGCGTACCTCAAGCACTGTGATTGCTAGAATCGCTCCCCGGGTTTCACATGCTCCCCTAATTGCGCGTCAACGCGGACAACGACGCAGAAGTATGAATGAAAACCAAAGAGGCTCCGGCGTAGGTCTGACGCAGAAATATAAGTCAGCATTTAGAGTGAGGTGAAGTGGTCGAGCACAAGGTGCAGCGACAGGCGGGTGCGTTCCTGTGAAACTGTTGCGGTCAAGCTCGCCTCACGCACGCGCCCGCCCGCCTGTTGTCGACGTCGAATTGTCCAACTTTTTGTACACGACGCGCAGCCAACACAAATCATTGGAAGAGAGACTGATCCTCGGTTCGCTGTTTGTGAGTTTCCAGAATCTAAATAGTTTTCAGGACATCAACAGAAGGGAATTCACATGGCAGAGCACCCCTGCTAAACTAAACAACTAAACACAGGCCTATCAGGTAAAGTTATATCATTTTAATTTAAGTTAAAAGGCTACCGCTGCGTTGCGCACAGAAGCCGTTGGTTACTATCAGCGCCTGTCATTCACTCGTCTCGCAGAGCGCTGCCTGTCTCCCTTTCTATTCACCTGAGAGAACCTGCCAAAGCCTCTCTCCACTGCTTGTTTGGGTGGTTTGCTGGCTGACCAACATTCCACCCCTCCTGTGATCCATGGTTTGACTGTAGGCCTGTTATTCAGAGCCAGTGAGCAACGGACTTATATAAAAATATATAAAAAAACTGCGTTACGCGCGTTAAAAAAATTAACGGAATTAATTAATAAATGCGTTAACGCGATAGTAACGCGTTAACTTGCCCAGCCCTAAATATTATATATTATAATGCGACCTGCCTGGAACAACAATAGCTGTGTGTTTACAGGACAATAATTGCACACCTTAGAGTGTCAACCAATCAGAATCAAGCATTCAACAGCCTTTTAGTGTAACTATGAAAAAAGTTTGACAATCCTTCGTAAAAAAAGTTGTAAATGACAGCACAGAGGAAGCTTACCTCAATTTGTTGGGGTGCAGAGGTGATCTTCCTGTCGTTTTTGTCAATGACGAAAGCAGACACACTGGTTTGTCCGATCACCAGACCTTTGACCAGAAATGTGGCTGAATCTTCCTCTGATGAATCGGGCAGAGTTCTGAAAAACAATAGAAGCATATTAGCTTTCACAAACGCCAGCACGTCGAGTAAAGAATAGGAATCAGTTACTCACTGCAGAGAGATGATGGATGACGCTGCCCTCAGCTTCAGGTTCATGACAGAGAAGTACTTGGACAGGAAAGGCTTCTTGTTGCCGTCCAAAACCCGAACGTATGCTTTGACTGACTTGCCGATCTCAACCTAAAATGATTGTGTAATCTGAATTCAACCTCTGATTTCAAAATCACTTAATAAAAGATCATAAAGTGCACATGCATGAAATTAGGCTTTTATATTTCAAAACGGATTTGTTAGTGGACTTCCTCAATCTATTTTAACACAATCAAGTGAAGAGTTCAGATGCAAAAGCCTCTAAGTGCCATTTTAAATTTTCTTCTAAAATGCTTGTAAATTAAAGTTCAGTAATTTCACTTAAATGGCAATAACGATTACCTATTAATTGTCATTTAAGTGAAATTACTGAACTTAAATATACAAGCTTGATAAAAATGGTCATTTTAGAAGAAAATTTCAAATGGCATTTAGAGGCTTTTGCATCTGAACTCTTCAAGTTTTTTTGAGTGAATGTCACCAACCTTGTCGACCACACGCACATAAACCTCCAGAATATCAGAGATGTGAACTGTAGCCGTGGCGGGGGAAGGAAAGGTCAAGCAAAGGTCATGAACCATCACCTGCAAGACCCCCGTCTGAGCTGGGACAACCTGAGTCACAATGGCATGAGATTAGATTCACTACAACTACATTGATTTTACAGTGTGCACAAGAAACAAGTTGTAACCAATTTACATTGTACAGTCAGCTCACTAACATAGTCTGTGGAATACTTTAATGTATTTAGCTAATATTGTATTTAAATTATTAATGTATTTAATTCTGGCTTAATCTATGTCTGTGAAACCCGAGTCTGCTTTAGACGACAGCAAAGGCTACTCATTCAGTAGAGATGTTCAGTATAAGCTCTCCTGGTTAATACACTGTCAACACACTGAGAATACACTCGTTTAATGGAAATAGAACAGTTACAGATCAATGATAACTTAAACCCATGGGATCAAATATTATTCCTCTTCTACTTAGAAGGATTTGTAATATAGTGCAGCAATACTGATTTGAGTTCTCTTTTTAGTCTTCTTGCACTTGGAACTAACCTGTACAAATTTAAAACACAAAATTTGTTATGTTATTATGTTTAGTTGAAATATTTTTTTGCAATACAAAATACCACCAATACCCCCTGACAGAGCTTATCTCCTACTGAAGCTGGATCAGTCCTTTAAGATGTTACCTGAGCAATTCCCTGGGACTCCTGAAATGTGACATCTGCGATCCCCCCGACGCTTGCGTTGATGTAGAAATAACCGGAGCCCTGCTGAAGAGTCAGATCCGCCTGCAGAGAAGTATGCGTCAGGCACACTGGACAAGCTCTTTCAAGCACAGTAGAGCGTGTGTGTGTGTGTGTGTGTGTGGAGAGAGAGGTCTTACCGCCACATCAGGATGGTTGTATATGGTGATGGTGTCAGGGGTCACCCTCACGTCCTCTACTAACAGAAGGTCAAGCGTGGCCGAGATGGGGCTCAGAGGATCAAACTAACACACACACACGGAAATAAAACACACATGAATCAGTGATCCAATTTACACTGACGTTCAAAACGATCCAATATGTATGAGTAAGTCAGTCGTCCACCGATATGGATTTTTTTGCTGGCTGATGCCAATTAAAGCATCTCAAAAACACCACATAGATATATTAACAACATTCAAAGCTAACACAGGGATTTTAACAACAGTAAATAACGTAAGATTTGTAATTATATTTAGATGTATTTTAGTTAATATTTACTACATAATATTTAATTGAAAATGTATGTAGCAACAACTTGATTCTGTAATCTTATTAAGAAATTTTTAAAAAGAAATGCGTGTCCAGTGCCGGCCGGTCTCTGCCGTGCACATCTGATCCACACAGGTTCACCCATACACTCGGACAGAGAACATCGACTGTACAGGATCACAAATTTTATGTCACAAACCTGCTGGTTCCTGTCTGTTCAGGTCTCTCTATTGTAAGTTAAATGAGTCAGATTACTGTATAAGAACAGTTCTGTATTTTAGTTTAGTTAGACGATTTTTGAGATGACTACTACAATAAAGAACTTCTGTGTGAAAGTTACCTCAACGTCTCCTGGTCTGTGCTTCTGATTTTTCAGAGTGCTCTTCAGCTGGATTTTGAAGAGCACTGAAGTTTGTGAAATTACATGTTTAACAGGTGTTTCAAGACTTTCATTATATAAATGCTGATTTCCGGAATGGCAACGGTATATAAAAAAAGTTTGCTTATCGATTAATAGACAAATCTGTGAAACAAAGATGGGAAACTAATGAAGACAGAATTGGTGTCTTGGTTCTAATACGGTCAAAATAAAAGTCCAGCTCACAACATTTAATCGCCCAAACAGAAAAACTTGCCAATGCAAAAAATTAGCTGATATATCGTCTTGTACCAGTAAGAGGTTTTTTCCTTATCGACATGTTAGGAGAATCAGGATATAAATAGAATCAACACTATGTGTGTGACTACTGTCACCAAGAAGAGCCCTTCAAATAAACCTGAAGCTCCTCTTCATCAGCATGCGTCTGCCAGTCGCTGTGAACTGCTGACTAGGCATTAGCACAGAGCTAGCGTGTGCCGTTTTAGCTTCCTGTGCTGTTAGCTCTGTTGTGGCAACGGTAATTGTGTTGGGTGATGTGTGGTTAGAGAGAGTTGGTCACTTCCTGCTGAGAAAACGAGGCGGCTCATGATCTCCAGAAGTGGAGGATCAGGCCCTCTCTTATGATGATTGCTCAATCCAAACCAAATATCCACCGTCCTCTGCCACCACATGGCTGCGACAGCCCTTCAGGGTCGGCTTTAGCGCACGAATGGACTCTCGTTGCTGACTATATCCATCAGAATTGAACGGAATGACGTTGTCGAAATGACACTGACTGAGCACCAGAGAGCTGGAGCAGTCAGTGCAGTCACAATAACATTGCAGTCACAAACTTTTGGCTAAAAACAACAACAACAACAACAACAAAACAGCCACAGTAACTTTACACCTCTGTGCCAGCTTCACAATTTAACCCATGTAATATTAATACAATAAATATTAATTTGGCAAGCAATGGTTATCCTAATTTAAAAAAAAATCTTGCCAATAAGAAAAAACACATAAAAAAGCAAGCATCATTTTGTCAAACATCATTATGTATTAGTTGTTATTTTTCTCTTGAAATCTGCGTCCAAGCAGCTTTTTGAACTAATATAAGCGATAAGGAATGGGTGCTCAGTGCCCTGAACCTGACAGTTATAATTAGAAAAACTCATTAAAAGAATTTGTTCGCTTTTCTCTCGTTACATTTGCCAAATGTTTGACCGCTGCATTCACGTCTACACTATGACAACGCTATTAAAAACCTGGCGCTCAAAGTAAAAAGCAGTACAACTATTCCACACATGTGAACTGGCCTCAAAGCTTTGAGTAAAAAAAATAAATAAATAATAATAAAAAAAAGATAAAAAGAATAAAGGTGCATATTGACTGCAATCTTGTATTCTATCTGAAGTTAAGGGAGTCGATTTATAGTGGATTTGGTTGCGGTTTATGACCTTCTGTTATTTGATATGAAGGAAGGACTTACTCTGCTGGGAACCGCGGCGAGCTCCAGGTGCAGCGTCTGATAGCCGACCGCAGTCACAGTGATCGCTGCCACACCCGACTCATGATGCACCAGCACCGTCTGGCGACCTGCGGGGAACACACCACATGTGTGTTACACACATGCATCACAAACTTCAGGGCTGAGCAGTGTGGTGGTATATGACTGTGTGACAGTAGAAATGTGTGAACATGTTGATTAAAGGGCGGGTTTACTGCAATTTCACTTTTTTGATTTTAAATAGTGTTTAATGTTGCTGTTGGTGCATGAACAGTATCTGCAAAGTTGCAGCACTGAAAGTTTAGTGTAAGCAGAGATATCGTCTTTTAAAAATCAGGAAGTAAAATTGCCAACAAAAACGACTCGTTTTGGACTACAGCTGGGTTATGGTACGTCACTAAAACACACATTTGCATCAACCACTCCCTCCGGAATATGCAGGAAAGGGCATGCGTCGAGAGAGTTGTGTTCACGCAGCTGTCAGGTCTTCTGTGTTTCGGGCTTCCACGGACACTAAACTTCGACAACAATGGATACAATTTGTGTTTGATTATATTCCTGAGAGTGACGATCGTAATCTAGCTCTCTGTGCTGCGCATTTACGAGAGACAGCTTCCAGAATCTCCACGAGTTCAACACTGGATTAACGTAAACAAATCATGAAGCAGATCCAACTTTAAAACCAGCAGTTAAAAGTCAGCAGTTGTTGGACACAATCTGTAAGTAGGCTAAGACTTCATCATTTTAAATGTATTTGCATGTATTATTCCCGACGTAGCGTTGTGTTTTTTTTTTTTTCAAATGCCAGTGCTGGCTTCATGTGTATATATATATATATATATATATATATGAAGAGTTCAGATGCAAAAGCCTCTAAATGCCATTTTAAATTTTCTTCTAAAATTATCATTTTTATCAAGCTTGTATATTTAAGTTCAGTAATTTCACTTAAATGAAAATTAAAAGGTAATCTTCATTGCTATTTAAGTGAAATTACTGGACTTAAATATACAAGCTTGATAAAAATGATCATTTTAGAAGAAAATTTCAAATGGCACTATATAAATATATATATATATATATATATATATATATATATATTTTTTTTTTTTTTTTTTTTTACAACAAAAACGAACCATCACTGAACTTAAGTTGGAGTGTGATGCTATTTCTGTCTAGCTCTGCTGTACAGCACAAACAAATTTTTCCTGTTATCTCTGTAAAGCTGCTTTGAAACAATCTACATAGTATAAAAGCGCTATATAAATAACAGTGACTTTATTTGTTAATATCATCCAACATTTGTTTCAGCTGTACTCTTAAGCTCAGGTTTTAATGTTTAAATTGATTTATTTTGATATATGCAATATAAAATGAGTCATGGCCAGATGTACTAATGCTTTTGCGCGCACTTCAGGTGTATTTGTTTCGCAAAGTGCTTATAAAACCATGGCGAGTATGTACGAACGGACGCACCGAGAGGAAAGCGCAGACTGCCTGTCTCGGGAACTGAAAACGGCAAATTGCGTTTTTCGTGTCATGCATATGCATTCATGTGATGGTCAAGGGGAGAGTGTCACATAAAGAGATGGGAGGGTAAGCCGTAAGCTGCGCCTAACTATGTATTCCGTATTATGTTCAGAAGCAGCCGGTGAAAGCGCGCCTCTATTTTGTGCTGAAAATTCTCCGCCTCTTAAAAGCAGGTGTAACTTAGGAAACGGGTTTCCTGGCATACACCTCCTGGTAAAATGGCAGCAGTAATCCGAGCAAGATGAAGACAGGCTAAGGAGACAAGCTGAAAAGATTTTTGCCAAAAGAATCACACTTTTTCAGTTTTTCACACTTTTTTTTGAGTGAAAACGAAATCTTAAGTATTACAGATTACGCAGTTACTGGAAAAAGTCATCAAAGATGACATTAAATCTCCGAACTCAGTGTTCACTTTCCCTTCCAGCAGTTGTTAAACTCCTCGCTACTTTACAATTATTGGCATCAGGATCATTTCAAGCAGTCATAGCATCAGCAGTGAGAGGAGGAGACTCATACAATTGCACGTTTAAATACGCCCAGTTTACGGTATAGTGTGTGTGGACAGGTGCTGATTACCTGATGAACTGTAGGTTTGGTACATAACATGCACACTTTGGTTTCACATCAAGCACTTTCTGCGTCTTGGCCATGGCACTATTCCAACGCTGCGATTCGCAAAGGTACGTACATCTGGCCCTCAGTGTTAGGATTTTTGCCATGCCATGCCATCCTTCCCTAATCTATATTTGTACTCCATAATTATCAATCATCTCAGTATTCATTAAAAAGTACCGTGAAGTTTTTTCTGTTTGCTGTCGTCCTCGTGCACGTGTAGGTTCATGGGCATGGTCGGCTCGATGCTGGCCAGGGAGACTCTGGAGGACTCCCAGATCATACTCAACGAGCTGAAGTTATCAAACCTCCGTCCCTGCTGGTCAAACACCGACACATCCAGCTCGGGGTTGTGGTAGTTGGAGACAGGCACCTGCAGAACGAGCACAAATGACACTGAACTTCTTTCATGTTCAAGGGGTGCTTGATTATGATTTCACTTTTCTAACTGTAGTTAGTATAATGTTGCTGTTTGAGCATAAACAACATCTGCAAAGTTAAAACGCTCAAAGTTCAAAGCAAAGGGAGATATTTGCTTTTACAGAAATCGCTTTTTAAAGTCGGCATGAAACGGAAGTTGAGACTGTCATTTTTTCCATGTCGTGACGTATATCCAAGTGAAACGACTTCTGAAATTAGAAAAAATGTAGGGCAGGACTTGATTTCATCCTTCGGCAATTGATTGGATCGTTGGAGGTTGGGCGTTGCAAACAATTTGAATGCGATTCTCTGAGAGGTGGTGCACCGATAGCCGCACCCTCATCGGATCTGGCCACACCCTTTTGCCATTCCATGTGACCAAAAGAGAGAGAGGTTGTTTCGATGGGGGAGGGAAGGGTAATGTATTTGATTAAAGATTTCAAGGGTACATGAATTTTTAAAAAATATTGAAGTGCACGGATAAATCATTTATAATAAACACTACAATATTACATATAAAAAGAAGATTTGTCAAATTTGATTTCATGCCGACTTTAAGGACTACAACAAATGGCAGGTAGGAACTACAAAAGCTTCCTCCTGGGTTAGTGAGATCACCAACCCCAGTATTTACATAAACCCCACCCACAGGAACGTAATTATAGATCATCATGATCTATATGCTAATCTATATCTATATGCAGAATATGCTAATCAATGACTAGAAGATAGTTACTCTACATGTCGTCTCTACATGTTCTCGAGTATCTCTCCATTTTGTCCGACTTTTTAACCCTAACCAAATTTTCACATGCTTTAAAAAAAATTGCGTACTTTGTGCTAAAACTTCACACACAAACTCTGGGGACTTCAGAGACTTATTTTCCATCTTGTGAAAGGGCATTATAGGTTTATTATAGGTCATATATATCACAGACCCTGATCGTTTGGGTGCTCACCACTTGTTTGTTCTGCTGCAGCAGAGGGCAGGACACGTCCAGCTGAGGGCTCATGTAGATGGGGGTCAGTGTGAGGCGTGATGGAGGAGCACACACAAACTTCACAACAGCCGGTTCCACCGCAGGGAAGGGGTTTGTCATGGTGGGCTGGTTCCCAACAGTCACTGCTAAGATCTGCGGAGACACAATATTTCAAACATTTCAATCATATCAATCCACATTCCTAGTGGACAGTCTAGAGCAGTGTTGCTCAAAGGGTGGACTGGTTACATCTGGATCGTGGGACATAATTATGTCATAAAATATAAAAAACAAATAAATAATAAAAAAATAAAATAAAATAACACATAAAAATATGTTGAACACATTTTACCATTTCTACAGATTTTGAGCAATTGAGAAATTGAGCAGCACGTCACAACAGAGCGGTTCACATCACAAGCACTCTGGGTTGTTTATGGTAATGATCTTTCGGAGCTACATCTATAATATTTTATCTAGAGCTAAAAGTGTTTCATTCAAGCCCTCTCCGCTCACATTTTTTTCATTCATTTAGCATTATTGATCAGCATATAAAAAGCATTTCATAATAAACAATGTCAGAATTTGGAAAATTATTTAGAGAAGGCAAGTAAAGAAAAAAGTGGCTAAATTACTAGTTAACTTTGTTTTATCTTCGTGATAAGAGTTTTGATTACTAAAAACAATGTATGTAATCTAATAGTTGATTTCTTTGAGTAAAATATAAAAATAGCCCATACTTTTCTTAAGAGGTAAAGCCTGTATTCTCAGTGCCTTCTTTGTGCCATACACTAAAAATAGCATACATCTGAGCTAACCTTTTTATATTCTTATCCAATTGGGAGAAATATTTACTTTTTTGGGTAAATCTTTGGTAACAAATAAATAAATAAATTCACACTTCTGGCTCTCTGGTTCCCAAGATTCTCATCTTTGATGACTATTTTAAAAGCTTTGATTTAACATTTTTTAAACAATTGTCATAGAGCATAGATTATAAAACAACAATGAAAAAACATAAAAAATAAATAAAACTATAATAATAATACAATTATTTGAAAATTAAGTGATTTTTTTAACTGCAAAAAGTGAGAAGCACTAGCTCTATGGTGAAAGTCACAATCGCGCACCTGACCACACCACACTCTACAAAATAATATAACTGCTATCTGCCACATAATGAAAAATACTAACAAAAGCTCTCTTTATACAGGCTGTATTCTTCTTTACTTACAAAGCAATGGGTTAACTTTTGTCCAACCGATCTGTTAGGCGTTTTAAAACAACAGACAAAATAGCCTAAAAAACAATCTGAAATCTAGGCTGTGTTGTAAGATAGCATATAAGTTAATTTTCGTTTTGTTACATTATTTAGACTACTTTCAAATGAGTCAAGTGTACAAATAAAAACCTATTAAGGAAACAATCTATTGAGTCAGTATAATAAAGCCCTTAAAAGAGCTGTATGTCTTTTGCGCGCTCAAGTTCGATTTCAAATAGGCACGCGCTCATAATGGAGCAACGTGTTCACCACCGTCGCCTACCTCCACAAAAATGTAGCCAGACAAAAGATTTAGATTTCTTGGACATTCTGTCGAGACTAAAGTAGCGTGAACTGAATGAATACAGCAAAACTACCTACCGGTATATCCCTTACTGAGCGCGAGCAGCAGCGCAGCCAGTAGGTGCGGTTCCCGGTGTGTTATGCGTGTGCGCTAAACTGTGGCGCATTTAAAGTTGGGGATAAAACATAGGCTAATTATATTTAGAATACAGTAATAAATAACTGCTTTATAAAGGAATAAATATCAAGGAGTAAATCATTGAAAATGTATTTCTATTGGCAAAAAAAAAAAAAATGCGACTGGTCGACCAATAAGAATGTCAGTCGACCAAGACGAACGTCGACTAAACGACTAAAGTTGACAGCCCTAGTAATAAGACTGCCTTGATGGAGATGTATAACGGTTTCTAAAAAGTACAGTCTGGACCTGTGCAGGGAAGGAGCTACTGGAGAACACGCCGTGTCTGCAGGACATGAGGTGTACCTGTTCTCCCAGAGCTCTGCACGTGGCTCTGACCAGGTGTCGGGAGTAGGAGCGCGAGGCAGGGCCCTGCAGAGACAGCGCAACGCTGCTGTGGTCCTCAGCCGTCAGGTTCCTGAAGAACTTGGATGGCTCCAGCACCCAAGGCCTCGGGCCTCCTTCAAACAGCATGTCTTAGAGGAGCCCAACGTCACCACAGCCACAGCCACAGGGCTCAACCGGCTGCAGAAGACGAGGAGGCACGTCATCTACAGGTCACCGCTCACTCCTCCATCTTTAAATGCATATTCAAACATCTTACCTTGAGAGGCAGGTAGGCAGCGATGGTGATCTTTGCACTGAGGTGAACATTACTATGGGTATAGCTGACCAACAGGGTGGTGTAACCAGGGGTCAAGGCCTTAACACGAACACCGCTGCAGTGGCCCAGACCTGGCGGAAGTCTACCTGAAGACACACACACACACACTCAAAAAATACTGCAAGAGTACAACTCTACACACACTTGTATTACTAGTATAACACTTTGCTAGCTTCTGTTAAATCTGCCAATATTAATACAACTAAATCATATTTGTATCTCTTAAAGGGACTACGTGCATCTTTTCATGTAATTTATTATTTAAAATCAATATTTTTATTCATAAATGTGTCCTCTGTGGTGTACAAATACCTCTGCCAATAATCTGACTTATCCTCGTAGACAAAGAATATATTATCTTTATACACTCACCGGCCACTTTATTAGGTACACCTGTCCAACTGCTCGTTAACACTTAATTTCTTAGCAGCCAATCACATGGCGGCAACTCAGTGCATTTAGGCATGTAGACATGGTCAAGACAATCTCCTGCAGTTCAAACCGAGCATCAGTATGGGGAAGAAAGGTGATTTGAGTGACTTTGATTGTGGCATGATTGTTGGTGCCAGAAGGGCTCGTCTGAGTATTTCAGAAACTGCTAATCTACTGGGATTTTCACGCACAACCATCTCTAGGGTTTACAGAGAATGGTCCGAAAAAGAAAAAACATCCAGTGAGCGGCAGTTCTGTGGGCGGAAATGCCTTGTTGATGCCAGAGGTCAGAGGAGAATGGCCAGACTGGTTCGAGCTGATAGAAGGGCAACAGTGACTCAAATAACCACCCGTTACAACCAAGGTGGGCAGAAGAGCATCTCTGAACGCACAGTACATCGAACTTTGATGCAGATGGGCTACAGCAGCAGAAGACCACACCGGGTGCCACTCCTTTCAGCTAAGAACAGGAAACTGAGGCTACAATTTGCACAAGCTCATCGAAATTAGACAATAGAAGATTGGAAAAACGTTGCCTGGTCTGATGAGTCTCGATTTCTGCTGCGACATTCGGATGGTAGGGTCAGAATTTGGCGTCTACAACATGAAAGCATGGATCCATCCTGCCTTGTATCAACGGTTCAGGCTGGTGGTGGTGGTGTCATGGTGTGGGGAATATTTTCTTGGCACTCTTTGGGCCCCTTGGTACCAATTGAGCATCGTTGCAACGCCACAGCCTACCTGAGTATTGTTGCGGACCATGTCCATCCCTTTATGACCACAATGTACCCAACTTCTGATGGCTACTTTCAGCAGGATAATGCGCCATGTCATAAAGCTGGAATCATCTCAGACTGGTTTCTTGAACATGACAATGAGTTTGCTGTACTCAAATGGCCTCCACAGTCACCAGATCTCAATTCAATAGAGCATCTTTGGGATGTGGTGGAACGCGAGATTCGCATCATGGATGTGCAGCCGACAAATCTGCGGCAACTGTGTGATGCCATCATGTCAATATGGACCAAACTCCCTGAGGAATGCTTCCAGCACCTTGTTGAATCTATGCCACGAAGAATTGAGGCCGTTCTGAAGGCAAAAGGGGGTCCAACCCGTTACTAGCATGGGGTACCTAATAAAGTGGCCGGTGAGTGTATACATGGGACGGGTAAGTCCACGGAGGCTTCCATGTAGTTATAATAGCAGAGAGGGACATAAAGTACTAGGCCGCGCGTTTCCACAGCGCACTTTTGTTCAGAGCTGGCGTGACGTGACTGAAAGCAGCAGAAGCGGGAGGCTCAGACTTCAGAAAATATAAAGAAGGCTTAAGTACTTATTACAATAGTTCATGTTTTTCCACAGTCAGTAATTCATACTGTAACATTCGTTTATTCCGTTGTGTCAAGTTGCTATTTGTATAAAATGACAAACCTGTTCACCCGAAGGAACACTCTGACGAAGTGCTAATCCTGTCACAGCTTTTTGGTACATAATGGCTACCACAGATGCAAAAAGCGAGGCGCTGGAGAGCACAATTTGTTTGAATGCAAAATACATTTTCACCACTAGATGGCAGCAATTCCTACAAATAGTCCCTTTAAATAACACAAACGGAGTATCAAGACATTATTTGTGATTTTCGCATTAGACCATTAATGCGGGACTTTAAATCACCTGCTGTGAAAACATTCACATTATTATGCATAACCAATATGTCTTTTTTTGTTTAAAAAAAGATCTGACCTTTGTACTTCAGGTGGGGCTGGGAGTTATGACGATATGTATAAATCGTTTAGCACAAAATCTTTAGCACAGTACTAAAAATCATTAACACTTTAGTGTGATAAATCGAAAAAAAAATCCCAAAAAGTAATTAAAGGTAGTGTAGGTCAGAATAAAAAAAAAACGTTTTTTTTTCAAATTTCTTTAAACTTTCTGCATATTAGGGCTGGGCGATATGTCAAAAATATTTTATCGATAATCGCCTTAAACAATATCGCGATATCCGATTATAATCGTCTACCCAAGCCCCGCCCCCCAACACGCCCGCCGCGTGTTATAGGCCATATGTCATGTTATTTTAGTTAGATATGAAGGCGCGACTGCACACAAATCACCTCAGATAAGCAGCCGAGCGTCTAAGCCAAAGCGCCGCAAGTCGCAAATGAAAGTGAAAGTAAGTCGCAGAATCTTAAATCTTCATTAAAAGTAAAGAAACGAAATGATCTGACCACCAGGCAGTTGGCGCTCTCTCTTATTGCCGTCTTTGGTGATTTTGCTGATGATGATCAATAAAATGCAGCGCATCTGTTGCTTTCGGTGACGTGCACTTCATTAAATCTGTATATAGCGCGGGAATTGAAGATCGGATTTAGGCTATCCGTTTTGCACATTTATGTGACCAGGTGTAATGGAATCGTTTTGATAAATCAGAGTTCAGATAAATCAGCTATCCGATCTGAGAAAACGCATGAAGTGGCAGGTGTAAACAGCCCCGTTGAGTCTGGCTGCACTTTATCTAATGATAGCCAGGAATTCAGCTAGTTTAATTTAATGATTGGCACGTTAAAGGTTTTCCTTCGCTTATAGTTTGAGCTTGAACGAGCATAAATCATTAGCTTTGTGTGGTTAGCTAAAAATTTCCACACTGTTCTTATCACATCGCCTGTTTGAAACGAATTTCGTTTTGCGAGGAGAAATGATATATAATATAATTCATATATATAATATATAATTCAATATACAATATAGCCTACAATATTGAATAGAGAACAGAACAGAACCGAATTTGATGATTGTAAGAACAGTGAATGCGTGTTGATGTCAAGGTGACAGGTGCTTATTTGTTTTAAGGTCCGGTCTCTTTCTTTTATTTTCTTTTTAGCGTTATCGACTGATTTAATGATAGCCTAAGTTAATTTCCTAATTATAACGTGCGCTTTTTTTAAAACTTGTATTCAAACTATAATATATTTGTTATTTTATTTGTCTAAAATTAGGTTTTAAAACCAATTGTTTTGTTCTGCATGAGCAAAAACTTAAGCCGCTCAATAAAAATTACTGCTTTATTTATTTAGAAACATAAGTTATTAATAATTAGGCTATATATTTGGGTATTTCATTTATGTATTTTTGTTCATGTTTTAATCTAAAGCAAAGTATAACGCTCGAGATCTGTAACCGACCTCCCAACATTGCAAACTCTGAACGCGTGCATGAGATATTCAAAGCAACGCAATTTCTTCATCCGTTTGCAATATAACGAAATTTTAATTTTAATTACAATGGTCATGTTTTTATTTTTTAGAAGGCCTGTTTATTATGTGCAACATTTAAATTAATATTCAGAAACGGGTAAAGTTACTTTTCTGATGAACTTTTATACTAAACCAAAATAAAATATAGCTGCGAGCAGCGATTGCGGGCCCAAGCCGGTGGCACGCAACCCCGGTGCCTAAAGGCACCGGGATGGCGGTACCGCCGGCTTTGGCCTCCATCGCTGCTCGCAGCTATATTTATATATATATATATATATATATATATAAAGCCGGTGGCACCGCCACCTTGGTGCCTTTAGGGTTATTCTGCACGACGTGCAAAAACGTAACCCCTGCTTTGGAATACATACTAGTATGTATTCCACAATTGGAATACATACTAACATACTAGTCAGAACTGAATAGTTGATATCTGAATGACAGATCACCATAGAAGTCAATGGAAAAAATGTGACTAGTAGTAACAAAAGAATAGTTACTAGTCACCATTGAAATAAGTACTAGTGTCTAATGAATAAGTACTAGTATCTATTTAATAGGTACTAGTATCTAATGAATAAGTACTAGTAACTAATTAATAAGCATTGGTATGTAATGAATCAGGACTAGCTTTTAATGAATAAGTACTAGTATCTAATAAATAAGGACTAGTGTCTAATGAATAAGTACTAGTATCTTTAAAAGGTACTAGTACCTAAAGAATAAACACTAGTATCTAAAGAAAAGGCACTAGTATCTAAAGAATAAGCACTAGTAGCTAATGAATAAGTACTAGTACTTAATGGAATAGATACTAGTATCTAAAAATAAGTACTAGTAGCATGAAAATAGAGACTAGTAGGTTAAAATGATTAAATGTTAAAACGGTTTGCCATACTCTATCTGTCGTTTCGACTAGTCACAATTACGTTACAGATATCTTAAATGATAATACAAACTATCCAAAATGTAATTACGACTAGAAAGACGTTGTTGATATCTACAATGTTAATTACGGAATAGTCAAACTTAGCTTTTAAATGTTAAAAGGGCTTGCCATACAGAAGTGTAGGCTCAGAGAGACACTCAACATTTTCAAACCAAAATATCTGACTTTCTGTGGGTCCTAGCTCATGAGTGTAAATTAGAAAGTTGTCCGGCTTGAGGAGAATATATGAATATATGAAACGATGAGATCAACATGTGTACTGAGTTTCATATTATTACATGCAAGCGTGTTTGATTTATGGACCAAGTTTTTGGACCCCGTTCCAGGGGGCGCTGTCTAGCCCCCTTGCCACACCCGGGTACCATCTTCAGCCCGGCTCTGATGGCTGTGGGATCTGACCTGTGTGCAAAGTTTCAAGAGTTTTCAAACCCATTAAGGGCCCCAAAAGCCGCTGAAGAGACTCAAAATCATCAAAAAAAGGAATGTTAAAGTTTGATGCGTTGCTATGGCAACATTATCTTAGATATTGAATAATGCTTTCACAGCTCTTCATCTGGCGTGTGTTTACATTATACAGATGAAGTTTGAAGCAAATCGGGTAAAAGTAAGAGTGTGATTTCAAAGCATTTTGAAAGTGAAACACTTTCTGCTGCCAGTTGGTGGCGCTATATATTTGACTCACAATAGTCACATCCATGTGATCGGCCTCTTACAACGAACACACTGCTGAAGTTTCATCAAGATCAGTTAATGTATGCAGAAGTTTTAACACACTTCCTTTTTGATTTATTTACTTACTTTTTTGATTTATGGACCAAGTTAATTTAATTAATACACTAATTATATAAAACTATTGTCAATGCACTACAATTAAACAGGTTATATGCCTTTACTTATAAAAAAATAAAAATAAAAACTTATTTAAAAAATACCAGGCTTAAGAAATGTATTTACTTTAGCAGGCCAGACACACAGTGAAATGATTAAGCCCCCTCCCCTACACACACACACACACACACACACACACACACACACACACACACACACACACACACACACACACACACACACACACACACACACACACACACACACACACACACACACACACACACACACACACACACACACACACACACACACACAGACTGTGTGTCAAGAGACTCAAAATCACACACACACACAGAGACTGTGTGACAGGCAAAGACAGGCCTAGGCTCAGAAAGAGCATGATCATATTCAAACTACAATATCTGACTTTCTGTGGGTTTGAGCTTATTATTGTTAATTAGAAAGTTGTTTGGCTTGAATAGAACAATATACACGGCAAGTTTTGTAACTGTCAGTAAAACTAACCAAGTTATAACACACTTTATGTGTCCTTTTTTAGTCAAAAAAATCCGCCACGGCCAAACCGTTCGAGATATCACAAATCCGTCCGGAATTTAGCATCCTCAATGTCTTGACTTCATGCACACCGAGTTTGGTGGTGATTGGTAACAGCATGGGTTGTAATTTGATGTTTTTCTAGGACATTTATTAAAAAAAAAAACATAATTCCCGACTTCCGTTTGAACTGTCGTAAAACTTAGAGCACGAAAGTTGTTTGGCCTGATGTGATCTATGAGTGTACCGAGTTTCATATTAATCCATGCACGTGTGTTTGATTTATGGACAAATGTTCGAATCCCTAAAAGAATGCATCCTAAAAGAATGGTAAAGTTTGATGCGTCGCCACGGCAACAGTTTCAAAGATATCAAGAATCCATTCATAGGTCTTCATCTGCCGTGTATTTACATTATACAGATGAAGTTCTGAAGCAAATCGGGTAAAAATAAGAGGGTGATTTCAAAGCATTTTGAAAGTGACACACTTCCTGCTGCCAGTTGGTGGCGCTATAACTTTGACTCACAATAGTCACATCCATGTGATCGTCCTCTTACAGCGAACGCACTGCTGAAGTTTCATCCAGATCAGTTAATGTATGCTGAAGTTATGACACACTTCCTGTTTCACGTTTCTCGCCATAGTTTCGTTTCCTCGCCACGGCCAAACCGTTCGAGATATCAAAAATCCCCACGCAAACTTTCATCCTCAATGTCTTGACTTCACGCTGACCGAGTTTCGTCGAATTTGGATCAGAGCTCTAGGAGGAGTATTTAAAAGTTCATTGCGTGTGTTTTACAAAAAAACCTCAATAGCTGACTTCCTGTTGGGCTGGGTAAAAGTAAGAACGCGAGGTATAGATGAAATTCTGCTATCGACATGTGTACCGAGTTTCATATTATTACATGCAAGTGTGTTTGAGTTATGGACCAGGTGTTCGGACCCCATTCCAGGGGGCGCTGACGAGCCGCCCTGCCACGCCCGGGTACCAGCTTCAGCCCGGCTCTGATGGCCGCGGGTTCTGACCCGTGTGCAAAGTTTCAAGAGTTTTCGAGCATGTTAAGGGCCCCAAAAGTGCCTGAATAGTCGCTAGAAAAAGGAAAAAAAATAAAAAAAAAAAAATAATAAATAATCGGAAGGAAAACAATAGGGCTCTGCGCCCTTTCAGGGCTTGGGCCCTAAAAAATAATCGGAAGGAAAACAATAGGGCTCTGCGCCCTTTCAGGGCTTGGGCCCTAAGATATTGGAGATGTCTGCTATTCTGAATTAACAGGATTATTTTTTTTCGTCTGTAGAACAAAAATATAAAAATCAAGAAATCCAGGAAAAAATGTTTAGCAGAATTACGAAAGTGATAAATGATCTTTGACAGGTAACGCATCTCAAAGTCGCATGGTGAGTCCAACACAGACTCGTGTTGCAGTTGGAGCAGTCAGCGCCGAACAACAGGCACACAATATTAAGTTTAGGCATAGGCCTACTGTAAAAGTTCAGCGAGATATTTCTTTATCCTTTGTTCTTTGATCAACTTCAAATATTGGCACCGAGTACAGGCTGTCAATGCACGGATTCAATAGACACAGGCCTGCTTACCGACTCTGTTTACAGGTCGGGGATATTTCGAACTTGAAAAAGGATGTGTAATGACGTCTTTCCATGGTCTGAAACAATTCTTCTGATGTTTAATCATGTTTATTATTTCATTCTATAAGATATTGTATGCACATTTGTCCGTGCACGAGAAGCGGCTGTGTGCTGCTCAGTAAACAGCGCTCATGCAGAAGTGTTCTCTCGCGTCTTGCGCTTAAAGAATGCTATCAAGAAGAATCGATTTTCTATTCCTAACCCTACTAGCCTACAGAAAATATTTAAATCATGCTATTGCATGTAAATAAATATGTGTATAACTATAGGGCTATGTGAAATATGTTTGTCTTTTTTTATTTTTTATTGACGATTATCGTCTAGAAACGGACTTCGATATCAATATCGCGATACTTGCGAGACATTTCAATATACGATAATATCGTCATATCGCCCAGCCCTACTGCATATATCAAAGCATAATTAAAATCTAAGTACTCTGAAAAAGAAAGTATAAAAATCGAGTGTCTGTAGACCTCGCACGAACTGTTTTAAAGACAGCTCATTATTTCCATTCACTACACCCCCTCCCTTCTTGGCTCCTTCCAAAGCCACGCCCCCAAAACACATGAACGCGCAACTCCGACAGCTGAGCTGAAGATGCATTATTTACCTGAGACGAGCGGAGAGGAGAGGAAGAAGTGCATGTAGTGACATCATGTCAGAAACACATGTAAATAAAAAAATCTAACTATCATTATGAAGATAAACAAATAAGTTGTATTTTATTACTCACTATCAAGCTAGCATATTGATATTGGTAAAGTTTACAATATATATTTTTGATTCGCTGAACGAGCTAGTTGGTTATCTATAAGGCAAAGCTAAAAACAGGTTGCATGATACACGTTTTTCCATTGCCATAATTTACACTGTGATGAAGATGAATTTCGTGTAAGATTCATTACATATACGTATATGGTGTTCTGCATGTAAGAGTTTGCTTGATGAAAGCATTGTTGATTCTGATGAGGACTACACTCCCGAGACAAGTAAGTTACCCATAGACAGTATAAGAAAGCAAGTACCGCATCGTCAGCTCGAGGACAGATCCGTGGTCGAGGGCGAAGCAGAGGATTTTGCTATTAGAGTCCGAGGAAGTAGAGGCCGAGGACGGGGTGGTCGAAGTGCAGGGCAAAGAGCACTTTTTAGACAAGACCTGTCTAAAAGCCTGTTTTTCATCTTTAAGCTCAAACAAGCGCATGTGAACAGGTAGGATCTGGAGACACGCAAGTGGGCAGGTCCTGTGTGGCAAAAGGGTGGTTGCCATGGTTGCGAGAGAGTGACAGTCGCCTGAGCCAATCCGTTGTTTCGTCCCGGTTCGAAATAATGAGCTGTGTTTAGTGCAGATTAAACGGTCTAGAGTCACTCGATTTTTATACTCTTTTTCAGAGTACTTAGATTTTAATTATGCATTGATATATATAGAAAGTTTAAACAAATTTGGAAACAGGGATGCAAACACATGTATGGTCAAAAGAGAGAGGTAATCGAAACCCTCGCACACGGAAAATATCCAGATACTTACATTGCCACCAACCCCAGCCATCCCCGGCCCACCCCTAGGCACATAGTAAATGTTTATTTTATTTTATTTTTTTATTTAAAAAAAGGGTTTTATTAAAACAAACCTCACATATTTCAGCCTTCATATCATTTTTCACAGAAACAAAAGATGTTATAAAAAGATAAACCTCCCATATTTCAGCATCTTGAATTCTTGAGAAAATCTTGAATTTCTCTAAACTACAGATGTGCATTTTAAGATATTGTGAAGGCAAAAAAAAAAAAAAAAAAAAAAAAAAAAATATCGATAACAACAGCTTTAAAACAATGTCAGTGAGCTGATTATTTTCTCTCCTCATCAGCATCACACTCTTTTTCTCTTTGTTTTTATCTTGCACTCTCTTCACCTCCTAAAGTTGGCTTTTTTAATTTACTAAAGGCTACAATTTATATTTTATTCTCAATATGTACACATTCATTATTAATCCTGTGCCTAACATGATGAAAACGGCTTTTTTTATGTTTCTTGTCCCCTCACTATGACAGTAGCCTAAACTATTACACTAGGCTACATGTTAAAGGCCTATTTTCAGTTCAAAATGGTGAAATTAGACAAAACTATATTAGTTTGCCTAATTATTGTTTTGTCATTCGTTTAACATTTATGACCTAAAAAATTTCGAATATATAAAGTTAAGTTTAGCTACTTACATCTTAGCTCGCACTCTGACCGTACACTGAAGCGTCGAGTTGCACTGTTAAAATTCGTGCTCAGCGTCTCTGTGAACATAAAGCCCGCCTACTTTGATTTGATTTGTCATCTCAAATATTCTGACATTGACGAACAGTGACAGGCCAATGAGGCTCAGAACCAGAACACACACACACTGTTCTCTGCTCGGTGCCGCTGCGGATTGAAGATGAAGAACGCGCTGAATCTGATTATAACAAGAAGTTTGATAGGTGATTTTTCATTAGACTATTTTTAGTGCCCCCTCAGCACTTCGTTCTCTACGCACAGCGCGTGATGCGCGTGGTGGGAGCGGCGCGCACAAGTCACCCAACGATTCGTCACGACGATTCACACAAGTCACCCAAACTGACGTGAAAAGCGTGTGAGGCGCCGAAAAGCGCGCTGTTTGCATCCCTGTGGAAAGACGTTTTTATAAAATTCTGACCTACACTACCTTTAAGCAGAATAAGCCGGAAACGGATGCTTAAGGTCAGGAATCAGATACTAGTCATAAAATTACATTTTTAATTCCTCTCATCGATTCCTGTGTACACATTTAATGTGGTTTTAAATCATTCAAGCACAAGGAGATTCGAAAGAGATCTCAATTCTGTTTTCTGAGCACTTGCACATAACGAATGCTGAATGGAGTCTCTTTCGTGACTTCTTGCACTTAAATGGACAAATACCCCAAATTATGTCAAAATATCGTTGTAAACCAGGGTTCCCCAAACTCAGTCCTGTAGGGCCACTGTCCCTGCAGAGTTAGGCTGAATCCCAATTCTCTGTCTTACCCCTTCCCCTTAGTTTTGCACATTCATGTGAGAGGAAGGGGTATATAGCCCTTAAGACCAAGAATTTTCACAAGCTTGCTTGAAACCAAGGGGTAAGAAATGCACAAGTTTTTTCGCTTAAATGATTGATAAAAAAATAAGACCATCTTGTGTTGTGCTCTACACAATTATGTACATATATATTTGCAACTGTTGTTTATTGAAACGTTTTTAAAGTTTTTAAAAATCGCTACTTTGCTATGCTAGGCTATGCTAACGTTACATTGCTGATTTGCACAATCAGTCCCACATTTCAAGATCACCCAAAATGTCCGGGATTCAGCTTTTGCTTTCTACAGTCGCCATTCATTATGTGTACATTATTTGACACTGACACGTACGTGATCAACTTCTCAGATGATGCATTCAGCTTCAAAATGGATTCCGACTGAGACAAAAACACGGGAATATTAGATTTAAATGAATGAATTCAGTCCGATTGAAACAACACCTCGTGCATGTAAACATAATGAATAGTGAAGACGGAAAGCAAAAGCCCAATCCCGGGCTTTTAAATTCATACAGATTTGGAGCAACTTCGAAGAAGAGTAATAGATTGATTTGTGGCTGATCGATCCAGTTCCAGGCAAGAAACTGAATCTGTTCGTTTAGCGTGAACTGAACTCACCCTCCAGCAGCTGGAAGAGGCCGTGGCTCTCCATGTCCACCTGCATGTCGAAGTGTGAGCAGTCACTGAGCATCACCCTCTCTCCGGCCAGCTGACCGAAGATGCGCAGCGGCAGGTCCAGGTTTAGGCCCACGCGGGCCTCCACTGCACACGGGCTGAACTCCATGCCCACTGGCTCGATCACATACACCTGCAGGAGCAACAGAACTCACGCATTAATCATTCATTTAGGGCTGTGCAACGATTAATCACATCCAAAATAAAAGTTTGTGTTTAAATAAGATACGTGTATATACTATGTGTATTATATATACAACATAATTATACACACATATGCATTTACGTAGACAACCTTTGCACAGCACTAATTTATGATTTAACGTCATATCAGCAGCAAAGGCTATATTCATGGCAATCAACAGTATTTCAATTTGTACAAATAATTCTGATTACAATATTAATTTGATACATTGTTTAAAATCATTCAATTTTCAGAAAGCAGATTATCTAAGAATCTTCAGTTATGAAGAATCAGTTATTTAAAAACAATAATAATTTATAAAAAATTTAAGAATGATAAATCTAGACCAGTAACTAAACCCATCTTGATTTGTAAGAGCATGAGCGTTGGCCTCACCTTCATGTCTCCGTAGTGCAGGGGATTTCTGACGTCGTGGGCGTAGACCGCACTCACCGTCACGTCCCGGACAGTGGTCATCACGCCTTTCACTGTGACAGTAGCAACGGCCGCGTCAGTGGACGACCAGCTGAAGTTCCCACTCCCTCCAGTTGCCTGAAGCAGACACATAACATTCATGAACACACACATACAGATTCATACTCTTATGTATTTTTGAAGTTTACAATGCTAAATGATCAATGTCTGACAAAGAAAAGAGAGCGTCACGACACCTGGATGGTGTACTGGTAGGCTCCCTCTTTAGGCTGCCATGGGAAGGTGAGGATGGTGGGTCTGAGGACGATGGGGTTCGTAGATTTCCACGTCCTGCTCGTTACGCAAAGGAACAGAGAGTGCGTGGACACTTCCTGCCTGAAAACACACACAAGGTCACAACAAACTAGAATAGCGTTGATAAACCAACACTGAACACTGGGAAGATCCATGTAACTGGTACAATTTTAAATGCTTAGAAAACAAATGTTTACCCTGTAACAAGACAAAAACCTACTTGAACGACGACTGCTTTCAGTGTGCCATCAATGCCAGTCTGACCTCGTCTCAAAGCTGTCACATGGTGGTAAGATCCATTAACAGACGATTCCAGAACCTCAAAGTACTCGCTAGGGAATGTGGTTTCTATACGGATATTCTGTGAAAAGATGTGTTTTCATTAAAAAAGTTTTGAATTTAATTCACACTAAAAATATTGTAAAAACACTTGGTTAAATAACCATTTACATCTCATATGTTCAAAAGAACAGAAGCATCATTCACACTGAGCCATTGAGGAAACCACTGATAACCACTGACACCACTAATAAATAAAACATTGATCTACCTTAAAGGGAAAAATGTTTATTCTGTCAGTCACCCTAAATGTCCTTTCCAAACCCACAAGTCAACAAAACCAAAACTTTCATGCATTAAAAAGTTAAAAAAGGGCTTTTATTATCATATAAACACTGATTGAGCTAATGTTTGCCATATTTTATATGCTTACAGTTTTTTACAATCACTTGCTTGGATACAATACACATAAAACTTAGATCATATTCATTCAACAAAAATCACCTGTTCAATATGACACAACTTAACATCAAAGTACGACTATTTCAAAAGGCAATTTACACATTACATTTCAAATGAGTGTTTATTCATTTCCTTACAATGATCTAACTATCAATTGATAAAACTGCCCAAAATGATAAGTAACTGTTGCAGTACTCTTAATGCATAGTCTTCCATGTTTACAGTAAATCATCAAAGTTTCAAGATAATGAGATTCATTTTCACCAGTTAGCGTAGACCATGAACAAATTAGACTACAATATCCATGGATGTAACCTATAGTAATATTATATATTTTTGCTTTGATTCAAATAAACCTATGTTGTGATTGTAGTGCAGTGTTTTGCATCAATATATTACACACTTTGTTCAATGATTCAACTTGGCCTTTGAAGAAAAGGTTCTATACAGAACCTTAAAAGGTTCTAAAGCACTACGTATTTGGAACCCCTAAAATACAATGCATGAATGATCACAAAATTCAAGATATGGGGGTTAAAAAATGTAATTATATAATCAATATCATATGAAGAGTGCCATTTCAGTTTTTATCCTTCAAAAATCAGCATGATTAAAATGGGATATTAAGTTACTACAACAGTTTAATAAACAATAATTTAATTACAACTACAAAATGTTGCAGAATAATGTAATATATGAATGAATAATAGCCTATAAAGAATCTTTGTGCCAAAAGGGTTCTTTCTTGTCATTATCATCATTTTTTGCATAAAAGGTCCTTTGCAGTTGAGTAAAGAACCCTATGCTACATATATAGAACCCTTTTTTCTAAGAGTGTCTATTACTGCAGTACTTTTACAAAGATGTATGTATTTACTGTACATGTAGTACCATAATGAAATCTGTATTATCTATTTTGTTCTACAATATTTAATGACTGTACAAACAATGACTCAGTGAAACTATCGGTTGCTTTTGTGTGGGTGATCTATAATTATGTTTCAATGGTATTTCATAGTAAATTTGTTTTTTGAACCAATGATTGTGCAAGTGCAAGATTTCTTTAAAGATGTGAATGCATCGATGCAATGTTTTGAACAGTAGACAGCATGTGTTACAAGTGATAACTGTTTTGAGTTTTGTGTCTAGAGTTTTAAAAAATGACATCAAGGTTCTGAAAATAGTAGCAAAGTGATTGTAAAAAACTGTATGTGTCAGGCAAGAACAATGCTTTATTTTCGGGTGAATAACCCTTAAGCGAGTGTAGTGATTTAGTAATTATTTATAAAGTGTCAGATATCTCTCTACTCATGATCAGCAGAAGATGCATTTAGTGTTATTGAGTTTCTCCAGAAAGATATTAAAAGTCCAAACTCAACTTACGTCAGACAGATAAAGCTTGTGGCCTGACTTATCAAACACTTCAATGAAGATCTCATATTTCCTCCCTGTCTCAAGGACCCAGCGATCCTCAGGATGAATCTTGAATGCTAGCAGAGAAGACGACAAACAAAAAAAGCTTCAATCAACTATAGTCAATCAACTATACTAAAACATCTTATTAAAAGACTTATCATCCTATTGACATAATAAGTTGTCAAAATTCCTGACATTTTTCTCCATTCAAAGCTAATGAAGAGACAAACCCAAGTATCCAGGCTCCACAACATAGATGGTGCTGTTGGGAAGTCGGGAAACGCCCTGCATTCCGAGACCTTGCCATTCAGAATCAAGGAAACCTCAGAGAAAAGTCATCAAATACACCGCTGCAAACACAAGCAATCAGCTGGAACCAGTCAAGCTGGCCAGTGTGAAGGATACTCTTGTGGTCCAGCACGATGTTGGTGTGTCCATGCTGAAGGGCAAAGACTGAGAGCTGCTCTGGTCCAGGTGTGCGACAGGAGCCTCAGGGTTTCCATTAGCGGTGACCACACCGTTCTGAAGCTGGAGCTCATACTGATCACAGGGCATGGACAGCTCTGCAGTGAGGAGGACACACTCAGCCACAGACACAGCCATGTGTAAAACACAACATCAACCCATATGGACATTTTGGTTCCATATGATTTTTTCCCAAAATTTTAGTTAAAATATAGTGATTATCAATGTATTGATAATTTAGAGAGAGGGGTGCAGACATACAGAAGTTAAAGCTGCACCCCTATGGCTTCCTACAGGGCCATAGTGCAGCTTTAACTTCTATTATTAGACCCACTATTAGACACTGGTAATGGATTATAACCTGATTAGTTTGTTATTTTTGGCCAAAAATCTCAAACACGCTGTAATAACCAAAGAGTAAGGGTGTAACAATATATGTCACAATATATCGTAATACAAAAATGCAATAATTCGTGGATAGTGACAATCTGTATTGTGTTCACCCAAAATAAAAATGACTTTGTTTTAGTGTCAGTTCTACATTAAACTGCTGTATATAATATTGAATATAATGTATAATAAAACAATGAGGGAATATTTGTGGGTCCTGATAATGCCAAATATCTTCTGTTAGCAGTAAAAGTGGCCTACATTATTATAAATATATCAGTGAAAGAGTGCAAGCATATTCATCTAAAATAATCCTATTTTCAGCTTCAGAATCATGAATATTGTTATTCTGATGTCACTATTGTCCTGTGCTTTGGGTTTCCAGCACCAAGTCCAAGTCTTATAAATGTATAAACACACAATGTAATACCAAATTTTAATCAACCTATATATGTTTGTTTACATTTTATTATAGGTCTTGGAGTATTGCAATAATATGGTATTGTGAGTTCAGTATCGTGATATGTATTCGAATCGCTGACATGAGGGTATCATTACACCCCTACCCAAAGAGACAATTATTTACTGATAAATGAATAAAAGCTTACCTGTAATCTTTCCCTGACGGATTTTCTGGACTTTGTATGTAATGGAGGTGCCAGCCAGCAGATACACATCATACGCAGGACTCAAGAGAATGTTCTCCAGGATCAGCAGTCGGACCTCGGCAGCACCGACATCCTGAACACAGCCAGCCAAAGGTGTGCCACAAGCAGAGAACACATTCATGAGCACAACACTCCTCTTGCTAACATCTTTTTTTCTCAAAACATTTCTCAATCTATTCATATGAAGTATGAAATCAATCACACATGTGACATGGACCTTATAGATGGCCTCTTGTATTTTGGCTTTGAGTTTGGCATGGCCGGTTTTGATTCCTGAAACGAGGATGATATCGCCCTGATGTCCCACTCGCTCCATCTCAGAGATATACGCTGGAGGAGTGTATGCCGACTCCGCAAACCTCAGGACCCTGCAAAACACACACACGGCAACATGACATGCGCCGCAAACTTGAACAGAGTGCAGTCGTGGGGAAGACTTATAAAATTAATGTAAAATGAGGATGTGAAGGATAGATCCTTCATGAGGACATGAGGAAACATGAGGAAATGTGATAAAACAGGATGACGAAGTAAAAGGCAGCATGATTTGGTGAAATAAACGTGAGCTCTTACTGTAGGGTGTTGTAGGAATCAGGGAAACCTGCCATTTCGGCATCCTTCAACGATAGTCCACTCGAACAACAGACTGGCTAGAGATACTGAAGGTGTTCCCTGAAGAGCCAAAGTGGAACACGTTACCCAGACTGCACATGAATGACACCAGTACAGTCCTTTTTCACTGTGAGAGCCATTCAGGAAGCTTCACAGCTGTTTATGTGTGCGTAAGTGTGTATAGTGGTCAATGACGAATTAAGAGTGTTATTATGATTTCCATGAAATATTAACATATTATACCAAACTACGTAAGATTTTGTTTTCAGATATTTTATTCCTGTAATGATGCTCTTTTCCGTTATATTATCAAACCAGGTGCATCACCCTGTCCAAAAAGTTACATGAAAATTAATTTTAATTTAAGAAATTGTAATCATGCTAGCCATAGAATAGGTATGGTAAGTTGTACAAGTTGATTTGTCAACTTGTTCACATCTATAAATTGAATGAATACAAACGATGACTAGATGCTTAAATGTACAGCTTGAGGTTTGATCAGTGGAAAAAAACTGTAAAATCTTAATTCCTCCAACAATTTGAAACCTACAAAAATCATTCATCAGATCCAGACAGATGTATTATTACAATGCACACTTGATTTTAAAGTCCCCCTGTGGTGAAAATTAAGCTTTTAAATGGTATTTGTGTTTATGTGGTGTTTTTAATATGCTTTAAGACAAACCATGTGCAAAGTCATTGTCCATTGCAGAGTATTTCTCCTTAAAAAACACGGTGTGAAATCGCTGGTGTTTCTCACCTCACAAACTACCTTGTAACCAATAAGTTCAAGGCGTGATCATCAACGAGTGGATCTCTGAGCTGAGTGAGTGGAGGCGGGGCTCATTTGCATATTCATAGAACTGAGTATACTAAATGAGGCAAGGGTGTCGAGTTACATTCAAGCTATTTTAAGGCTTAAATCCTTTGATCACACCATAATGACATGTTTAAAAAAATTACTACAGGGAGACATTATTAGAAGTTTTCATTTTACATGTTTCATTCGAAAGTGAAACAGGAAAGGTATATCGCAACAAAATTACATCCTTATAGTTTGTAATGTTAATTACCTTTTAAAACAGATAGTATTGTTTTTGCTTGGCAATGCAAGCTAGAGAAGAACAAGAGTGAGCAGGAGTGAGTGAGACTCACCCTCCGAGTCGAGCGCATGGATCTTCAGCTCCAGTGGGGAATCCTCCAGATGAAGCTCACGCGTGGTAGACTCTATCTGGATCTCATTGATGACATCCACTATAGCATCACAGCGCAGCACCTGTCCTGTCACTGAGCACAGATTAACAGAAGGACTGAGCCTCAGACATTCTTCACAGCTGGACTACTACTCTCAACTACTCTCGCTAATAATATGGTCAAACAACGGACATATATAATAGGAAAACAAACTCTTATTTAGGCACTATAAATTGATATCAGCTAATTTCCATTCAGAGTAACCTGATCGGAGGTTACTTATCTGATCTTCACTTCAGAAGGCCTTTATTAACCCCTCAGAGCCGTGTGGAGCACTTTTATCATGGACAAACGCACTTTCATGATGGACAGATGCACTTTTATGATGGACAGATGCACTTTTATCATGGATAGATGCACTTTTATCATGGCAGGTGCACTTTTATCATGGACAGATGCACTTTTATGATGGACAGATGCACTTTTATCATGGATAGATGCACTTTTATCATGGCAGGTGCACTTTTATCATGGACAGATGCACTTTTATGATAGACAGATGCACTTTTATCATGGCAGGTGCACTTTTATCATGGGCAGATGAACTTTTATGATGGACAGATGCACTTTTATGATGGATAGATGCACTTTTATTGACTTCCAAGACAGAAACGGCTATTCACTGCCATTATAAAGCTTGGAAGAGCCAAGACATTTTATAATAAAACTCTGATTGTATTCATCTGAAAGAAGAATGTCATATACACCTAGGATGGCTTGAGGGTGAGTAAATCATGGGCTAATTTTAATTTTTGGTTGAACTATCCCTTTAAGCATTTGCCTATTTAAATTCAAACAGTGCCTTTTTTGCAGGGCAGTGTATAATCATTTTAGATGGCTTGTAATACAGCATCCAGGTCACTTGGACTACTTTTATATATTTACGGTGCTTATCCTTTCTGAAGCTCAAAAGCTCCAGTCTCAGTTCACTGTAATTGTGTGGGAGAGATGGATTAATAACTGATATAATAGTGCATAGCACATTGTCTCTGTAATCATCAATCATAACGTTACAAACTAACAAGGAATGACAAAGCTACCCAACAATAAGAAAGCCCCAGTGTGTGTGACTCACAAACGTCTTCTGCGAGGATGATGCTGGTGAGGCGGGAGGGCTGGGTGGAGCGCGCCTGCAGGACAGCCCTCTGAGAGCACTGGCGCTCGTCCACCTCCACCGCCTCCACGCTGGCCACCTCCGGCCGGTTCGATGACCTGAGGACACAACATGCATTAATACAGGTATAATACAGCACCTCCGGCCAGTTTGATGACCTGACACAACATGCATTATACAGGTATAATATAGAACCTCTGGCCGATTTGATGACACAACATGCATTATTAATACAGCTATAATATAGACACCTCCGGCCAGTTAGACGACACAACATCCATTAATACAGGTATAATATACCACCTCCGGATGGTTCCGATGACCTGAGGACACAAACACGCATTAAAACAGGTAATACACAGGGCTTCGGAGAGGGGCTTAAGGTAGTAGAGAAATGTATGCATTTTGACAGGATGTAACACACATTTTACCAGTTACAGTTTTTTTACAATCACTTTGTTGCTATTTTCAGAACCTTGATGTCATTTTTCACAACTCTAGACACAAAACTCACAACCAATGATTAAAATGCGCATTTTTCAAAACTTTAACCCATTTCTCATTTGCTTGGATACAACACAAATACAACTTTGATCATTTGTTCATTCAACATAAATCACCTGTTCAATATGACACAACTTAACATCAAAGTACTACTATTTCAAAAGGCAATTCACACATTAAATTTCAAATGAGTGTCTATTCATTTTCTTACAATGATCTAACTATATATTGATACAACGGCTCAAAATGATAAGTAACTGTTGCAGTACTCTTAATGCAGTTGTATGGAAACAGACACACAATCTTCCATGTTTACAGTAAATCATGAAAGTTTCAAGATAAGAGATTCATTGTCACCAATGAGCATGGAGCATGAACCAATTAGACTACAATATCCATGGATGTAGCCTAATATTTTATATTTTAGATTCCAATAAACCTATGTTGTGATTGTACTGTAGTGTTTTGCATCAATATATCACACACTTGATGATTCCACTATGTGTGTATTCTCTCTACAACTGCAGAACTTTTCCAGAGATGTATATTTACTGTACATGTAGTACCATAATGAAACCTGTATCCCCTATTTTGTTTTACAATATTTAATGACTGTACGAACAATGACTCGGTGAAACAATCGGTTGCTTGTGTGTGGGTGATCTATAGTTATGTTTCAATGGTATTTCATGGTAAATTTGTTTTTTGAACTAATGATTGTGCAAGTGCAAGATCTCTTTAAAGATTCGAATGCACAATGCAATGTTTTGAACATTAGACAAGTGATAACCGTTTTGAGTTTTGTGTCTAGAGTTTTGAAAAATGACATCAAGGTTCTGAAAATAGTAGCAAAGTGATTGTAAAAAACTGTAACACTTTACAATAAGGTTCCATGTTTACTACATTGTTTCAATTAAAATGACAATACTTTGAAGTGGTTTAAATTCTGCCTGAAAGGGTCCAGACAGAGTAACTTTCCTTGCCTGTTTGAACATTATTTTGTTGAATATGTAATGAAGAGGTGAGGAGGTAAAACCTTATTGACCTTATTGTAGAATGTTTCCATTTTACCAGTAGTTGACTTTTTCTGGCAAGCAAAGTGCAATGTACAATCTGATATCAATAATAAACTAAACTTATAAATATATAAATAAAGATATGAGTGAGATAGCTGTGCAAAAAAGTGCAAAAATGGTCAAATAAAATGCAACTCTTTGTATTTAGCATGACATTCATCACAATTTAAAATATTTTCTTATCTACAAACTAAGTACAGAAATTGAAAAAGTGAGATTTGAGCAACTATAACAAACACATCACAACAGCACCACGTGCTTGAGCTTTCTGAACTCATCCTCATAGTAACACGTATTGTTATAGTTAATATTTTAAAAAGGGGTCTAATGTGGTCTACTGTACAGTATCATATTTTATCATTTGACATGTCAAAAACATGATGTTACAACCGGGCAAGGTATTCAATATTACACTAGAAATGCATCAATATTTCTTTACAAGCTATTTAATGCACTTACCAGCGATAACATCCTTCACTTGCTTCCAGTGTAAAATTGATTTTTGTGCTTCTGGCAAGAGGTAATAACACTTTAGGTATGTTGAGTTTTGCCGCGTTGGTGAAGCTGCAGATGAGCGCAGATGTCAGGATGAAGATCACCGCGAGAGGACGAGCGCTCACCATGATCACAGCAGGTCTTATATTCACAGAAATATTTCAAGTTATGGATATGAAACTATTCGTAGTTAGATAGGGTGTGCCGGTTTCTCCAGTAGCCTCCCGCCACATCCCTTACACACACACCTCAACTGAACTAATGTGACAGCAGTGCTGAAGTGTGTCTACAGCACGCGCTCCACTCCACACAGCTCACGGCGCGCAGCGCGCGGGCTGCACAGTCACTGCTGTTACTTTCATTATTGTTTCTCTCTGAACTCAGAGGTTCAGGTGTTCAAATTAGAACAAAAAACACGAATACTAAAAATATAAGTCAGTAAAATAGGCAAAAACTTTCCCAGAGCATCCAAAGAATTATACTTATTGAATACACATAGTCGCATGGAAAACACCCGCCGCAGGTTATAGCCTACTATCGAAGTGGAGTGATGCATGCTGGGACTTGATCTCCGTCATTCTGAAACACAGTGACGAGTTTCCTTAAAGACACAGTGTAGTGATGCTTTCATTCTGCCGGCTGAAGTCCATGGTTAAAGTGGCTTTACGGGAATTTGAGTAGCTAATTAGAAATATAAAAAACTGGGGCACAACTTTTGACATTGCATAATATGGTTATAATAAGGTGTATCCTATACTTTTTTGGGGGTAGATTTATAGATTTGATGTCAATTTGGTTGGGTAATGAAAGGGTATTTCCTGACGTAACATAAAGAGGAAACGTACTGACTTACTTTCCAAACGTACAGTTAATTTCCTTATATACTGACTTAAGTGACTTTTTTCATCTATAACATCTTTGCACCGTTTATCTTTAACCTATTTTTTATGATCTTCATTGAATTTTGCACATTTTCCCTTATTTTATTTTAGTTCAAACGCAGAATATATGTTATTTACAACGAGTTAAGTCTAAACCCTTAATTAATTTTATATTTTTTTGTTGAAATCTAAATAATATATATATTTTTTAAAACAACAAAGGTCAAAGTGCACTCTTGGGCCTTTAGTACTAACACTCATAAACAGACTCTGGAACAGTTTCTGAATTCAGCAAGTGATTTGATCTGATGTGATTATGATTTACGGCTAATAAAAACACGTAAATATTTATATAATGCATTGTAATTCGCGTTGGATAAAAATGGCTGGAAAAATGCATAAATGTAAATGAAAACTTTTATTTCACTGATGACTCTTGAGATTATTCCATGAAAACAATATGAGAGCATGACAAAGACATAACTGGAACCAGTACCACTGCTCAATATGTCAGACTGATGAACCGCATGATTATTACAGAATTCCCCATAATATGCATATATTCATTTAGAATGCAACAGAATTGTAGTATCTCGCTTTCTTCTTCTTTTCTTTCTTTCTTTTCTTTCTTTCTTTCTTCTTTCTTTCTCTTTCTTTCTTTCTTTCTTTCTTTCTTTCTTTCTTTCTTTCTTTCTTCTTCTTTCTTCTCTTTCTTTCTTTCTTTCTTTCTTTCTTTCTTTCTTTCTTTCTTTCTTTCTTTCTTTCTTTCTTTCTTTCTTTCTTTCTTTCTTTCTTTCTTCTTTCTTAATTGAAATTATACTTTGTCCAGAAAGCTTATTTATTTCATTTTGACAATAATTTTTCTATTTTTAATGCAATTTTAGGGAGATTATTATTTTTATTCATTTTATTTACCTTAAAAGTATTAGATTTGATCATTAAATGAATAAATAGTCATTTAACTTCCTCACAATTTCATGCATAACCCTTTTAATTCAGCTCAAAATATCTTACATTGGGAGTCTTTGTGAAGAGCTCAAACATGACAACCTGGGGATCAGGTCAGGAAGCAGACAGACTGGCTAAACCGACCTATCTGCTAGCTGTCTCACGTCACTGAGGTCAGATAAATCCCATTCACAGAGACTCTTTCACCTAGATATCATCATATAGAGACTGTGTCTCTTAATTCCCAGAATTAGGAAATAACAAAAAAAAAACCCTCCCAAACCCTATTTAAGAGTAAAAATATAATCAATGTTCAACAAATAAAACATAGATAAAAAAAAAATGCTGTTATAAACATGAACCTCGTCTGAAAGGCAAAGGGTGAGGTGTTTCTGGTAATCTATTAGTATCTTCAAAATTACATGAGAAGTCTAGTTTCAAATATACATTTTAGGAAAGTGTTGGTGCTGGTGCTTAATGTAACACTATCTAGTGTAAATAATAAATCACGTTCGAGTTTCGAGCTGGCTACTGTTTACAGGCCACCAGGGCAACATAAAACTTTATCAAAGAATTTGCTGACTTTCTATCAGAGTTAGTACTAGCTGCAGATTAAATACACATTTTTTGGTGATTTTAATATGTAGATAATAAAAAAGATGCATTGGGATTTGACATTCTGAACTCTATTGGAGTTCAACACTCATTGTCGTTAATCATATCAGATCAAATACTATCACATGGAATAGATGTTGATGCTGTTGAAATTCTGCAGCAGAGTGATGACATCATTATCTAAGTCTTGCTAAACTAAGCCAAGGCTGCAAAGCCAACTCCGTGTTACAAATATGTTAGACCTTCTGCCACTAAAGATTGCTTTAATTAATAATCCTTTTAACAAATCATCTGTTCCTTAGATATATGAATTGTTAATCAAAATTAAGTTAAAAGAATGTTTTAACATCTCACCTTTTAAAGCACATTCCTCTAACGTCAAGAAAACTGGACCTTTATGTTCCCAGAACCAACACTAAATACTTGAAGAGAACGTTCTTAACAAAACTCTGTTAGCTGTATGTGTGTACTGTGTACAATTTGTGAGTGTGTGTATATGTGTATGTATATGTGTGTACTGTGTACATGTATACTGTGCACTGTGTGTGTGAGGCAACAGCAGGTTTGTTCAAGTTCCTGTTGATGTCAGTGATATTCAAGAGAAGGAAGGAAGGGTTAATAAATTAAAGTTATTTCTGATGTTCTGTTTCCCATATATGTTACTAAAAGTGTGAAAGATAATTGTGGCAATGTCTTTTGTCTTCTGAATGCAGTCCTGCGCATACAGGCAGGGTTACATATATCAGGCAAACTGTCAAATTTCAGAAACTGACTTTTGCAAGACACAACAGGCAGGTCTTTCATGCCGCATACCACAGAAACCACATTCTAACTATTATTTTCTTCATCTTTCCCCTACAGGTCCGGTGACAATATCCTGTGTACTCCGTCCAAAAAGATCTCAGCTTCTGCAGGATACACAGAAACATTTGTGTTTTCCCTGAGAGCATATGCATGAAGTGTCTCCCATTTCAAGAAGTCAGCTATACAGAAGATCTACTTGATGGGGCATGCATTATATGTCTATGATAATTTAGTATTTTCATCCTTCTCTAATTCTTGAGGCGTGGGACAATATAACTTTATACGGTCTCCCAACCAAAAATGTCAGCACTGTCATACAATTTGAAATTTTTTTTTAAATAATTTGCATCAGTGTTTATTAATAATAAAACTAGAAAAATGTGGGACTTTTCAATATTTATATAAAAAAAAATTATATTTATCATACAATTTATATTAATACTGTATCAGTAAATCATAATTTTGGACAAATTACATACACTTGCAGTCTTGCGGGATTGAAGAATTAGTGTAATATTGGGAAACATCAGTGTCCACAAACCTGCGTGCACATGTGCTAAGATACCAGCAGGTGGTGCTGTGCTTCAGGAAAGGACAATGCTGATTTTGTTTTCATAACCATTTACACATTGAAAACTGTTTACAGGTGAAGTTATCATATCATTTCAGCAGATCTGCAGGCTCAGGAGATCTGAAACACATACATCACCTGTGCAAAGCTGCTTTATTATAGGACACAATTCAACACTGTAAACCCTAATAGGGTCTCTTTACTTAATCAATCAAGTGTACTTACGTAACTAAACATTACTTTAAATTTAGCATTTTGGCCCTGCCCCTGTCACTGAAAAATATAAGTTCAAACAACGTATTTACCTTCAAAATACATAAACTTAAGATTTCAAGTGCTGTGAGCTCAAAATTATGATTAATCCTTACAAAAGGTAATTTTCACAAATGTTGTTTTCTTGACTGTAAAATTAATACATTCATACATGCTTTCTTCAAGTGCAAGGTGTCATTCTTATTTTACCAGAAAACAAATGGCTTTCATTATATTACAGTTATTGATTGTAAAATCTATAAATCATAATATTTATTGCATTTATGAAAGGCTGAGCACTCAAGGCTCTACTGCCTCAATGATGTTCAATGTCTTTGGGCGGACTGTGGGCAACAGCCATTAGTCAAGTCACCTTTATATATATGGCGTTTTTACAATACAGAGTGTTTCAGAGCAGCTTTACAGAGATAACAGGGAAATAATACAACAAAGTTTGTTTCTGCTGTACAGTCCAGAGTGTTTAAATAAGCCCGGATCCGGCTGACTACATCATGCATTATGGTCTTGTCTAGGCGCAGGTCCTCCATCTGATCTGGCTATGGCTTGAATCCGGCTGACTACATCATGCATTATGGTCTTGTCATAGGTGCAGGTCCTCCATCTGATCTGGATAAGGCCCGGATCCGGCTGACTACATCATGCATTATGGTCTTGTCTAGGCGCAGGTCCTCCATCTGATCTGGCTATGGCTTGGATCCGGCTGACTACATCATGCATTATGGGCTTGTCTAGGTGCAGGTCCTCCATCTGATTTGGATACGGCCCGGATCCGGCTGACTACATCATGCATTATGGTCTTGTCTGAGCGCAGGTCCTCCATCTGATCTGGATACAGCCCGGATCTGGCTGACTACATCATGTGTTGTGGTCGGTGTCTAGGCGCAGGTCCTCCATCTGATCTGGAGCCAGCCTGGATCTGGCTGAATACATCATGCATTATGGTCTTGTCTCAGGTGCAGGTCCTCAATCTGATGTGGATACGGCCCAGATCCAGGTGACTACATCATGCATTATGGTCATGTCTAGGTGCAGGTCCTCCATCTGATCTAGATATGGCCTGGATACGGCTGACTACATCATGCATTATGGTCTTGTCTAGGCGCAGGTCCTCCATCTGATCTGCATACGGCCTGGATCCGGCTGACTACATCATGCATTGTGGTATTACCTAGGCGCAGGTCCTCCATTTGATTTGGATACGGCCTGGATACGGCTGACTACATCATGCATTATGGTCTTGTCTAGGTGCAGGTCCTCCATCTTATCTGGATACGGCCCGGATTCGGGTGACTAGATCATGCATTATGGTCTTGTCTAGGTGCAGGTCCTCCATCTGATCTGGATACGGCCCAGATTCGGGTGACTACATCATGCATTATGGTTTGTCTAGGCGCAAGTCCTAGACAAACGTCTAGTTTGTCTACGTCTAGTTTGTATACGGCCCGGATCCGGCTAACTACATCATGCATTTTGGTCTTGTCTAGGCGCAGGTCCTCCATCTGATCTGGATACGGCCCAGATCCGGGTGACTACATCATGCGTTATGGTTTGTCTAGGCGCAGGTCCTCCATCTGATCTGGATACGGCCCGGATCCGGGTGACTACATCATGCGTTATGGTTTGTCTAGGCGCAGGTCCTCCATCTGATCTGGATACGGCCCGGATCCGGGTGACTACATCATGCCTTATGGTTTGTCTAGGCGCAGGTCCTCCATCTGATCTGGATACGGCCTGTATCCGGCTGACTACATCATGCATTATGGTCTTGTCTAGGCGCAGGTCCTCCATCTGATCTGGCCTGGATCTAGCTGACTACATCATGCATTATGGTCTTGTCTAGATGTAGGTCCTTCATCTGATCTGGATTGGGCCCGGATCCGGATCCGGCTAACTACATCATGCATTTTGGTCTTGTCAAGGCGCTGGTCCTCCATCTGATCTGGATACGGCCGGATTCGGCTGACTGCATCATGCATTTTGGTCTTGTCTAGGCGCAGGTCCTCCATCTGATCTGGATACGGCCTGTATCCGGGTGACTAGATCATGCATTATGGTCTTGTCTAGGTGCAGGTCCTCCATCTGATCTGGATACAGCCCAGATCCGGGTGATCTACATCATGCGTTATGGTTTGTCTAGGCGCAGGTCCTCCATCTGATCTGGATACGGCCCGGATCCGGGTGACTACATCATGCCTTATGGTTTGTCTAGGCGCAGGTCCTCCATCTGATCTGGATACGGCCTGTATCCGGCTGACTACATCATGCATTATGGTCTTGTCTGTAGGTTCAGGTCCTCCATCTGATCTGGATACGGCCTGGATCCGGCTGACTACATCATGCACTATGGTCTTGTCTAGGTGGAGGTCCTCCATTTGATTTGGATATGGCCTGGATCCGGCTGACTACATCATGCATTATGGTCTTGTCTCTAGGCGCAGGTCCTCCATCTGATCTGGATACGGCCTGGATCTGGCTGACTACATCATGCATTATGGTCTTGTCTAGGTGCAGGTCCTCCATTTGATTTGGATACGGCCTGAATCCGGCTGACTACATCATGCATTATGGTCTTGTCTAGGCGCAGGTCCTCCATCTGATCTGGCCTGGATCTAGCTGACTACATCATGCATTATGGTCTTGTCTAGATGTAGGTCCTTCATCTGATCTGGATCGGGCCCGGATCCGGATCCGGCTAACTACATCATGCATTTTGGTCTTGTCAAGGCGCTGGTCCTCCATCTGATCTGGATACGACCCGGATTCGGCTGACTACATCATGCATTTTGGTCTTGTCTAGGCGCAGGTCCTCCATCTGATCTGGATCCGGCCCGGATCCGGATGACTGCATCATGCATTTTGGTCTTGTCAAGGCGCAGGTCCTCCATCTGATCTGGATACGGCCCGGATCCGGCTGACTACATCATGCGTTGTGGTCTTGTCTAGGCGCAGGTTTTTTTTTTTTTTGACAATCAGATATTGTTGAAGTGCGAGTTCGAAATATTTAGGGGGGCAATGTAAGTGTTCTATACGACATGACAGGCTGGGACGTTTGGCAGCTCAAACTGAGGTCAGATGGCTTGACAGCCTCTTCAAAGGGCAGCTTTTTGGTGGAGGTACAGGTGAAATCTTATGAAAAGGGAGCGAGAAAGCATGAGATAAAAGGAGAGGAAAATGACGGATGAATTTAATGAATGTGATCATTGTTTCCCTCTGCTTTGCTGTTTCACATCATAACGCTCATGGAATGTGTAGCTTTACCTCATTCACTGATCTCAGAGCAGTTTCCCTATTCACACCCAGCACTATCAGCCATCTGCCCTGTGTGCTGATCCCAGAACAGTCCTGAGTCCTTCTGTTGATCATCTGGAGAGGACAGACTGATCTGAGTTCATCTTCACTGCTTAGGCATGAGATTGTGCTCAAACACTGATAAGATTCCCGCATTCGTGTCTTTCACAGTCACCAGCCTTGTGTCAACTATGTAAGAATCGTTTGACTCTCACGTTTGTTATCTTGCAGAGCAGAGACTTCTGAGATGTTGGTCTTTGTTTAAAAGTAAGTGTGATTAGTGCTGCATGTGTGTGTGATTCTTGTTCACAATGTTTTCCTCCAAACAGATTATGTAACTTACAGGTGACCGTGTGCCTAAAGCTGCTGTGTATGTGTGTGTGTGTGTGAGTGCGCGTGTGATTCAAAACTCAGTCTTCAAAACATTGTTCTGTTAGCATAGACCCATATGATTATTAATGCTGTAAACGTAATGGAATACTGTGATCAAATTTAAAGGCCAAAAACAAGAACTACATTGAAAGAAGAGTTTTAGCATTTTGTTGTTTTGAATGTATCTTTTTATTGACATTTTAAATAGTCATACCCTTACAAAAAAGAAGTTTATTCAAGTGCACTATATAGTATAGGCTGAATTTAAAAAAGTGAAGCATACAGTCTTCTTCTTATGTACTTCTAAGAAATATGCTTAAAATTACACTTAAGCATACTTGACTTATAGATTGAACAATGGCAGAAATGTGTGTGTTCAAACCTGTTTGAAGCCTCATTATTGGTGCAATACTGTTTGGCGCCGCTATTATACACTGCAATATGAAGAAGAGACATTGAAGCCAATCCGTCACATTATGACATTTCCTGCTGATGATTGTTTACACAAGTGCAAGTGAGTGCAGTGAGACTCTGTAAAATAAATGAAACCATCTGAAAGACACAAGTTTCATCATGGTAAATGCCACATTCATAAACATGCCTTTAGAGACCAGGCTTTCCTCAGTGTTGATCTTTGCGAGGGAATTTCCGCTCCTTCTAATTTAGAAACCTCAATAGAGATGCTTAATTTTGGTCAAGTCTTTCATGTGCGATGTTTCAGGTGTGAAGGCTCATTACTCTAACATTTAGGCATCTCAACAAAACTACTTAAAGATGGGAATTTCCTGGAGCATGACAAGCCAACTGCTACCTAAGACACCCACCAAAGTGATTTTTGACTTATAGGATTCTGCTAAATATTTAGATGACAGGGTTTTAATTTACAAGATGAATTCCTCAATTGTAAGTTTCTCTGGATAAAAGCGTCTGCTGAATGAATGCATGTAAATGTTGAAGATAGAGCAAACGTGCAATGTCCTATTTCCTTATTCTAGGCTATTCCTTATGTGCAAGAAATCCCAAATCATCTGCTTGGAAAACCAATAATTTAGTTTGACTTCCAGTTCCATCATACTATTTGATACATACATACTTCAGCATATAGAAAGTTAAATCATAAATGGTGCGCATTTAAAGTAACATTCCTCCACAGTTTTGGATCCGCGTTCATGACGTTGCTGACGTAAGAGACTGCTGACGTGTATCTGGTGCGCCCGAGCTTCGTTCACAGACTGAGGGAGACACGCTGTAAATTTTTTTGCCCAGCCATATTTATTTTAACCCGAATACACAGACGCACCAGACACAACAAGTCAGCAGCGTCTTATCAGCGTCACTGCGGACTCATGAATACGGATTGACAACAGAAACGGAAGACAATAGAATGCTGAATAAAGTTGTAGTTTTTGTTATTTTTGGACCAAAATGTGTTTTTGATGTTTCAAAACATTCTATAGTTAGAATGATGTCACACGATGTCACAACCCACTGATGTCACATGGACTACTTTGATGATGTCTTTATTTCCTTTCTGGACAAGGACAGTTTAACGTACATACATTTACAATGGAGGGACAGAAAGCTCTTGGACTAAATCTAAAATATCTTAAAGTGTGTTCTGAAGATGAACAGAGGTCTTACGAGCTTAGAACGACATGAGGGTGAGTCATTAATGACATATATTATTTCCATATTTTTGGCTTGCCTAGTTGGGGATAGTCAATATTCAACAATACTATTGATCTGTGTTGTGCTATTTTCACGTTATCACTGTGAAGCTGCTTTGATAAATCTGTATTGTGAAAAGCGCTGTATAAATAAATGTGACTTGACTTAACTTGATCTAACCCTTTAATCCTTCATTCAAAATGTTCACAGGGAAGTTTTTCTGACAAAATACTGGCACCCCTACAAATTATGATCAAACTGAAGTACTCCCATTAAAATTGTATGTTTTTTAAGTTTACCTTAGTGATTACCCTTGCGAAAAAACCTATATCAAAAATTATTTTAAAATACATTAAATTCATACTAAGTGTCATGAATGCTTGTCATGAATGCCAGCTGGAGTGCCCACGTGAGCCTCTGGAGGGCACTCCAGGAGGGCTATGTTTGCCCATGAACTCATTATGTTTTATTATGTTCAGCTGTGTTTCATTACAGGTTATTGAGTACCTTATTTCAACCTGAGTTTTCCCTGTGTCCTTTGCGAAGTCTTGTTATCCTGTAAGCGTACATCTCTGAGCAATATTCCTTGTTTGAGTATTCCGTGTTTCCCTGGAACTCTTGACCCTTGACCCTTGCCTGTCTTCTGGACTGTTTATGAACCTGTGCTGCCTGCCTCGACCTAAGCCTGTTATCACCACGTATTTCTGGATTGCCCCTTGTTTAACTGTTTCTGCTTGTGCTGCACATGGATCCGACCACCTCCTGTCCGTACGTTACACTAAGTATAGCACAAACTATAAACATATTTACATGTCGTTTGAAACTTGCTGCTAGAAATATTATATTAAACTTTATTTAGTGCACTTCTTCACATTTCTTGATATTAAGCCTACATGTGTTTTAATATCACTACTAGTAAGGTATCTCTGTATAATATCATTCTTTAAATGCAATAGAGGCCTACCTACATGACGTCCTGCTCTGCTCCTGAACATGAGATGACACCCAAGATTCGTCCCGTAAATCAGGATCACATCAGCAGGAAGAACCCAAACATACAGTAATGATGTTGTTAAAGCTGTTGAGCTTCAAATGAAGGAAATGGCTAGAAGGAAATACAGTTGGAGTGCTCACACTAACAGGACAATTATCAAGAAGATGGAGAGTGAACCTGAACAAGTGACCTGGAAAAGACATGTTTCCCTGCTCATACGAGAAGAGTGATTTGTGTCTCACAGTTAGAAAACTATAGCTGCATCTCAGTGTCAGAAAGTGTCTAAAACTACAATCAGACCACCTTTATAACCACAACAACAACCAGTCCACCTTTAGGCCTATAAACAAAACCACGACCAGACCACCTAACCACTACTTGTTTGAGAAGGTTGTCATTAAACACCAGAGGTGTGTGCATGGCCTCCTCTCTGCATCCATATTGCGGTCTGATCCTTACAGTATTCAGAGATGTGCAGTTGTCTCAGTTGAGTGTGTATGCGTTCACAACACGAGTTCCTCCTCGGGATCAGTAGTTCTCAGAGTCAGCCAAGGTGTGCAGGCGTCGCAGTGGGATAATGGCTACCTGCAGGGCCGTGCTGCTCTCCTCTGCCTCGCTGAGCAGAATATGGGCTTCCTTTATGGGCGATCTGAAAACTTGTCTCCACAGGACCAAAGAACTCAAACACTATAAAACAAGCATGGCAAGAAGCAAGCAACTACTGAGATATTCAACCCTAGTAACATGGATAACTGTGTAATCCATGATGACATTAAACATGCATGAGACAAGTACAGTAGGATTTTGCGAATGTGAAATATATAATATAATAATATATATAATAATAATATAATAATAATATAATATAATAATATATAAAGAGAATGGAGTTGTTATAAATTCTTATTTTATGAAATTTTGTGAAACAACCAACAATAAAAGCGAATAGAGATTATGGCTTCATTATGCCATTTCCCTTTATCTCTCTTTACCTCAATCTCTTTCTTCCTTGTGCGCGTCGATGAGAGCGCATTCAGGTCAAAGAAACTCTTGTTACCAAATTACAATCTGAATATGTAATCATGTAAACATCATCAACGTGATATTTAGTCACATCTGCAGGTTGTGCTTAAACAAATGTATGATGTATGATAATGCGCACAACTTCTCCATAAAAAAAACAAATCACATACGTGTAACCCATAATAACATACTTTTCAGGACAGTGAAATAAACATGCAATGTGATGCAATCATGCATTCATCAAACGCAGTAGACAGGACCTAAAACGTGTCTGTGTTCAGGGAAATTATTCAAACAATTTGAGAACACTGTTATCTGAAATTGTGCATTGTCTAAATGTTATAAATGTCTACACTCTATAATGTAAAGTTGTTTGACAGAAGGACTTTACAGGTAACTTGGAAGATGAATATATAATTATCAGCAATTATGATTTAATTATTTAGTTTCTGCACAGATGTATTCAGATCTTTATTAAAACATGTTGATGATCCAGCACAGTAATTGGCGTGATAGGAGTGTGTGAAGCGCACAAGGACAGTGAGTGCGTCCTGGTTCACATCGCTCACAGCCTCCAGGGACTGAGGCCATTTTTCACATAATTACAGCAAACCTGCCTGACGAGCTTTCTGAGCTCACAGATTTTCTTTCCACTGCATGAGGGAGAATACAGACTCAAGACACAGGAGTTTTCCTGTCTCTGACTTCTACTAGCAAAATATTAGAATAAAAATTTTTAACTTACAAAAAGTAACAGTTTTGCTATGCTTTTTTGTGCTTTATCCTGCACCATCCAATATGCCATGATAACACTACAGTGTTTTTTTTTTTGTTTGTTTGTTTTTTTTGGTAATGGTTTAAAGGGTGAGAGACACAAGCATGAAGTAGGCTTACTGGTAACACTTTAGAATACTGTATCTTACTTACTGCATAACTAATAAGGAATTCATGAAGAACTAATAGGTAATTCTTTATTAACACTTAAGTCACTACTGTTAACTACTAAGGAAGATGTGTTAACTAATCAGTATGTAATATAATTTTATGATTGTGTTAAGTATCAGTTAGTTAATCAATAGCTAATGAATTCTATCATACCTCCTGAAGAACTACTATTAATTATCTATTAATTAAGGTTCAAGAAAAATAACTATGAAGTAACTACTAACTAACAGTCATACACAGTAGTCAATTTGTCATTCTTCAGTACTAATAAGAAAGATAAGTTCAGACATTTACCTATAGGTTCTGATCTGCAAATAAGCAAAAACATATCATGTATATTACACCTTATTATTATACTTAGTTCTTATACATTTTAAACTTCTTTTGCACCATTCAAGTTTCGGCAATATCGCAGTAGCCACATACACTGAGCCTGGGTTCTCCCAAGGTTTTTTTCATTTTTTTTTCATTCTGTCACCTGATGGAGTTTTGGTTCCTTGCCACTGTTGCCTTTTTCACCTCTCTTCGCCTTTGTCGCAAGTAATTGTCGTGTATTTTACAAAAGTTAAGATGATTACGTTAATATATATATATATATATATATATATATATATATATATATATATGATATATTTTTTTTTCAGTAAGTTTGATTTGAGTCAGAAGTATGTGGTAATTCTTTATTAATTACTAATGGGTTCCCTATATTGTCACTTTAGAATACTGTTTCAGGTTCTAAGAAATTCCTGAAGGACTATCTAATAATTATTTATTAATTACTAATAAGTTCCTTATATTTTTACTTTAGAAGACTGTTTCAGGTTATAAGTAGCCTAATTCCTAGATAATTATTTGATAATTATTTATTAATTACTAATGGGTTCCCTGTGTTGTCACTTTAGAATACTGTTCCAGGTTCTAAGTAATTCCTGAAGAACTATTTAAAAGTTATTTATTAATTACTAATAAGTTCCTTATATTTTCACTTTACAAGACTGTTTCAGATTATAAGTAGCCTAATTCCTGGATAATTATTTGATAATTCTTTATTAATTACTAATGGGTTCCCTATATTTTCACTTTAGAATACTGTTCCAGCTTCTAAGTAATTCCTGCAGAATTATTTGATACTTATTTATTAATTACTAATAAGTTCCCTATATTTTCAGTTTCCCTCAGTCGTTGCCTCAAATACATGAATTTACTCAGTGGCATTCTATGCTGAGGAAAACAGACACACACAGTACTGTACATAAAATATACAAATAATCTGAGGTTAGTTTTGTATGACTGTTCAGTAGTTACTTCTTAGTTATTTTTCTTGAACCTTAATTAGTTGATAATTAGTAGTAGTTCTTCAGGAGGTATGACAGAATTCATTAGCTATTGATTAACTAACTGATACTTAACACAATCATAAAATTATATTACATATTGATTAGTTAACACATCTTCCTTAGTAATTAACAGTAGTGAAGAAGTAGTTAATGAAGAATTACCTATTAGTTCGTCAATAATTCCTTATTAATTCTGCAGTAAGTAAGATACAGTATTCTAAAGTGTTACCGGCTTACTCGACACATGTTTATTGTATTGTTGTCTAACCAGTGAGTGTTGAACGTTTCGGGCTTTCTGATCCTGTAGCTCCAACAGCAACACCAAAGGATCTATCAGCTGATAAAACTGATAAACTGATCAGCTGATAATACTGATAAACTGATCAGCTGATAAAACTGATAAACTCACAATCTCAATTTACAATGAGAAATTAGAGTTTGTTATAGCATTTAAAGTATCTTAATAGTAAATCAATTTCATTTTAAATTTCATTTTACATTAATTTTTATTTTTAATATTATAAAACCTTTTTCTAAAGTGATAGCCTCCTGAAAAAACACATAACTTGAATGCAATGTTGCTTTGGATAAACATCTGTCAAATGCATTAATGTGAATGTTTCTTCAAACAAGGATCATCAGAGACTGCCTGTTGTTTCTATATTGAACTGCAGTGAAAATACTTAAATTGTTCTTGATCAGTGCAATGGTGTAATGTTCGGATGGAAAGAGGACTCAATAGCGAGATGCAGCAAATTACAGTTCTTTAATGAATAGTCAACAGTTCAACAGAAATGAGCGGAGGTTCAGGAGAAAAACTGTAGAAAACAGGAACGGCCACACGGCTCTAAATGAGAACAGAAATCCCCACTCCTGGAACCCCGAATGCAAATGCGGTCAGCGACCCGCGAGACACCAAGACAGCCCCAAGCCTCCCGACAGAGGGATGCGGTCAGCAGAAGGTCCGTAGCGAAGGCAGAGGATCACAGCTTCCAGTACTGAACAGAGATCAGAGAGCAAGCCACACGGTAACACTCACAGTCAGTAATAACAGCACGCACCAGGACAGGACAAGGCAACGAGCGTATAGCATCGACCATAATCAAGAATAATCTGACAAAGAGCTAAGGACAGAAAGCGCTAGAAGAAGGAGAAACAATCAGGGGAAGATTAGCAAACAGCTGGTGAGACCAGCACGGATAATGAAAGAGTGGAAACAGCTGAGAGGGAAGAAATAATGAGAGTGCGGGAACAGGTGCGTAAACGTGGAGATGAGAGTGTAGGGGTAAGTACATGACCACAAGAGGGAGACAGAGAAAGAGAGAAGAACCAGGATCATGACAGTACACCTCCCTCAACGAGCGCCTCCTGGCGCTCCCAAGGCGGAAGAGCGATGAGACCGGAGGGAATCCTCGATGAGCGAGGGATCCAAGACGTCCCCGGGAGGGAACCCAACTTCTCTCCTCCGGACCATACCCCTCCCAGTCGACTAAATATTGGTACCCACGACCCCGTCGGCGGTCTGTCCCAATTCGTGTAACTCTATAGACAGGAACGCCCTCGACACGAACGGGGGGCACGAAGGGCGGGAGGGAAGGCGAATGACAGGTTTAATACATGAGACATGAAAAACTGGATTTTGGACAGTGACAGGATTGATGATCTTGATAGATGCGAAGGGACCAATGAAACGGGGTGCCAACTTACAGAGAACTCGGATTGGAGGGGGGAATTGGCCGTGGAGAGCCACACTCTCTGACCACGAACATAGCTGGAACTCTTTACCCGACGTCTATTTGCCGCTGCTCTCATGTGCCTCTTCAGAACGACAAAGTGCTGATCTAACTCTCCCCAGGTGTGCTTACAGCGAGCAATAAAGGTCTGAACGGACGGACATCTAGTCTCTGCCTCCTGCGAGGAGAACAGAGGAGGCTGGTAACCAAGGCAACCGTGGAAAGGCGAAAAGCCCGTGGCGGAAGACGGATGCGAGTTATAAGCGTACTCAGCCCAAGAGAGTTGTTCTGACCATGACGCGGGATTGCGAAAGACTAGACTACGGAGAATACGAGCAATACTCTGACTGGCCCATTCGGCCTGCCCATTAGTTTGGGGGTGATAACCCGACGAGAGGCTGGCGGTAGCCCCTATGAGGCGGCAAATTCCTTCCAGAATAACGGAGGCGAATTGCGGACCTCTATCAGACACTACATCGGTAGGCAACCCACTGAAGTTTAAAGACATGGTCTACCATGATCTGGGTGGTCTCCCTAGCAGAGGGGAGTTTTGGGAGCGGAGATAAAGTGAGCCGACTTTGAAAACGATTCGACTACCGTTAAGATGACCATATTCCCAGCAGAGGAGGGAAGCCCGGTGATAAAGTCAAGCGCAATGTGCGGCCACGGACGAGCTGGCACAGGCAAGGGTCGAAGGAGACCAGCCGGACGAGAATGACCAGACTTAGTCTGAGCACAAACGACACAAGAGGCGACGAAACGACGCAGAGTCACGCTCTTAACGTGGGCAACCAAAATCATTGACGGATGACAGCGAGCGAACCCTGAACTCCTGGATGAGCAGTTTATTTAGAAGAATGACCCCATCTGAGGACCGCTTGACGCGCTGACACGGGAACAAAGAGGAGATCCCGAGGACAATCCGGAGGTGCGGCGACCCGGGAGAGAGCCCGTTTAACCAATTTCCATTCCCCAAACAACTGCCCCCACAAACGACTTGGGAAGGAAGAATTGTCTCAAGATTGGCTGGAGCAGAAGAAGAATCGAAGAGACAGAGAGAGAGGCGTCGGGCTTAACGTTCTGGAACCCGGGAGGTAGGAAATCGAGAAATCAAAGCGAGTAAAAAACAAAGCCCAGTGAGCCTGCCGAGCGTTCAATCGCTTAGCAGAACGGATATACTCAGGTTTCGGTGGTCCGTCCCAAACTTAGAAACGGAACAGTCGGAACCCTCTAACCAATGCCGCCACTCACCTAAAGCTAGGCGAATAGCGAGTAACTCCCGATTGCCGACATCATAGTTATGCTCAGCGGGCGAGAGGCGGAGTGAGAGAAAAGGCACAGGGATGTACTCTTCCGTCAGCGCGCGGAACGTTGGGCAGAGCACAGCCCCGACCCACCTCTGAAGCATCAACTCTCCACGATAAACTGTCTCGAGACGTCAGGAGTGAGGAGTACCGGAGCAGTCGTAAAAAGGGTTTTTAGTCGATCAAATGCCACTTGTGCGGCGTCTGACCACCTAAAGTTGGACCTGGCAGACGTCAGAGCCGTAAGGGGTGCGGCCACCTGGCTGAAATTTCCGAACAAAACAACGATAAAATTCGCAAACCCGAGAAATCGCTGTAACGCGACGCCGGACTCTGCAACCGGCCAATCAGTAACCGCCGACACCTTGCCTGGGTCCATACTAACCCCCTCAGCAGAGACGATAGACCCTAAAAACGAAATCGAAGAAACGTGAAAAGAGCACTTCTCAGCTTTGACATAAAGTCGATTCTCTAGAAGCCGTTGGAGGACTCGGCCGACGTGATGGACATGGACCTGAGGAGATGGAGAGAAAATCAGAATGTCGTCCAAATAGACAAAGACAAAAATATTGAGCATATCGCAGAGGACGTCATTAATGAGCGCTTGAAAAACTGCGAGAGCGTTGACTAGACCGAAAGGAAGGACTTTATATTCAAAGTGCCCCAGGGTGTGTTAAAGGCAGTCTTCCATTCGTCTCCCTCCTTTATTCGAACTAGATTGTAAGCGTTACGGAGGTCGAGTTTAGAAAAAACTTTGCTCCCTGTAAGATCTCAAAAGCTGAAGACATCAGTGGCAAGGGGTATCGATTCTTAACAGTGATCTCGTTCAGCCCTCGAGAATCTATACAAGGACGCAAAGAACCATCCTTCTTCTTTACAAAAAAGAAGCCGGCACCGGCAAGGGGACGACGACGGAACGATTAAACCAGCATTAAGGGATTCTGACAGATAATCCTCGAGCGCCTTACGTTCTGGAGCTGACAATGAATATAATCTTCCCCGAGGAGGGACGGTCCCCGGGAGGAGATCAATGCTACAGTCGTACTGGCGATGAGGGGAGAGAAGTGGCCCGAGAACAGCTAAAGACCTCCCGCAGATCGTGATACTCCTCCGGTACTCCTGTCAAATCACCCGGCTCCTCCTGGAAAACAGAAACAGAAGACACGGGAGGAACAGTAGAGGTCAAACATTTAACATGACAAGACAACTTCCAGGATAAAATACGGCCGTTAGACCAATCAACATGGGGATTGTGTTGAATGAGCCAAGGATGGCCCAAAACCACCAGTGTGAATGGGGAATGAAAAATTAAAAAAGAAATAGTCTCATTATGGTTCCCTGAGACGGAGAGAGTAAGGGGAACAGTCTCTCTCCGCACCCTAGGAAGGGAACTGCCATCTAGGGCGAACAGGGGGGTGGAGCTCTTTAAGTCAATGAGGGGAATACCTTGCTCACGAGCCCATGCCTCGTCAATCGAAATTTCCCTCAGCACCGGCAGTCGACCAAGGCGGTTCCGGACACAGAGGTAGTAGACCATCGGAGGACAACAGGCAGAGTGGTGCAGGACTTAGACGGAGAGATCCTAGAAACAGCGCTCGCCAGTAACCCTCCACCTACTGACGAGCTCTGGCTTTTACCGGGCAGTCTGAGACAAAGTGACCAGCCGCAGCACAGTACATGCATAAGCGATTCATGATCCGTCTCTCACGTTCCTTGTGAGAGATGCGAAGACCCCGAGCTGCATCGGCTCAGGATTCGGGGCGGCAGGCTGAAAAGGAGTAACCTCAGGCGGAGAAGGCGAGAGAGCGGATTCCAATCCGCAGGCTCTGCGGCGAGAGTCGAAGCGTCTCTCCACCCGAATGGCCAGATCGATGAGCGCGTCGAGTTGGGTAGGTGCTTCGCGTGCAATAAGCTCATCCTTGAGCTCTGGATTCAGAGCCTCCAGAAAACGAGCCACCAAAGCCGTATTGTTCCAACCGCAGGTCCGTAGACAGTGTACGGAACTGGATGGAGAAATCAGTTACTGAACGTCTCCCTCTGACGAAGTGTAGAGAGCAAACGCGAAGCCTCCTCTCCATAGGCTGAGCGATCAAACACTCTGATCATCTCTTGCTTGAAAAGAGAAAAGTCAAACACACAGTTAGTCTCAGCCTCCCAATTGGCCGCACACCCACTCTTCGCCCGGCCCATGAGTGAGTGAGATGACAAAGGTGACCCTGGACCGGTCAGTAGCGTACGTCAGAGGGCTGAAGTGAAAAGACCACCTCGCACAGGCGGGTTATTGATCCGGGGCTCAGACACTCCGCGGACTCTGACGGAAGAGGGTGGTTCTGCGCGTGAGCTGATGAACCCGCTGGGGAGAGACCCGCCATCTGAGCTGCCAGTGTTTCGACGGCCTGTCTAGCAGACGAGATGTCCTCCTCATGTCTGCCCAGTAGAGCGCCCTGCATCTCGACAGCTGCTTAAAGAGGGCTGCTACTCGCTGAGTCCATAGTGGTCAGATTATTCTGTAATGTTCGGATGGAAAGAGGACTCAATAGCGAGATGCAGCAAATTACAGTTCTTTAATGAATAGTCAACAGTTCAACAGAAATGAGCGGAGGTTCAGGGGAAAAACTGTAGAAAACAGGAATGGCCACACGGCTCTAAATGAGAACAGAAATTCCCACTCCTGGAACCCTGAATGCAGATGCGGTCAGCGACCCGCGAGACACCAAGACAGCCCCAAGCCTCCCAACAGAGGGATGCGGTCAGCAGACGGTCCGTAGCGAGGAAGAGGATCACAGCTTCCAGTTCTGAACAGAGATCAGAGAGCAAGCCACATGGTAACACTCACAGTCAGTAATAACAGCACGCACCAGGACAGGACAGGACAAGGCAACGAGCGTATAGCATCGACCATAATCAAGAATAATCTGACAAAGAGCTAAGGACAGAAAGCACTAGATTAAGGAGAAACATTCAGGGGAAGATTAGCAAACAGCTGGTGAGACCAGCACGGATAATGAAAAGAGTGGAAACAGCTGAGAGGGAAGAGATAATGAGAGTGCGGGAACAGGTGCGTAAACGTGGAGATGAGAGTGTAAGAGTAAGTACATGACCACAAGAGGGAGACAGAGAAAGAGAGAAGAACCAGGATCATGACAAATGGGTGTGATTCCTTACATTAATATTCCACTAGGTGGCACTCAAGCGCCTTAGCTGAGATATATGCTGTAGTAAAATAGTGAAGAAGAAGAGTGAATGCTGTGCTTGTGCTTACATGTGCTTGCATGTTATTTCTGCTTGTGCATAAGTTATTAAAACGTTTATTAAGAGAATTCTACCAGCTTGTGATTCTTGTCATGAAGACATAACAAAATTGGCGACGAGGACGATTTATTCTCACAAGATTTCCTGAGGATGGCATCAGTAAGTGCTCCGTTTCCCAGTCCATTTTTGCCTTGTCCGGTGAGCCCGCTATACCACTTGTAACATGGCTGAGGATGTTTGAGAATTACATGCTAGTCATCAATGCTACTGGAGATTCCTGGCCAGAAGCCAGAAAACGGGCTTTACTTCTCCATTGCCTCGGAACTGAAGGTCAGAGACTATTTTATACATTGCCTGATACCGGTGACAATCTTGCATCTGCTGTTAAAGCTTTGGAGGAGCATTTCATTCCAAAACGAAATGTGGTTGTGGAAAGACATGCCTTCAGGAAACGAGTGCAGAGGACAGATGAAACGGTACTGCAATACATTGCTGCATTGAGAGATTTGGCAACTACATGCAAATTTAATGACAGTCTTGATGATATGCTGCGTGACCAGCTTGTAGAAAATATTGCTAACCCTCGCATTCTGGAAAGATTATTAGTGGAATCTAAATTGACACTAGAGACTGCAATTACAATTTCCACACAGCTAGAGGCCGATGCACAGGCAAAATCGATGACTACAAGTAATTCTGCTCCAGTACAAGCCATACATGCCACTTCTGCGTCTGGACGACAGCATTCAAAGGCCAAATTCAAAACACGTACCTCATCAAAGCCTCATACTGCTTCCTCAGCTCGGACATGCTTCCGCTGTGGCTCCACTGGACATCTGCAAACGCACAGAACTGCCCTGCTGCATCTGCTAAATGTAAAAATTGTAATAAGACTGGACATTTTGCACGTGTCTGCCGTTCTGCTCCTACTCGTTCAGTGCATTCAGTTGAATTACCAGAGGTTTGTATTCTCCATCTACCTGGAACATCTGATCGTTTGATTTGTGATGTAACTATAAATGCTATGTGTGCTGTTACACCTGTGTCTCTTCAACTCACAGTCGACTCTGGTTCATCAGTGTCCATTCTGCCGAAACAATTGTATGAGCAGCACTTTCGCACAGTGCCGTTACAAGCGCCATCTGTCCGTTTAGTCACTTACTTGCAAGAGCCAATTTCAGTGCTTGGATGCTTACCTGCAACAGTGTCTAAATATGGCATTACCTGCCCTGCACATTTCTTCATTGTTGACAATGGCACAGCCTTGTTAGGCATGGACCTGATTAAAGGACTCCAGCTTCGATTTGACGGAAACACTGTGCTGCCGCCATCACAATCCGCTTCAGTTTGTGCCCTCTCCACTCCTCCATCACAGCGTACTGCATTGGGCTGTGTAAAAAACTTTACACACAAGGTAAACATTTCTGACTCTGTTCCTCCTGTCAGACACAAATTGCGTCTCTTACCTTTTTCTGTCAGAGATGCTGTTTCCACCGAACTGGACTCGAGCTCTTGCATGCTGGTGTAATTGAAAGAATTGACTCCTCTCCATGGGTTTCGCCAATTGTTGTGGTCCAAAAGAAAACAGGGGGCATCCGCATGTGTGTGGAACTGCGAGGGCCCAACAAGGCAGTTATAGTAGACAGTTACTCATTGCCACACATGGAGGAGATGATGACATTACTGCAATGTGCAACTGTATTTTCAACTATCGACTTAAAAAGTGCATATCATCAGGTACCTCTTCATGACGACAGCTGGGACCTGAACCGCATTCATTACGCACGAGGGCCTCTTCAGGTTCTGCAGGGTACCTTATGGTTTGGCATCTGCTCCATCTGCATTCCAAAAGATGATGGTTGTCATTCAAAAGGACTCCAGAACGTTGCAAACTATCTAGATGACATCATCGTGTGGGGACGCCTCGCTACAGGAGCATGATCAAGCACTAGAGAATGTGCTGCAACGTCTCAAAGATGCTGGGTTGGTGTTGAATGAGTCTAAATGTCAATTCAGAAAAAAGAGCTTGAAGTTTTTAGGACATATGGTGACATCACAGGGGTATTCAGCTGGATCAGGAACATCTCTCTGCAATAATCAATGCACCTGCGCCATCGGATGCTGTTCAGTTACGTTCTCTGCTGGGTCTTCTCTCATGGTACAACAAGTTCATTCCTAATTTCGCTTCCGTAGTGATGCCTCTGCGTGCTTGCCTGAGAGATGAGAATGGATTTCATTGGTCCGATGAAGCTCAACAAAGCTTAACTGAAGTCAAAAAGCTACTTGTGAACAGTCCTGCTCTTGCACTGTTTGACCCAGGGCTGCCAGTGGTCCTTTCTACTGATGCGTCTGCTCAGACTAGGTGGTGTCTTCGCACAAATAAGTACTGATGGTCAAGAACGGTACTGTTGCTTTTGCATCCAGAACACTCACCCCAGCTGAACAAAAGTACTCCACTGTCGAAAAGGAGGCTCTGGCATGCGTTTGGGCAGTGGAGAAGTGGAGGACATACCTGTGGGGTCGCAAATTCACTTTGCGGACTGACCATCAAGCCTTGACGACGTTACTGATCACAAAAGGGACTGATAGAGCTGGCATGTGCATAGCTCGATGGGCTGCTCGGTTGCATCGGTATTACTACTCTTATCGATACTGCTTATTCGATCCGGTACTTTAACGGTACTTCTTATCGGTTCTTTTTAGTGTTTTTTTTTTTTAAGACTTAAGAACATAATTAACTTTATATTTTGAAATGTTAAATAGAAAAAGCAATGCTTTAACAAAACAAAGAAACAATTTTTTTTATGCAGCATCGTGCTGGCTTTTTTTGTTTTATATACAAAAGATAAAGAAAAAACACGTACACACAAGAATACAATTAATCAAAGATACAAATTATATACACAGTGTTTTAATTTCAGGAAGGTCTACTAACTGTAATGATAGTGGTTGGTTTTATGGAGTAGTGGCAACCCTGTCTTGTATGTATATGTTTGGCAACCCTCTCTAGTAGATGAGGGCGCATGTGCAACAGGTGGGGTGTGGACAATTAGCATGGTGCGTGTGGTGGCAGCACACGTCTATGAAAGTGCTAATAAATTATAATGTTTGCTCATCTATGGCTCAGGAGTCAGTGATTGATCATCCCAACCAAAACATGGTGTCAGAAGTGGTTTCAAAAGTGAAAGTTTGTGGACTATCGCACGTGTGACGAGAAATAGTGAAGATGGAAGGATTGCAGCCACTATTGAAGCTTCATTTGTCCGGTAATGTTGCTGAAAATTGGAGACGATTTAAGCAACGATTTCTTCTGTATTTATCTGCAATTGATAGAGATCGTAAGTCAGAGAAGATGAAAGCGTCTTTATTTCTTCATGTGGTTGGTGATGAAGCTTTGGAGGTATACAATAATTTCACTTTTGAAGAAGGAGAAAGTTTGAAGTTACAGCCTATAATGGACCGGTTTGAAGCGTTTTGCATACCCAAGAGAAATGTTACTTATGAACGCCATGCGATTTTTCACGTGCATGCAGAAAATTGGGGAAACAATTGATCAGTATGTGACGGAGCTCAGACACAGAAGTAAAACTTGTGAGTTTGGAGAGTTAACTGATTCATTGATCAAAGATAGAATTGTGTGTGGAATACCTGACAATGGATTGAGGGAACGGTTACTTCGAGAGCAAGAGTTGGATTTGGAGAAAAGCTCTTTCACTTTGTAGAGCAGCAGAGACTGTAAAGACCCAAGCGAGAGAATTGTTAAATGAGACGTGTGCTGTGGATGTTGTTAAGAAGTATCAGACACCCTGTGGAAGTGCAAAGCAAGGAACGCAACCGGAACAAAGCAGGATAGTAATTGATAAGCCTCAAAGAACGTGCGATCGTTGTGGGATCCAACATCCACCGAGAAAATGTCCAGCGTATGGAAAAAATTGCAACAATTGTGGTAAAATTAATCATTATGCACGCTGTTGTAAGAGTAAACGAACATCAAGCCAAGTAAATACTGTGACTGAGTGTGAAGTGGAAGAATTCTATGTGGATGTAGTAGCAGAAGGTGGAGAAGAACATAAAGAGTGGATCGTACAACTGCAAATAAACAACAGTACAGTTGCGTTTAAGCTTGACACTGGAGCTCAAGTTAATCTCCTTTCTGAAACTGAATTCAACAAGCAAAAGCCTAGACCAAAGTTGCATGCTGCTAGGTTGAAAGTAACTGGATACTCTGGAGCGGACATACCAGTGAAAGGAAAGTGTGTTGCCAAAGTGCGATATAAGGATAAAGTACACAGTTTGGCATTTGTAGTGGTGCCAAAGGATTTTCAAGCTATTTTGGGTTTGTCTGCTTGTAAGAGGCTGCATCTGGTGAAAAGAGTGCTGATGGTAGAAGAATCAAAAGTGTCTGAACCCGAGTACGACTCAATCTTAACAGAGTTTGGGGATGTATTTAAAGGCTTAGGCTGTTTGTCAGAGGAGCACACCATTCAGATTGATGAAACTGTACCTCCAGTCATACATCCATGTCGAAAGGTACCATTTGCACTTCAGAGACAGTTAAAAGAAGAGCTGGATAAAATGGAGAGTTTAGGAGTGATACAGAAAATTGATCAGCCCACAGATTGGGTTAGTTCTTTGGTGATTGTGGACAAAAAGAATGGAAAACTTCGGGTTTGTCTTGATCCTAGAGATTTGAACAGAGCCATTAAGAGAGAACATTTCAAGCTTCCTACATGTGAAGAGGCCCCCGTGACAACTATGACAGCAGCAACATTGATCTGGACTATCTTGATCCAAAGTCATCTTGCATCAAGAACCTAGGTGTTCTCTGGGATCAAAACCTCAAATTTGAAAAACAAATTAATACGGTGGTTAGTGCTTGTTTTTTTCAGTTACGTCTTCTCTCCAAAATTAAATCTTCCCTTTCTGAGAAAACACTAGAGATTGCTATCCATGCGCTCATTACATCACGATTGGATTATTGCAACTCTCTCTACTTTGGCATACCCAAACACTCTATTGCTCGTCTCCAATTAGCACAGAATGCTGCTGCAAAGTTCCTCAAAAGAAAACGCAAATTTGATCATGTCTCACCTATCTTAAAATCTCTGCACTGGCTTCCCGTGCATTTTAGAATCGAGTTTAAAATTCTTTTATTTGTTTTTAAATCCGTAAATAACCTTGCACCAAACTATCTGTCTGAGCTACTCTGCCCACACAACCCCACACGAAACCTGAGGTCTGGTGATCTGAGACTTCTGTATGTCCCTAGATCACGGCTAAAGAATAGAGGGGACAGAGCCTTTGCTGTTGCTGGCCCTAGGCTGTGGAACAGCCTTCCTGTTTATATCAGAGCTGCTCAATCTTTAGCTGTTTTTAAATCCTCTCTTAAAACTTTTTTTCCTTAGCTTTTAACTCATTGTGAGTTTTTGTCATGAATGTGTGGTTTGTCCTTGTCTGTTTTTTTTTTTTAATTATTATTATTATTATTATTTTTATTTTTTATTTTTTTTATTTTTTTTTTTCTCTCATCATGTGTATTGTTCAGCACTTTGGTCAGCCTTGTTGCTGTTTTTAAATGTGCTATATAAATAAACAAACTTGAAACTTGAAGAGATTATGGCCCAGTTTGCAAATGCCAAATACTTCAGCAAGCTAGACGCATCATCGGGATTTTGGCAGTTAAAATTGGATGCTGCCAGCTCAAAACTGTGTACATTTAATACACCATATGGAAGATATTGTTTCTTAAGGCTTCCTTTCGGAATTGCTTCGGCTCCTGAGGTGTATCATAAAACCGTGCACATGATTTATGAACATATGGAAGGAGTTGATACATCGATGGATGATATAATTGTGTGGGGAGCTTCGAAAGAAGAACATGATGCAAGGTTAAGAAAGGTGTTGGAGGCAACCAGGCGTGCAAATTTAAAGTTGAACAGAGAAAAGTGCCAATTGGGAGTAACTGAGTTAACATTTTTGGGTGACATCATTAGTAGTGCTGAGAGTGCGACCAGATCCCCTGAAGATCTCTGCTATTGAACATATGCCAAGACCGCAAGGTGTAAAAGATGTCCAGAGATTCATGGGTATGTTGAACTATATGAGTAAATTCATACCTAATTTGTCTGAGAAGATAGCTCCATTAAGATGGCTTACTGAGAAAAGAATGAATGGGATTGGAACCATGAACAGGAGGCTGCATGGCAATATTTGAAAACAGATTTTAACTAAAGAGCCAATTTTGAAATTTTATGACCCCAATCGTTCTATTAAAATTTCAGCTGATGCTTCACAGTCAGGATTGGGAGCAGTACTTCTCCAGGAGCATGATGGAACCTGGCAACCAGTTGCATATGCCTCACGCTCAATGACTGATGCGGAGTGTAGGTACGCTCAAATTGAAAAAGATTTGCTTAGTATTACTTTTGCTTGTGAGAGATTTCATCAATTTGTGGCAGGACAGCCTGTTGATGTTGAAACTGATCACAAACCGTTGATTGCTCTGTTCAAAAAATCTCTTAATGATTGTCCGTTGAGAATCCAAAGAATGATGATCAGATTGCAACGTTATGCATTAACTGTGTTTTATACACCAGGTAAATTAATGTTCGTGGCAGACACCTTGTCCAGAGCCGTAGATCCAACCACACCGTCAAGTGGAAAGCTGACTGAGGACATTCAAGTATATGTAAATATGATCATTGAAGCTTTACCTGTTGCTGATTCCAAAATGAAACTGATCTGTCAAGAGACAGAACAAGATCAGACACTCACTCAGGTGAGATACTATGTCATCAATGGTTGGCCAGATGTGAAGCAAAATTGTGTTCCAGAAGTTCATGAATTTTGGAACTGCCGGTCTGAATTGTCTGTCTGTAATGGAATTATGTATAAAGGAAATAAAATAGTGATTCCAAGAAATCTGAGACGTGAGATGTTGAACAAAATCCATGAAGGCCATCTGGGAATTGAGAAATGTAAAAAAAGAGCTCGTGAAGTCATGTATTGGCCTGGAATTAATCAGGACATCACAATAGAAGTGTCCAAGTGTCAGACATGTGCTAGATATCAATCGAACAATCCAAGAGAGCCATTAATGTCACATCCGGTACCTGAAAGACCATACCAAAAAATAGGTGCAGACCTGTTTACATGTCAGGGGAAAAATTACCTCTTGGTTACAGACTATTATTCATGTTATCCAGAAGTATGTGCGTTAAGCACCACCACGGCAGAAAATGTTATTTCATGCATGAAATCAATCTTTGCTAGACATGGGGTACCAACTGAAGTTTTTACAGATAACGGTCCTCAATTTGTTAATGCTAGTTTCCAGAGCTTTTCAAAAGACTGGGACTTCAGACATACAACATCAAGTCCATATTTTCCCCAGTCGAATGGACTTGTGGAAAAGTCAGTTGGAGTGGTGAAAAGGTTGATGCAGAAGGCGAGTGATGGTGGAAGTAGTTTTTACATGGGATTGCTTGCTTACCGTAGTACCCCTCTTGAGTGTGGAAACTCGCCGGCATATCTTTTAATGGGACGACGTCTTCGTTCTAATTTACCTATTTCTGAGGATCTTCTAGTGACAGAAGGCAGCGAGAAAGTTAAAGAGTTCAAAGAACAACAAAAGGCTAAGCAAAAGGTCTATTATGATAAAGGAACTCACCATTTGCCTGAACTTCGTGCCGGTGAGGAGGTCAGATTTAAAGACAAGACTGATACCTGGAATCAGAAAGGCGTTGTACTTGAACAAATTCAACCGAGGTCCAATAATATTGAAGCTTCAAGTGGTGTTGTGTTAAGGAGGAATCGTCAACATCTTTTGAAAGATTTATCTGCTGTAGTAGAACAATCTGAAAAGACTGAGATACCATTGAGAAGATCTGTTTGTGAACAGAAATGCCCTGAAAGACTTATTGAAACATGCTAAAAGAGTCCTGCATGCAGTCCTGACAGACTGGTTTTAAAAGACTGAGATCATTGGAGGGGTGTATTATTATGTCAAAATGTTTGTATTTTACCTTCAAGTCTAACTGTTTATTCGTAATGTAAATGGTAAAAAAAAAAAAAAAAAAAGGAAAAAAAAAAAGAAAAAGGAAGATGTAATGATAGTGATTGATCATCCCAACCAAAACACTAACATTACTTCTCAGGTAATTGTTTCTGTCTGAAAAGAAATCTAATTTAGTAATCAAATGTAAAATAGCACTGTATAGTTTATCATAGATAGATTAATGCTTATTAAATCTAGAGCTCTGAGTGATTTGCTCTGCCTTTTGTTGTTTGATTTGCATTAGGCTAATGGCTGAATCGTCAGCAGGTTTATTAGACTGCTGCCCCTTTAAGACCAAGTGCAGATCTGATGCACCAACATTTTCTCCCTATTATTTACGTCCATTTAAGACATACTTGTGTTTAAGTGAATAAACGGTGTTTAAGTGAATCGCAGAGCTTCTCATTTTGACATTTTTATGTATATTTGATAGTTTATGAGGACACACAAAGCCCAAAATATACTTTTCTTGTCTCGTTGCAGTCCGTTTCGGAGCACCGCTTTGTGAACAGCGTCTCTTGCGCAGGTTTATGTGTTTTTAATAGCCATTTTTTTTCTAGCAACAGTAGAGACAGCATTTTGCAATAATCACCGATCATGCTGATTCTGGCGGTACGTTTGGGTTTAGGAAGAACTGACAGCGCAGCGCTGTGAAGTGAAGGAAGTTGCGCTGGACAGATCATGCGTCTCGTTTTTAACGGTTTTATCTCAAATATCTTTTTATAATCTTTGGAAGCCGAAAATAAAATTAGAATAATATTCCAGATCTAACGTTTAACCACGTTTGAATGTTTAGATCTGTCCTCTTTGTCACTCAAGCAAGGGCTGTCGTGTTGCGCGTGCTGTGGCTCCGCGTGAGAGATCTCTCTTCTGAACTGCGAATAATAGCAAATTGCATCACAGACAAATGGTTCAATTAAAATATAGTTTATATATAGAAATGGCTGGCGAGATAAACATGTTCAAGATAACGTCTTTATAGGAATAATAAATAGTAGCCTACGAGTATTTTCTTAATTTCTCCAGTACCGACAGCAGAACCGATAACGTCCGAGCTTATCGATACTGCGGTCTTTCAAAATTCAGCACCGGGGCCCGTTTAATACCGGGTTTCGTTACCCATCCCTAGTGCTGGATCTCAAAATTACACTGCAGACTGTTTGTCCCGCCTACCCCTGCCTCTGACTTCGGATGCTGAGCCAGATACAGAGCCCGAATTTGTTGCTTTCCTGTCCACTGGTCCGACTGCCATATCTCAGGATGAATTTGCTGCTGCCTCTGCTAGTTGTTCGGAACTCTCTGCACTTCGCACACAAATTGCCCGTGGATGGCCTCCATCTTCTGCTGCTCTGGATCCTGTTCTACACCCATATTACAAACTGAGACATGAGTTCAGTGTGCAAGCTGATTTTGTGTTTAGAGGGTCTAGACTGGTGGTACCTGGAGAACTTTGTGAGTCACTGATTCGCATTGCACATGAAGGCCATCAGGGGATTGTAAGAACAAAGCAACGCCTGCGTGACATGTATTGGTGGCCCAGAATGGACACACTGGTGGAACAAAAGATTACCGCTTGTCAGTTATGTCTCTCCCTGGACAAAACTGCGAAAACCTTTTCTGTGCCGCTCCAGCCTGTTCCTTTACCATCTGCACCTTGGGAAAAGCTGGGAATAGACATTGTGGGTCTTTTCGAGACTGCTGTCTGGGGACTGTCGTTACGCTCTGACACTTACTGACTACTATAGTAAATGGCCTGAGGTAGCCTTTACTGCATCTATTGCAACAAAACAGGTGATTGCTTTTCTTACCTCCGTCTTCAGCAGACATGGGAACCCGACCACTTTGGTGAGTGATAATGGGCCTCAGTTTACTTCGCCAGAGTTTGCTGCTTTCCTGAAAAACAGAGATATTAAGCACATTCGCACATCAGTCTATCATCCGGCTGCGAACTGGAGCTATTGAACGCTTCCACAGAGTTCTGAAAAGTACAATTCAATCAGCAATCCTACAATCAGCACCATGGAAAGAAACAGTAACTGACTTCCTGCAAATCTATCGTGCTACACCTCATGCTGTAACAGGTGTTTCACCCTTCGAATTGCTTCATGGGAGGAAAATGCGTACTCGCCTCAATGTTCCTGAAACCCTTACCTTCTGGCCGTGAACCTAAACAGCTGCAGAAGCGTGTTTCAGCACGTCAGGATGTCATGAAATCTCGTTTCGACAACAAGCATCGAGTGCATCATTCTTCTTTCCGAAAAGGGGATAAAGTGCGTATAAAAAAGTCAGTGCATGTACCAAAAGGACACCCACGATTCACTCCTCCAGTTGAGGTTAAAGAAAAAGTTGGTCCTTACACCTACCTCTTGGATGATGGAAAGAAGTGGCATGCATCGTGTCTTGCATCTGTGCCAACTAATGCAACAGATAATAGACTGACCACAAATGCAGAAAACCTGATTCCTTCTCAAGTTCCACTGTCTGGAAGTTCAGTGTCTTCTGATGCTTGTTCACGTGAGACACGTCAAAGACGTGAGCCAGGTTGGCTAAAGGACTTTGTTTATTAGCCTCAGAAATTGACATGGACTTTTGCATACACATTACACACGCATAAATATGCAAGGACTGAATAGCAGTTGAGTAGTTTTGTTCACATTGTTTTAAATGCACCTTTGTATTCATATAATGTGTTGCTTAGTGTATTCTTATACATGTGAAATTGTTGATACATTACAGGTTGGATTTTCTTTATTTCTATTTCATGTCAATTGTTGGTTACAGGAAGAATTAATTTAACTAAGAAGGGAAAATGTGATGTCCTTACATTAATATTCCACTAGGTGGCACTCAAGCGCCTTAGCTGAGAGATATATGCTGTAGTAAAATAGTGAAGAAGAGTGAATGCTGTACTTGTGCTTACATGTGCTTGCATGTTATTCTGCTTGTGCATAAGTTATTAAAACGTTTATTAAGAGAATTCTACCAGCTTGTGATTATTGTCATGAAGACATAACAATGGGCTCTTTTCAGAAAGCATTGTTCTTTAGCATGCTTGTTCCAAGGCCTATTTTACACATGGTAATGCCATTTTCAGGTTTTCATTACATTGTTGTTAATGCACAAGTCTAGAGAAGTATTATAATATAGCAAACTTTCTCTTTCCCTTTGGGTTTTCTTCCAAACACCACACTTCATGTCACCGATGCCACTCTATTCTTTCATGAATTGTGCTGTGTGGCGCTGAGCGTGACTGTTCAGGACTGTTGCTCCGCCTTGACCTTCAGTGCTCAACTACAGTCTTAAGTGTAGTGTGCCTTTTCAAGCCGGCTGTTATTAAGCCAATCAATAAAAAAAACTTGACACAAATTGATTTAGTTACAGTTGATCTAGACCTAGAAGAAATAGTTACAAGCATAACTACAGGGCGACCTTGTGGTGAATTCAGGAACAGATACAGTTGTAAAACAGGTGTTTATTAGCCGTCAGATAAACATTCATACACAGTTCGGGGAACAAAAAATAAGATGGAAAGTAACACAGGGACGTTGATGGGCAACCAGTTGAA
>JAQIUQ010001690.1:0-16120 GCA_030378365.1 Hybognathus amarus | reverse complement strand
TGGGATGTACTTGGTTCAGTTACATATTGTCAGCTGTTGTATGTTGTTGTCTTCCTGCCTTGGACTGCCATGAAAGTTAGCATTTATGCTATAGCCTGGCTCATTTACAGTCTTACAAAATGTTGGTCTGTCCATTAATGTGCACTGTGTGCGTGATGGCGCCAGTGTGTTTGTCGGCTTGCCGTCAGCTCCGTCAACTTCTACTATGTTTGTTTGTGTTGTCACTTACGCTATGTCAGCACTGTTCTGTTGCTGCTACTGTTGCTGCTCTAAGGTCATACGATCAGAAAACTTTGTTGGATCTCAGAAACGCACTGGTGACCCCGGTTCTTCACGGATGGATGTCACCCTCCATTTATTTACCCCACCGCTGAGTGCGTCATTCGGCTACCGTGCTGCAACTCTAACCGGAGGAAGCGCCGGAGGCGCCGAGGGCGAGGCAAACGTTGGAGGAGTCCGGGTGAAGATCAGGAGAGGAGCAAGTGTTTCCCCCGCACAATTAGGACCCTGCCACCTCTCTACAGACATTCATTATGGTCGAAAAGATCTCTACCTGGCTCGACGCTCGTGGGATCTGAGGTACTCTTGTCATGTATACATCACCCTGCATCGACCCCAAATGCCCGTTAGCCCTGCTCAACCAAGATTGCGTATCCGTAGCGGCGGGGTGAACCCGCTGAATATTCGGCCTTTGGCACACTCTTGTTGCCCCGGGCTGCGGTTTACTCAAATGCAAAAGTGGCCCTGGTCAATAGCAGGTCAGCGTCTAACAAGACTTTTGTTTTGAATGACTTTTTTTCTCGTCATAATTTGGATTTCTTGTTTTTAACTGAGACATGGATTAGCGCTGGAGCTGGACAGTCTTCTATTTTTAGTGAACTTTGCCCAACTAATTGTTCATTTATTAGTACGCCGAGGTGCGTTGGAAGAGGTGGTGGTGTGGCTCTTGTTTTTAGGAACAGTTTTAAATTACGGTCATTGTCTGCAGGAAGTTTTTCCACTTTCGAATTGCAATGTGTAATTATTGAATCTGTTATGTCACCATTGGTTTGTGTACTGATCTATAGGCCCCCTAAGCCTGACAAAGACTTTATAACTGAATTCTCTGACCTACTTTCTCATTTTGTATCACTGTATGATCGTCTCCTTATACTAGGTGACTTCAATATTCATGTTTGTTGTCCGGATAGACCTATGGTCCGCGAATTCTGTGATGTAATAGATGCTTTTGGCCTTACGCAACATATGGAAAAAGCTACTCATAAACTGGGTCATACACTTGATCTAATTTTATCTTATGGTTTTATTGTTGATAATATTGTGATTGAAGAGGCCACTTTCTCTGACCATAAGCCCATTTTATTTGAAGTCACCCTTTTCAGTCCTCTGCAAAATGTCAGAATTCAGGATCATTATTCTCGTCAGATACATTCTCTTACTGCTGCTAGTTTTTCTGAAAGTTTTTTGAGTGAAAATGTTGCATCTACTATTGCAACAGCTGTATCGTTCTCCTCTAGTCCGGATGAATTAGTTACCCTATTTCACTCTTCTTGTTCTTCCATACTTGACTCTGTAGCACCTTTCAGATACACCCGCCCCAAATTAAAATCCCATTACTGGCTAGATGAGGATACACGCTCTCTTAGGCAGGCCTGCCGTAAAGCTGAAAGGAAATGGAAAAAGGATCATCTCAATGTTTCCTTTCAAATTTTTAAATCTGCATTAGCTTCTTTTCAGGCAGCAGCAAGATTAGCCAGAGCAAAGCACCTCTCTGATTTGATCAGTAAACACTCAAATAGACCAAAAATTTTATTTAGCACAATAAACTCTGTTATTAATCCCTCAAATTGCCCAGTTGTTGATGTATCCACTGATACCTGCGAGAAATTTCTTAAGTTTTTTACTAATAAAATTGAGAACTTTAGATCAGTGTTTACCCCCACCTCACCTGTTAATACGTCTGGTTGCTCAGATGTACTCAGCTACTTTCTGCCAATTTCAGCCAATCTCGCTCACTGAATTGAGGAATTTCTTATCACATATGAAACCTACTACTTCATCATATGATTCCATCCCCTCCTCTATTTTAAAGGATGTCTTTGATGTAGTTGGCCCCTCCATTCAGGTCATTTTAAACTCATGTCTTGCTTCCGGGATTGTCCCTATGTGTTTTAAGCATGCGGTTGTCCAACCCCTGCTCAAAAAACATAATTCCGATGTTAAATGTCTAACTAATTACCGTCCGATTTCTAAGCTTCCTTTTATTTCAAAAGTTATGGAAAAAGCTGTTCTGTCACAGCTGCTTCCCTTCTTAACCACCCACAATATACTAGAACCTTTTCAATCAGGTTTTAGATCACTTCATAGTACTGAAACAGCCCTGCTCAAAGTAACCAATGATCTTCTTCTCACACTAGATTCAGGTGATAATGCCATCTTGATATTATTGGATCTTAGTGCCGCCTTCGACACTATTGATCACAACATCCTCCTTGCTCGTCTTGATCAGCAGGTGGGCATTAGGGAGACAGCATTACTTTGGTTCCGCTCCTATCTCACTGATAGGACTTTCTCAGTATCTATTGGAAATTTCTCCTCATCTTCTGCTTCTGTTTCATATGGGGTCCCTCAGGGGTCCATTCTGGGTCCTATGCTCTTTAGTCTGTATATGCTCCCTCTGGGTAACCTCATAAGGAAGCATAACATCTCTTTTCACTTCTATGCGGATGACTCACAGCTCTATTTGCCATTAAAATCTAGGGACTCCATACAGTCTCTTCTGGTCTGTCTCGAAGACATTAAAACGTGGATGGCTAATAACTTTCTCCATTTAAATAGTGACAAGACAGAAGTCATTATTTTTGGTTCACCCAAGGCAAGATGCACGATGGTGCAAAATTTAGGTCACCTCACCCCATTTATCAAACCTCATGCCAGAAACTTGGGTGTCATTCTTGACTCAGAACTCTGCCTTGACAAACAGATTAGTTCTGTTGTCAAGAATAGTTTTTACCAGCTAAGAATGATTGCCCGTCTGAAGTCATTCCTATCTCGTGATGATCTTGAAAAAGTTATCCATGCCTTTATTACATCACGGCTGGATTATTGTAATTCACTCTACCTTGGCCTCCCACAATCATCACTTCGACGTTTGCAGTTGGTACAAAACGCAGCAGCACGTCTTTTAACTGGCACCAGGAGGCGTGAGCACATCACCCCATTTTGGCTTCCTTGCATTGGCTCCCAGTTCATTTTAGGATTCAGTTTAAAGTTTTACTGTTTGTTTTTAAGGCACTAAATGGGCTAGCTCCAACTTACATCACTGATCTTGTACAGCCATATTCAAGTCAAAGGTCACTCAGATCTTCAAATCAAGGGCTTCTGCTTGTGCCGCGCTCACGGCTCAAACAGAGGGGTGACAGAGCGTTTGCAGTTGCTGCTCCACGGCTGTGGAACCAGCTCCCTCAGGATATTAGATCTGCCCCCTCCATTGCTATATTCAAAACCAGGTTAAAAACCCATTTTTATTCTATGGCCTTCCTGGTTTCTTAACCTGGCACTCCTGTTTGTTCTCTGTATTTCTGTGCTATACACCCTGTTATTGAAGATTGTGTTTTTTGTTTTTTATTTCATGTTTTATATGCTTATGATTATTGTTTCTGTGTTTTACTACTCGTTGTACAGCACTTTGGTCAGTCTTGCACTGTGTGTAAATGTGCTTTATAAATTAAATTTACTTACTTACTTACTTACACTGTCCCAGAATAAATAAAAAATAAATAAATAAATAAATAAATAAATAAATAAATAAATCAGTCTATATCCAAGTAAACAAAAAAAAGGAGGAATGGTAATACAATTGTTAGCAACTTCTCAATCATGAAAGAAACAGCACAAGTTTATCAATGGATTCATGATTGTTTTGAACTTGAAAGATTTTAAGGACTACATCGGCTTTACAAGAAGAGTCTCGTCTAGTATACTATATTGCGTCATTATGTCACATCTGTACACATAAAGAAGAGTCTTGGCTGCTTTCATATGACTATATGACTAACACCTGCTTTCGTATGACTATATTGAGTCATTACACCACATCTGAACACATAAAGAAGAGTCTCGGCTAGTAGGCTATATTGAGTCATTACGTCACATCGGTACAAATTAAGAAGAGTCTCGGGTAGTAGACTCTATTGAGTTATTACATCAGATCTGTACACATAAAGAAGAGTCGGCTAGTATGTACTCGGCTAGTACTATGTTATGTACAAGATGTGGCATTATGTACTCAATATAGCCTACTAGCTGAGACTCTTCTTTATGTGTACAGATGTGACGTAATGATTCAATATAGCCTACTAGCCAAGACTCTTCTTTTATGTGTACAGATGTGGCGTAATGACTCAATATAGTCTATTAGCCGAAGACTCTTCTTTATGTGTACAGATGTGACTGTAATGACTCAATATAGTCTACTAGCCGAGACTCCTTCTGATTAACTCGTTCATTTGTGGAACGAAAATATTGGCAATGCATGTGCTTTTGGATTGCATTGCACATACAATCAAGCATTGTGCATTGAAGAATAACTCCTGCTTTCATATGCTTTTCGACACTACAACTAACTTATTAAGTTGTGTAATTGAAGGTTAGTTGTTGCATTTGTGTGATGGAAGAAATAGATACATTAGCTGTTTCCTTACAATTCATGCAATAACCAACTCATTCTGTTGTTCAACGAAAAAAAAATCATGCATTGCACACAGGTATATTACATATTATTCTATAATGTTTTGCATTACAGAATAATATATAAGCTATATAGTGCAATGCATGAAATAACTAACCCATTTCTCATGTGCATTGAAGATATATAATTTTTTAAGGTTTAAGATCTTGTACTCGTGGGCCAGAACTATGTTCAGTAGGTCAAAGAGGAACCTATCTATAGCTTATATATTATCAAAAGGTGTCCATAAGTTTCTATGGTTTAAAACCTTTTGAGGACCCTTTGACCAAAAATGAGTTCAATTGAGGACAGTGCTGTAATCTGCTGAACATGGACTGGGGCATGCGCGTGCGATCGGTATTTGTGTTCTGTAGCTCCGGAGAAATTCTTCATTAATCCTTGATTTTCTTTGTTACCCCCGTGTTTGTGTAGAGGCTGCAGTTCATTGAGTTCAAGACTTTGTTGTTTAACCAGCATCGAAACCAGACATACACACAAACACAGAACCTCTAGGAGGCACTTAAATATTCATTCGGTAGTTTAAAACCTAAAAATGAGCAAAATCCAGTCAAACTCGCACACGGAAGGCAGTTCGGCGCATGCCGCGAGCGATCTGTATTTGTGTTTGTAGCTCCGGAGAATTTCTTCACTAATCCTTGATTTTCTTCTTTACCACTAATTTATAGACAAGCATTTTCTATTTTTATATCATGTGAACTTATCCTTGATACTATTCCTTATAAAAAACAAGTGGATTGCTTTGATATCGCTACTTAGATCCAATTTTCCGAATCTAGGCTACTAGCCTTTAGCCCGCTAGCATTCCACGCGTGGCCCTTCGCCCATCGGCCGTCTCATTTTACACCCGTTTCACTGAAAAGATACGGGTTATATCTGGCATTTCAGTCCTAAATTAGTCGTGATATTTGTAGTATCACAACTAATTTACTGTTCATCTTTTATAATGGCGAACACATCAGATGCGTGTCTAACGTTACCCTCTGTGTGCAGGTGAGGACACATTCGAGCTCTTCTTCGGTGAAGCAGGAGCTGGAACACGTCGAGAAACAGATCCGTGGTCTGCTGGTGAAGCAAGCCGAGCTGTTGGATCAGCGTTCAACGCTTGAAGCATCACGCGCCGATGCTCACAAATCAGTGGTTAGTAACGTTAACGTCTTCGTCTACTCTCGTATGTTCTCTCTGCCCAGGAGGACGCGATCATCCCGGGCTTCATTCACTCTGGCACCGACACAACACCATGGAGCATGGATCACACAGTGGAAGACACGAGACAGGACCAGAGCTACCTCTCCGCCCCTCCCGGTCTTCGAGATCTCCACTCGGAACCGCTTCTCCCCACTTCGCGAGCTGGAACGCGACGACGCCGTGATCATCGGCACATGCAAGGTCCGTCATGTCCGCGCTACCTCGGGTAAAGGTAAGGTGCGCACTCACTGCTTTCCTGGAGCTCGTGTTCTTGATGTCGCTGCACAAGTTCCTGAGATCCTGAACAGGGACGAGCGTGCTCGGAGCAGTTGTGCTGCATGCGGGAGCGAACGACATTAGGCTGCGGCAGACAGAGGTTCTGAAGAAGGACTACATAAGCCTGATCGAGACGGTATGCAGAACAGTGCCTAAAGCAACAATCACTCGTGTCTGGACCGCTCCCACGTACCGACAAGGACAGGAAAGGTTAAGTAGACTATTTGCACTAAATGAACGGTTAATGTTATTGTGTAATGAACAGAAACTGCTCTTTGTAAATAATTGGCATCTGTTTTGGGAGAGACCGAGGCATCGTGATACTGATGGACTCCACCCAGCAAGAATCGGAGCGGCTGTTCTCGGACAGTATAATGAGGGGGTAAAAATAGGTGGTAAAATGAGCCTATTTCCCCCAAAAAAAGTGGAGTATGCCTTTAAAAACTTAAAAACCCTTTGACCAGAAATGAGTTCAGTACGTCAGATGTGGACATTCTATATGGCTTAGGAAGCATCAGATGTATAGAAAGTTCTCGTGGGCCAGAAATATGTTCAGTAGGTCAAATATCTTCCTGGCTAATAAAACCTATAGTATCCAGCTGCAGACCCGCAGCACACCAGTTTCAGAACCCCAGTTTCAGAACCCCAGCGCCAGAACCGGAAGTAAGGGGCGGGCTTACGTTCTAACCAACACCAGCGCCAGGGCCGTAAGTGAGGGGCGGAGCTTAGGTTTGAAACCTAATAACGCCACCTAACGTAATTCGGAGGGTATTTTACACATTAAACAGCTTTTATTGAACATGAAACGTCCTACTCTCTACGTGATGTTATGATGCTACATTACAGTACAAAAAGCATTTTAAAACATTGATTTTGTGGAATATAATTGTATATAGTTTCAGTTATCCGTTTCTTTGTATTATGAGTTACTTCCTGATCAATGGTGAAAAAAATAATACTTGAAACTTTTGGGCATTTTAATGTATAACAGTTTAATAATTTTAGCTAAGCAGTTTATACATACGTGCAGATTTATGAAGGTAAGACCTTAGTTTTATTTATTTTTTATGAAGGAGTTAACTTTGTATAATAAAGCTTTGAAAGATATAAAACAAGACAAGCATTGGAGGTTTTCAAAATTATACACAATTCGATAACTCGAATTGAGGAGGACTAATGTAAAAAAGAGAGAGAAATTCGGCATTGTTTTAAACGAAACAATAAAAATGTACAATGACTAATTCAAACCTAGGCCTATTATCACAACAATCTTGTATAAATTTAACTTACAATGTATCAAATGAGGAACTCACTCTCAGGCCCATTTTGTCCTTACATTCTTGCTAAAATAACTATAATGCAATAATAATAATTCCGCCCCTACCTCACTTCCAGTTCTGGCGCTGGGGTTCTGAAACTGGGGTTCTGAAACTGGTGGTGCTGCGGGTCTGCAGCTGGATATATCTCAATAAAACATCATAGGTAAATATCAATGTATAGTAACCTAATGATCAAGTACCATTTGACCATAAATGAGTTCAATAGGTCAGATACAAACATTCCATATGGCTTAGGAAGCATCTGTTGGAGTCTATGAGTATGTATAGAAAGTTCAAGATCAAGCACTCTTGGGAAAGAAATATGTCCAGTAGGTCAAATATCTCTCTGGCTGAAATAACATGATAAGAAGTCATTCTGTTTCGTAATTATGTTCAATAATTCTTTGTAAGTGTCAATAATGTTTATATAGGTAAAATAAAGACTCTTGTATAGCTTCAGTAACATCAAAGTGAGTCAATGAGTATGTGTAGAAAGTTCAAGATCAAGTACTCGTGGGCCAGAACTATGTTCAGTAGGACAAAAATCTGTGTACCACAGATCAAGCACCCGTGGGCCATAAATGTGTTCTGGAGGTAAAAAATTGACATACACATATATATTGTATATATTGTATACAAAAATTGACCTAATATAACATCAGAAGGAGTCTATAAGTTTATATTGTTTAGAACCTTTTGAGGAACCTTTTACCAGAAATGAGTTCAATAGGTCAATAGAATCTGTTGGAGTCTGTTAGTATGTATAGAAAGTTCGAGATCAGGTACTCGTGGGCCAGGACTATGTTCATGGGTCAAATATCTGTACTGGCTAATAAAAGATCATAGTGTTAGGGTTAAACAGTCAAAAGACCCAGAACCAGACATGAAGAATAAAGACCCGGAGTCAGAGTTATAAAACATTAAAGAAAGTTTTACTGAACATAGTTTGCAATTTCATCAGCAGAAGTCAGCTTCAAGACACACACCGAAGTTCGTAGGCCGCCCCCTTGCAGTTACAAAGATCACAGCAGTTATACGATTTCCAAGGTCTAAGCTATGTCATTGCTTACACGTTGAATGATTCTCATTGGCATATAAATAGATAAACACGGTAATTTTCCACACATAGATAGACGAAGAAGCATATCTCTATTGATGATGCCTCTGACACTCCTTCCAGGTCACAGATTTGGGTTGCTGGCACCAGTATGTCCAGAACAACAACTCAGTCAATCTCCAATAATGGCAGTGGTTCCCTAACCTGCAACCAAGAAGACTAACACTAAACTTTAGTCTAACTGGAGTAAGACTTTAACAAAGAAATGGTGCTTTAAACTATTGGCTTCAATGACCACTTTATGTTTTAACACTCAAACACAAACCAAATCCCTATTTCCCTATTATTTTCACTGTTACTGCATCCACTAGCAAATAGGAGCTCCTATCAAGGCTGAAGAGATTATGAGCTGCTTATTATCAGTTAAGTGTACCAAAACATAATGGTAAAACATTCAATCGTTTGAGAGAAAAAACAGAAAACATTTGCTCCCAGAAAGGAAATATAATAGAAAGAATACATTTTAATACAACAATTAAAGTTCAATATAACAATGCTCAATAAAGCTTGATCTGTACATAGAAAAAGAATATGTGTTGGACACATGTGTTAACGACGCCTTTAGGATCCATAACCTTTTCTCCTGATACCAGAGAAACAGACAAATGGCCTTGTGCACCTAAAAGAAGCTGGTTATTAAATCAGCATGCATTTAAAAATATGATTTCACAAGCAAAAGCACAAAGAATAAATATGTCAGTAAATGATTAAGTAATAATGAATATACTTAATTATTGATTTTATGAAAAGAAATACATACGCATTCAGAAGGATATATGATACTGTATATATATATGCTGAAGTGGCAAGGGATTTTGACCACCCCTTAGGTAAATATTGTTATATGCAACTTGTTCAGTTATTCACAATGTAAAACTCTAAGACTTTATAGGTAGTCTTTTATTACAAAGTCTGAAAGTAAAAGAGTTATAATGAATGACACAGAAATATTTTGTAATAGAAATGTTTATTGAGTTTATAAAGAATACACAGAAACATGTTGTAGCCTAATAAAAATGTTTATTGAATTATAAAGAATACACAGAAACATGTTGTAATGAAATGTTTATTGTTTTTTTTTTTTAATTCTATTTTTAATATACTACTTATTGATGAAAATAAGTAAAATATAACCAGTATTATGCATGCATATAGTAAGGGAAAAGCAAGTATTACCTTAGTGTTGTGTTCCAGACCAAAAGGGAGGAGGATGCTGAGTTAAGCTTCTTATAAGAAAATTGTGAAAGGACTGAAAGAGTTAAACATGTTTCGAGATCTAGGATTGGACAAATTGTGCATATGAAATGATGTATGTAAGAAAGAGGTGTGACATGTAATATACATTATAAAAAGAACAGTAATTTATATGGAAGTTAGACGCTGGAAGCTGGGCCTGTCTCTCCATTGTTTGATGATCCAAGCCTGACACCTGCTGGTGCAACTTGTGTACTGCTTGTATTGAACTACAACTTATTAACTTGGAAACTTTATATCAAAACTTTATATAATAAAACTGCATATAATAATTATAAAAGGATTGCCTGCCAAGAACTCTGCTTGCATAAAGAACTTAGCCACGGAGGGGACAAGTATATGAATTTGAATGATTATTATCTATTGTAGAATTTGACCAACTTTACCTTACCTGAGAGAAAAAATAAAATAAGATAGAAGGTGAATGGTCTATAACTAGGTGATAGGGTAGATCTGACACCATAAAATGACACCATTGATCTGAAACCATGACACCATTGATCTGAAACCATATCAATGTATAGTAACCTAATGACCAAGTTCCCTTTGACCAGAAATGAGTTCAATAGGTCAGATATGGACTTCTCTATGGCTTAGGAAGCATCTGTTGGAGTCTATGAGTATGTATGGAACAGTTCAAGATCAAGTACTTAATTATGTTCAGTAGGACAAATATCTGTCTGAAATAACATAAGAGGTCATTCTGTATTTTAGCTTAATTTTCAAGAACTCTTTGGCCAAAAATATGTTCAGTAGGTAAAATAAGGACTCTTGTATAGCTGAAGTAATATCAAAGCAGTCAATGAGTACACTGTAAAAAAAATCATAATTTCAAAGAAAATAACAGATTTTTTGATGATCATTTACTTTCATTTTTAATTGTACTCAAAACACTGTCAAATTATTATGAGCATTATTATGATCAAATATTTTCATTGTGCAAAAATTGTAAAAAAGGGTTAAATGACTGGCAGCTATATACGGCTGCCAAAGAAAAACCATAAAATTAAAGTAAAATATGCTAATTCAGATAAAGTGAAAAAAAAAACTTGAACAGAAATTTGATGTCACCATGATTGAGATCAGTGTTTGCTTTAGTTGGGCTCTTGACCCTTAAGTTTCAACACAGGATGCGTATTTATACCACGAATGTCATTTCTCGTGGCATTTATACGCCAAAAATGGTTTTTGCGTGCATATGCTATGCACTAAAAATCCCTGGGTTAAGTTTGGGGAGGGGAGTGGGAGTTCGTGCATGTTATACGCCAAAAGTGCGTATCATATGCACGCGAAAACGCGTACCATATACACGCAAAACTGTTTTTGGCGTATAAATGCCACTGAGAAATGACATTCCTGCTATAGATACGAAGTTTTTAATATTAGTGTTTCTCTGGCTACTTTACCTGTGTTTTTTTATACACATTTGTTATGGAAATAAATGCAGGAGAAAACATCAGCTGATGTTGGTCATTTATTGATGATGTTATAGCCATCATGGTGACCTGATATGACTCTGATAAGAGTCTGAATATATTAGTTGAGATTATTTTATATATATATATATTTTTATATATATTTTACTTTATTTTTAAATGAATTCTATGATTAATGTCGTAATTTTCCCCATGAACCTTGAAACTACCTATGTATGACAGATGAAACATCAGGAGAAGAGACAATGAGAATGTTTAGAAATTTCAGGATAGCGATCTCTTTTGGTCAGAAGTATTCAAAAGGTCAAATATCAATAAGGATGAACAGCAAGATCAGGAACACTTCTGACCAGAAATATGTTCAATTGGTTAAATAAGGACTGTAACATGAGCAGGAGACTATGAGGATGTATAGAAAGTAGCTAACATTTACAGGGCTCTTTGGCCACAAACATGTCCAATGGGTCAAATTTGGACTAATATACGGTCGATGCAATATTAAAAATAGTAACATCAGAGAAGGTCTAAGAGTATGTATAGTGTTACTAAATATGCTCATGTAGTGAAGTCGTTTTTCATTTTAAATGGTGTAATGTTGCTGTTGGCGCATGAACAGTATCTGCAAAGTTGCAGCGCTGAAATTTCAGTGTAAGCAGAGATATCGCCTTTTAAAAATCAGGAAGTATAATTGCATACAAAAACGACTCAATTGGGACTACAGCTGGGTTATGGTACGTCACTAACCCACAAATTTGCATCAACCCCTACCTCCGGAATATACAGAAAAGGGCATGATCATATTTCAGCAGCTCCTCTGTTGAGTGTGTTGTGTTCACGAAGACGTCAGGTCTTCTGTGTTCGAACTTCCCACGGACGCTGTACTTCGTCAACAATGGATACAATTTATGTTTGATTATGTTCCTGAAAATGACGATCGTAATCTAGCTCTCTGTGCTGCGCATTTTACGGAAGACAGCTTCCAGAATCTCCACGAGTTCAGCACCGGATTCAACAAGAAACTGTTACTAAACATGAAGCAGATCCAACTTTAAAACCAGAGGCAGCAGTTGTTGGGACACAACCTGTAAGTAGGCTAAGACTTAATCATTTTAAATGTATTTGCATGTATAATTCCAGACATAGCCTTGTGTTTTATTATTTTTCAAATGCCAGCGCTGGCTTTATAGGCTACTGGTTATGCTATTTTGTGTCAACGACAAACGCGTACAAACATTATGGACCTGAATATTGTATAAGTACTAATGTTGTAAATGTATTTTTCATGTAAATATGTTTTATGACGTTATTTTTGATTTTATCAAGAACGTAAACTTGCCAACGCTGTTGCCAACGCAGTCCGATGCTATTGTGTAAAACAAACGTGCATAAAGTAAAAAAAAAAATAGCAAATTATCATTCAGAAACGTTTAGTAAGAGCCGTGTGTGGTGAGGTTCTGTTTGACTCTCTTCATCGCGGCTTTCTCAGTCTGATTCTGCCTCAAACTGAACTGCAGTTCGACACCATTATTTACATCTGGACCGGAGCTTGCGTTTTCCCGTAAGGGTAATGGGCGTTAACCTTCCGGACAACGTGAGCGACAGTTTAGCCAATCACAACACACCGGGCCAAACTAACCAATCTGAGCACACAGTCTGTTTCTGAGGGAGCGGTTTGATAGAATCAGGAAGTGAACCGCTCGTTCAGGGGACAGAGGAGAGCGCGGCTGACAATAAAGGTGAAGTTTATGAAAAATAAGACTGAAAAAAAAAAGAAAAACCACGAATACATGTTATATTGCATCCCATAAACACAATCATGCGAAGAAAAAAAGCAGTCAACCCCCCCTTTAATGCAGCAACAAATTATTTCACGGAGTACAAAGATAATTTAAATCTCATTTCCCAGTAATGAAGGTGTTGCTGTTACTGGTCCCTGATATGGGTCTGGAAGAGCTGAACCCAGGGATGCCCTTCACAACAGGGCAATTCACATTCAACACAAGGGTCAGCTCTTTTGCCAGGGTGCTGGAGCATCGTTATTTATTATTTTTTTCTCAGCCTTTTTCCTGGTTGCTTTTATAAACAGACAATCATTTATTTAACAGTGCCTTTTTAAAAGAGACTAGTAGGCCTATAAGGTCTAGTAAAAAATTACCATTAAGTAGAATATTTTTGTACTTCACTTTCACCATGTTCATTATTGTGGTGATTCTGATATTACAATGAACAAAGTAATTATGAAATTATGAAAATAAAAATAAAATAATAATAATAAGTTATTAAAACATCTAACATGGCCACCCCAAACGCATTTAATTTGTCTTCTACTTTTGCCAGCACTCTCTCCTTGCTTTTGCACACTTTGAGGTGTTCCCTGGCGTTTTTATTAAAGACTGAAAATTAATTAAATTCGGCATAACCTTACATTAAAAGCTCTTGCTCTGCTTGGGAGAAAAACTGGGCGTGTTCTTTGGCCATGCTGAACAGCCAATAGCAGCACTGCTGATCACTGTTTCTGCTATCGAGATCGCTAACGTGCATGTCACCAGTGACGTATTACCAGTGGTGAACGCAAAGCATTTTGGGAATCCGCGGCACAAAAAGTGTACAAGCTGTACAAGATGCCGTCTACCTGTTGTGTTGTAAACTGTAATTATCAATTACGTTGACTATTAGGGACAAGGAAATTGATTATTTGTCAAATTACAAATGACGTTTTTATAATTTATGACCGTATGAGTTTAATTTGTTCATTGATCGATCGTTAATCTAGTAAATGATCTAATCCACTGATTACTGCTGTGGTAATATAACATTCTCAAACAGCATACGTTTTCTTTTTAAGCCTTAAAAGTAATTTATTCCAAGTCAAATTAAAATTATGTAGTTGTATAGATCACTTGTGATGGTTATTTTGTATAGATATGCGCCAGGCGTGCAGTTTACCAATAACATTAGAGCGACAGCACTACCGTACTCGGAGAAAAGGGGTAAAGTACTCGCTTGTATTGGCAAATCATGACATTTGACATTTCTACAGTGAAAAAAACAACAACTAGGAAATATTGCTGGTACAACAACAATTTATTGTTATTTATTAACAACATAAATGTATTTAAACAAGTGTGTGTGCGTGCATTTCTTTACAAAGAAATTCTCTTTTTAGAAGTTGGTCAGTAATAAACTTGATTCTTGATGTTTGTTAAGATTGGAGGTATACAACAATTGCATGTAAACGGTAAACAACAACAAAAACAAACAAAAATACGGCTCTGATATTGTCTTTTCAGTCATACTTCGACATGTTTACAAGACAGCAAACATTAACAAAAAGTAGGTACACCCGGGTTTGATTTGGGCACCTGTCTGTGGCTATTACATAAACTAAAAGAACGCTTTTATTCTGACTAGTTTGCTCGTTTTATTTATTAATAAAACATATAGTTTTACTGAATAATTAAGAGAAGTTTAAATGGCTAAATAAATATTTTTGAGTCTTCATTTCCTTTTCTGACGTAGCCTACTCCAGTTCTTGTTAAAACACACTAGACATGCAAATTCTGTGCATTTAGGACACTTTTTGTGTGAAATCATATTTATTTTCTCCATCAAAAGTGTGCTTTCACTTGACTCTGCCCGAACCTCCACTTGCTGCTCACGCGCCGTTCCTCCGCACGGTGTGAACGCACTCACTGATTAACATGCAAACCGGAAAAATACGTGCTGATCACGCTTGCGGTGGCCACGATCAGCTCCGGTAGCTGTATCGTGCCGCAGATGTGCAGTGTAAATAAGGGTTTAAACGGCCGTCACACTTTTCTGTCAGTTGTATAGACTAGTACCGGCTGCATAGCGGTACGCAAGAAACAGTGCAGGTATGCTTAAAAGAGTAAAATGTAGAAGTCCTGGTACTGCATACCGGTCAGTACTGCCCCACTTCAAGCACTGGCTCCGACAATGTTATCTTTAGCCCGCTGCATTTTGTACGATTTATTTTTTTCATGTCAGAAAGCAAGCCTGCTATGCTAGCCCATGTAAACTGGCCAAACATACCCATAATCTCTTTGCGTTCTATGACGTTGCCGTCCCATTTGGCTCACATGTCCTAGCGACTCGATACATGTCCCCTTTGAAACCAACGCAGAACGCGCAGTTATCTCAGATAACTCAATTCCAGCTATACTGAGTCATAACCGGGAGGAGTGTTCGAAGAACCCAATTAGCCGGATCATGATGAGCACGATGATATTATCTTGGATGTCTCATTTGATCTCGGATGTTTTAAGCAACATACGAAGAACGGGCCCCTCTCCTGTTTATTGTTGCAACAACAATACAACTAACACCCATGATTGTAAACTATGCTTTTACATTCTAGTAATTGCTGACTCTATTACTCAAACTCTGAACAACTCTCTGCTCCTAACCACGGTGCTGTCTTCAGGTGCTGCTCGGTTATCACTCCGCCCAAGTAGCAGTGCTTCGCCTGAGAAACATAGTTCTCAGTATTTATACGGTTAAAAGATGGCTGTCTCTCGTATGACTTTGTTATTTGTACACTATGTGACTACACAAATCACATCATGTAAATAGGAAAATGTTTGCGTTATTTTGTCACTTATTTGGGATTAGTATGCTACTGCAACCATTTACATTCAGTCTTTGTGCTAAAGCTAGGCTAGCGGTGGGTGCCAGACAGAGTTACAGCACGCATGGAGAGGAAAAAGGTATGTATGGACTCATCTAACTCTGAGGGATATGGGAATAAGCTGTAAATGGGCCA
>JAQIUQ010001689.1:0-14757 GCA_030378365.1 Hybognathus amarus | reverse complement strand
TTTTTTTTTTTTTTTTTTTTTTTTTTTTAGCGACTATTCGGGCACTTTTGGGGCCCTTAACATGCTCGAAACTCTTGAAACTTTGCACACGGGTCAGAACCCGCTGGCCATCAGAGCCGGGCTGAAGCTGGTACCCGGGCGTGGCAGGGCGGCTCGTCAGCGCCCCTGGAATGGGGTCCGAACACCTGGTCCATAACTCAAACACACTTGCATGTAATAATATGAAACTCGGTACACATGTCGATAGCAGAATTTCATCTATACCTCGCGTTCTTGCTTTTTACCCCAGCCCAACAGGAAGTCGGCTATTGAGGTTTTTTTGTAAAACACACGCAATGAACTTTTAAATACTCCTCCTAGAGCTCTGATCCAAATTCGACGAAACTCGGTCAGCTAGAAGTCAAGACATTGAGGATGAAAGTTTGTGTGGGGATTTTTGATATCTCGAACGGTTTGGCCGTGGCGAGGAAACGAAACTATGGCGAGAAACGTGAAACAGGAAGTGTGTCATAACTTCAGCATACATTAACTGATCTGGATGAAACTTCAGCAGTGCGTTCGCTGTAAGAGGACGATCACATGGATGTGACTATTGTGAGTCAAAGTTATAGCGCCACCAACTGGCAGCAGGAAGTGTGTCACTTTCAAAATGCTTTGAAATCACCCTCTGATTTTTACCCGATTTGCTTCAAACTTCATCTGTATAATGTACATACACGGCAGATGAAGACCTATGAATGGATTCTTATATCTTTGAAACTGTTGCCGTGGCGACGCATCAAACTTTACCATTCTTTTAGGATGCATTCTTTTAGGGATTCGAACATTTGTCCATAAATCAAACACACGTGCATGGATTAATATGAAACTCGGTACACTCATAGATCACATCAGGCCAAACAACTTTCGTGCTCTAAGTTTTACGACAGTTCAAACGGAAGTCGGGAATTATGTTTTTTTTTTTTAAATAATTGTCCTAGAAAAACATCAAATTACAACCCATGCTGTTACCAATCACCACCAAACTCGGTGTGCATGAAGTCAAGACATTGAGGATGCTATATTCCGGACGGATTTTTGATATCTCGAACGGTTTGGCCGTGGCGGATTTTTTTGACTAAAAAAGGACACATAAAGTGTGTTATAACTTGGTTAGTTTTACTGACAGTTACAAAACTTGCCGTGTATATTGTTCTATTCAAGCCAAACAACTTTCTAATTAACAATAATAAGCTCAAACCCACAGAAAGTCAGATATTGTAGTTTGAATATGATCATGCTCTTTCTAAGCCTAGGCCTGTCACACAGTCTGTGTGTGTGTGTGTTGTGTGTGTGTGTAGGGGGAGGGGGCTTAATCATTTCACTGTGTGTCTGGCCTGCTAAAGTAAATACATTTCTTAAGCCTGGTATTTTTTACATAAGTTTTTATTTTTATTTTTTTTATAAGTAAAGGCATATAACCTGTTTAATTGTAGTGCATTGACAATAGTTTTATATAATTAGTGTATTAATTAAATTAACTTGGTCCATAAATCAAAAAGTAAGTAAATAAATCAAAAAGGAAGTGTGTTAAAACTTCTGCATACATTAACTGATCTTGATGAAACTTCAGCAGTGTGTTCGTTGTAAGAGGTCGATCACATAGTAATGTGAGTCAAATATATAGCGCCACCAACTGGCAGCAGAAAGTGTTTCACTTTCAAAATGCTTTGAAATCGCACTCTTACTTTTACCCGATTTGCTTCAAATGTAAACACACGCCAGATGAAGAGCTGTGAAAGCATTATTCAATATCTAAGATAATGTTGCCATAGCAACGCATCAAACTTTAACATTCCTTTTTTTTGATGATTTTGAGTCTCTTAGCGGCTTTTGGGGCCCTTAATGGGTTTGAAAACTCTTGAAACTTTGCACACAGGTCAGATCCCACAGCCATCAGAGCCGGGCTGAAGATGGTACCCGGGTGTGGCAAGGGGGCTAGACAGCGCCCCTGGAACGGGGTCCAAAAACTTGGTCCATAAATCAAACACGCTTGCATGTAATAATATGAAACTCAGTACACATGTTGATCTCATCGTTTCATATATTCATATATTCTCCTCAAGCCGGACAACTTTCTAATTTACACTCATGAGCTAGGACCCACAGAAAGTCAGATATTTTGGTTTGAAAATGTTGAGTGTCTCTCTGAGCCTACACTTCTGTATGGCAAGCCCTTTTAACATTTAAAAGCTAAGTTTGACTATTCGTAATTAACATTGTAGATATCAACAACGTCTTTCTAGTCGTAATTACATTTTGGATAGTTTGTATTATCATTTAAGATATCTGTAACGTAATTGTGACTAGTCGAAACGACAGATAGAGTATGGCAAGCCGTTTTAACATTTAATCATTTTAACCTACTAGTCTCTATTTTCATGCTACTAGTACTTATTTTTTAGATACTAGTATCTATTCCATTAAGTACTAGTACTTATTCATTAGCTACTAGTGCTTATTCTTTAGATACTAGTGCCTTTTCTTTAGATACTAGTGTTTATTCTTTAGGTACTAGTACCTTTTTAAAGATACTAGTACTTATTCATTAGACACTAGTCCTTATTTATTAGATACTAGTACTTATTCATTAGATGCTAGTCCTTATTCATTACATACCAATGCTTATTAATTAGTTACTAGTACTTATTCATTAGATGCTAGTACCTATTAAATAGATACTAGTACTTATTCATTAGACACTAGTACTTATTTCAATGGTGACTAGTAACTATTCTTTTGTTACTAGTCACATTTTTTCCATTGACTTCTATGGTGATCTGTCATTCAGATATCAACTATTCAGTTCTGACTAGTATGTTAGTATGTATTCCAATTGTGGAATACATACTAGTATGTATTCCAAAGCAGGGGTTACGTTTTGCACGTCGTGCAGAATAACCCTAAAGGCACCAAGGTGGCGGTGCCACCGGCTTTATACACACACACACACACACACACACACACACACATATATATATACACACATATATAGCTGCGAGCAGCGACTGAGGCCAAAGCCGGCGGTACCGCCATCCCGGTGCCTTTAGGCACCGGGGTTGCGGTGCCACCGGCTTGGGCCCGGAATCGCTGCTCGCAGCTATATTTATATATATTTATTATTATTACTATTATAATCATCAATTTTGCCATTGTCAATGCTGTATTGGAATTAAGTATCATTATCATCACTACTGCAATAATTCCCCCCCTTATCTTTTCATGGGTTTTTAATGCACCACAACAAAGAATAGAAAAAAAAAAAAAAAAAAGGGATTATGTATGGAAAATCTCACAAACACCAGGGCAGGCAAGACAGGAGGTAAGAAGTGGTTTCAGCGGGATAGCATCTCTATCCCAAATTGAGACACTCTCGCACTGTACTCCCTCTTTTAATGCACTTTAGACGCTGAAATTAACACACACACACACACACAAATAAATAAATAAACAAACAATAATAATAATAATATAATAATAATTAGGAGAAGATAGGGACTGAAGAGACATGGGGGGAATGTTATCTTTTCATATATCATCTTATTTTTATCTTATTATATCATCTTACATTCTATGCAGGGTTGACAATGGCAATTAGGAGATGGGATGAAAATATAAATAGACATACAATATTGGCAATATGGTGGTAGTGGGGAGTAGGGGCGGTGAGGGTAATGATAATGGTAATAAATAATAAATGGTTACTTTGGTTACGCATACACACACACACACACACTCACACACACACACACTTCAATTAAACACTTAAACCACTTTTTTGCTCTTGTGTCACTTCTGGAATTATGGAATTACAAGATTGCTCACTATTGCACTATGTTTGTTTGTATGTATGTCTAAATGTTTAATAAAAAAAAAAAAAAAAAAGAATTCTGGCTCTCACAAAAAAAAAAAAAAAAAAAAAAAGAAATAGCCCAGGAAATTCCAAGCAGCTTTTTTCCACTATAAACCATCTTCTCAAACCACAATCTCCCTCACTTACCACCACTACAGAAGAGCAGTGCAATAAATTCATGGATTTCTTCACATCAAAAACTGCACATATTTGCTCAGCCCTTTCTGGTCCTCCCACCCAAGCTGTCCCCCCAAAATCTACCGTCTCCAAACCCTTAAACTGCTTTCCTGAGATTTCATCTGAAGAGGTGCAGAACATCATTAGGAAAATGAAATCCTCCACTTGTCCCCTGGACCCTCTCCCAACCTTTCTGGTAAAAACCCATATCACTGTCCTAAGTCCCCTGATTACCGCTGTTATAAATAATTCTCTCCAAACTGGTCACGTTCCCCCTGTTTTAAAAAATGCCATAATCACACCACTGCTCAAAAAACCCACTCTAAATCCTGAAGTCCTAACCAACTATAGGCCCATCTCCAATCTTCCTTTCATATCAAAAGTACTTGAGAAAGCAGTTGCCACCCACCTTCAAAATCACCTCAATCATAATCACCTCTTTGAAAAATTCCAGTCAGGTTTTCGCTCTGCACACAGCACAGAGACTGCCCTAGTCAGAGTCACAAACGACCTCCTTACATCATCCGATGCTGGCTCTCCCTCCTTTCTCATCCTCCTGGACCTTTCTGCTGCATTTGATACTGTCGACCATGGCATTCTTTTAAACCGGCTCCACCTCACTACTGGACTAAATGACACTGCCCTCAGTTGGTGCAGATCATACCTCACAAACCGGACAGATTACATCTCCCTGGGCCACTCCAAATCAAAACCACACACAGTTACTTGTGGTGTCCCCCAGGGGTCAGTCCTTGGGCCCATCCTCTTTATCCTCTACCTCACCCCACTTGGCCAAATCATCAGCCGTTACCAAATTTCATTCCACTGCTATGCCGATGATACACAGCTCTATGTAAATGCCACAGCTGACCCCCCCGGCTCACAGTCATCAACATCAAAACTCATCACTTGTCTGGAGGAGATAAAGGTATGGATGGAACACAACTTCCTTCAACTAAATAGCTCCAAAACCGAAGCCCTCCTGGTTGGCACTCCTCACCAGGTCAAATCATCACCCATAACCAGCATCTCTTTTTCTGGCACCATCATCCCCCTCTCACAAACAGTCACTAATCTTGGTGTAAAAATGGACCCCCAACTTACTTTCGAAGCCCATATAAATCACCTGTGTAAGACTTCTTTCTACCATCTCCGTAACATCTCCAAAGTCCGGTCCATTCTCTCCCTCTCAGATGCTGAAAAGCTGGTTCATGCCTTTGTCTCCTCCAGACTGGATTACTGCAACGCACTTCTCATTGGGATTCCTAGAAGGAGTCTGCAGAGGCTTCAGTACATCCAAAACTCTGCAGCTAGGATCCTGATGAGAGTGCGGAAACATGAGCACATTACCCCCATTCTCCACTCACTCCACTGGCTTCCCATCTCCACCAGGATTGAGTACAAGGTTTCCCTTCTCACACATCAGTGCATCTATGGTCATGCCCCCCCTACCTCAAAGAACTTATCAACCCACAAAACAAAACCCGTTCTGTCCGCTCCACTCACTCAAACCTCCTCCACATACCCAGAACCAGACTTATGACAATGGGAGATAGGGCCTTTTGTGCTGCTGCCCCAAAACTGTGGAATGCACTCCCTGACACCTTGAGGGCACCTCAATCCACTGAATGTTTTAAAAAAGGCCTTAAGTAATTCTTTTTTAGCAAAGCTTTTGATACTCTTTAGATGTTTTTTTTTCTTTTCTTTTTTTTCTCTCTTTTTAAAGAACTGCTTATCCTTTATTGTTTTTAACCTGTAGCACTTTGAGATCTTTGGATGAAAAGTGCGTTATAAATATAACGTATTATTATTATTATAATTATTATAAGCCTTTTCATACACTTGTCCTTCGGACAAGTAAATCTGCCATTTACTTCTCCGAGTAAAAAAGTTGCTCGTCCGAATTTTTTATTTTTATTTTGTGTGTGTTAATTTATTCTGAAACAATATTCTCATCAGTGTTCAATCAGCTTTTATTTGTAAATCACTATTATATGTGATATTTAAATCACCATATTGTAATATCTGCACCTTTAAAGGGCATCCCCTCCCCAATATTATTAAAGGGGTCATATAATGCCATTTTTTAAGTTAATATGAATTTTTAGGGTCTAAATTAAAACTTTGTAATATACTTTTATTAAAAATTCTCATTAGTAAACACCATTTTACCTGGTCAAAATCAGCTCTGTTTTCAGCAAGCCGTTTCAGTGCACATATGCCTTTAAATTATAAACCCGCCCCTCTGTTCTGCGGCGTAGACAGCGCACGTGAAGTGTTGCATTCATGGTTGCATTGACAAAAGTTGAGGGATATTTTGGAAAGAGAATGGCAGCGGGAGTCTCGAGGACACATCTGTGCAACAGCATCAGTTTGAACCGGAGTCGCACCAGAACAAGATGACGGCCGCAAAGAAGTTCGACAATTAAGGCTCTGAGGACGTGTCTGAATGGTTGGTTAACGTCATGTTACTTTGATCTATCTTTGTATGCACTGGCAGGGTAAAGTAGTGAGATACGAACGCTCATTGACATATTGACTAATGGTCATGAAAAACTTTTCCCCGCGATTTGCAAAGATTGATGTAAAGATTAATAAAACTTTAGGCGCACAGGGAACATAAATAGTTGGTACAGATTATTTTTTCAGGAGCAGCATCTTAGCAAAACCAGCTTTATACTGATTCTCGTTTATAAAGCTGTCTGGTGAGAAATGATTCGCGCAAACAACAAAGTATTGACGTTGATCGTGGGGAATATTCCCTTTGTAAACAAAACTCAGCCACTGCGTCTTCAGCGGTTCAAATTTAGGAATCAGAATGATTTCTGTTTGTTATTGCACCCAAGAACAGACCAACACAATCGCTTAGACGCCATTCTGCTCCAGTGTATCAACAATGACGGACTATAGTCTATGATGACAGCTCGCTCAGGGCGGGTCTGTGTTGAAACACTGCTGTCAATCAACAACCTTGGGAGGGGCGTGCGACTGTGTGACGTCACACGGTCGAACAGCTCCAAGTTGAGGCAGGGGAAAAGATATAAGGAGATTATAACAAAACCACTGGATGGATTTTTATCATTAAATGATGGTTGTGTACATACACTGACAACACACATTGCAGTACAATGAACTTGTAAAAGTGTACCATTATATGACCCCTTTAAATGTATGCTTCATCTTTCATTTTAAATTCCTATCAATAAATTCAATTATTTTGAATAATAAGACACTATAGGGATGTTACCTAGGGGCTGATCAAATTAAATCATTACACTAAAGAATTACAATTGCATAAAATAATGTTACGAAAATGATTTAAATTTACATATAAGAAACACTGGAAAGAATGATACTACACTGTAAAAAGAAAAGGTGCCTGAAGGAACCTTTTGGGGTCTTCACTTTGCCACACCGGTCGGAACCATCTGTAGATCCTCTAGGCACCCTTTAAAAAAGGGGCAGTTCTCTGAGGAACCACCCAAGTTTCCTGAGGAACTCTTAAATTAGGCACTGCATGGAACCGCTTTGGGTGCCTCCAGGAACCAATGTTTATTTATTTATTTATTTATTTATTATTATTTCATGTTATTACTATGGTTAGCATTAACTTCTATTATTATAAACAAACTGAACCAAATACAAGGTAAGAATTGTTTATTACATATTTTAGATCCATTTTAATACATACACTTCCATGCACTTGGGAAAAGAAGCTAGTAATAGATTAATATCAATGAATAGAATACACAAACAAATAGTATAATACAACAAAATGCATGGAAACACATAACATTAATATAAAAAATTATAATTAACTTAAGTTGTTTCAATGGACTTTTTTGCCAGTGTAATTTCACGAATTTCACAAAATGTGACCGCACCTTTACTTGCCGCAACATAAAATGCAATCATTAATAAAATCTTAACAAGGGACATGTAGTGAGGTTAATGAGTTAGAAAAGTACAATTTTCCGTTTGTTTTTCCTCTTTACTGGTGGATGGTCCAGGCACTTGAATGATTTTCAGGTCTACAGGAGGATTTTACAAGATTTTTTGGTAACACTTTATTTGAAGGGGTGTGCATAAGACTGACATGACACTGTCATAAACATTACATAACACCTGTCATGAAGATGAAGGAGTCTTTATGAATGTTTAGGACTGTTGTCATTAAGTGTCATTCGGTAAATCATGACACTTTTAATGCAAAGTTGACATTGTTTAAAATGTCTTTGTTATGACAACTTGACATTAACAAAGACAAAAAATGTCTTTGTTATGACAACTTGACATTAAGCAAGACAAAAATGTCTTGATTATGACAACTTGACATAACCAAGAAATCATAACCTGTTAACCTGTAATGTGTTAACATTACATTACCCTGTCATATGTTATGGTTGGTTATAACTTTGGTTGTCATGACAACATTATATCTGTGACATGAATATTTTACTTGTCCTCAAGTGGAACACATTGTACTAGTTATAAGGATGTCATTAAGGGTCATTAGACTGTCAAATGCTTTAACAACAGTGTCATTAATATTTCCCTTTACCTCAAGTAAAGTGGAACATGTTGGACTAGTTATGATTTCTTGGTTAATGTCAAGTTGTCATAACAAAGACATTTCTGCCTTTGTTAATGTCAAGTTGTCATAATCAAGACATTTTTGTCTTGGTTAATGTCAAGTTGTCATGACAAAGACAAATTTGTCTTTGTTAATGTCAAGTTGTCATAACAAAGACATTTTAAACAATGTCAACTTTGCATTTAAAGTGTCATAATTTACCGAATGACACTTAATGACAGCAGTCATAAACATTCATAAAGACTCCTTCATGTTCATGACAGGTGTTATGTCATGTTTATGACAGTGTCATGACAGCCTAATGCACCCTTCAAATAAAGTGTTACCGATTTTTTCTTGTTCAAACTAACTTGTATTTCAGCTTACCGAGGTGCCTGCAAAGAACCAAAATTACTGTCAGCAGTGTTATTAAAGTGATAGTTGTGAACTTAAAATAACTTCCTCAGCCTTGTGACATTACGAACCTGTTTGACTTTCTGTCTGTGGAACTCAAAAGCAGATCTCAGGCGTAATGCAACCCCAGGCATCATTCAGTTTCACTGCAGGAGACAAGCAAAACAAAATTCTGTAAATCATTCATGAAACCATTCTTATGTACACTTGTTTAGTTCAATTCAATGCAACAATTAATATAAAATGGTTAAATATTGTGTTAATCTCCAAAAATGTCACAGAAAATATCCAAAAAATATGAAAAATTAAATTGAAAAATTGGTCCACAACTCATGTGTTATGAGTTGTGTTGCAAGTCTTCTGAAGCCATATAATAGCCTTTTTGTCTAAAAAGACTACACTTTAAGTTATAATTCAGAGTGTAAGAAATTATGGTCTGCTCCGATCAAACTTCCACTCCAATATAGATTATGTTGAAATGTTCCTTCACTTAAAAGAGCTTATTTATTATAGAATCATTTCCTTACAATCTTAAAAGTATCACAGAGTCATGTTTAACTCCTATAGTGTGGGAGCGACAGCGGGTATTCGAGAACCATCCTGATTAGGGAGCTTCAAAGAGACGTTGTTATCACCTTAAACATTTGGCCATTGTTATTTGAAAGAAGATCAAAGATGAGCACAGAGGGATGACTTTTGTTGTTATCCTCAATTTACATTTAACGACAGAAGTAACTTCATTTACATTAAGAGGACAGTAACAGGATAAAAGGTGAAAGATTTGAATGTTCTGGGTTCATTCTCACGCCGGTGAACCCAAGGTACTTCGTGTGCCTTGCGACTGCTATGCTGTAAATAAACTTCAATTTTTGAGATCTTCGACGTCCTCTTCATTTTTCTTACAAGAGTTCCATTTTTTATATTCAAATGCAAATGATTAAGGTATAAGAAAAAATGCATATAGCATTATTAATGGCGTCAAATCTGTGATGTAATTTTTCTGAGTAAAATGAATGAGATTTGAGAGCATGAAGGAGAATATTTTCAGAGAATAGCTGATTAAAAAAACACAAGTACACAGTCAAACAAAACAAATTCACACAGAAAAGTTCATAGTAACAACTTGCATGTGGTGCAGCCGGTAAAGTACTGTAATTCAGTGTAGCCTCTGAAATGTTCAGATGTTTTAGAAATGCAGTGGTTGTTCTGGGGAAACAAAAGAACAAAGCTGATTATGTCCATTCACAACATAATATTCATTGGCCAGTGAAGGGCTTTAAAATGGTATTTGAAAGAATCAGGGCACCTATAGTAAATAAACAAAAACAGACCAAACAAACGCCTATCCACTTGTGTTATTCATAACAAACACCAATGATGACAGTCGACAGCAGGAATTAGCTATTAATAAGTTATATCAGCAATTTGAAGAAACAGTTGTACAGAATACATTTAAGTGAATGACTAAAACTATCTAAGACAAGTAATTTCCATTTATTCTTTAACGTTAGATCAGTTAGCATCGCGGCTAAAACCTACATAGCCTACCACATAGCAAGGTTAATGTGCAATAAACGAGTGGTAAACACTGTAAAAACGCGTGTTTTAGTTTATATATGTATGTGTTTGAATATATAATGAGTAGACTCTGTATTTATATTTCTTTGGCGAGTTTACAAAACTTGTAACGGAAAGCCGAACAAACAGCTGATGCTTTGATGAGAGGAGCCGTTACTTTCAAATCCGATGCTGATCAGCTGATCTGTGTTGCACGCGAGCAGCGCGAGGTTCGCTGAAGTGATAACAGCAGAGGAATAGCAGCAGTTTCGTGACAGAATAAAACTGTTCTTCTTCTTCTTCTTCATCATATTATCATTATAATTATTATTAGGCTTACTTACTATTTTTTGTGGTTGTTTAAGTTTTAAATGAATCAATAAAATAGGCCTATACTAATTCAATGTAAGTATACTAGCTGCATCATAAGTATAATTTATGAAAATATTTATGAATATATATATATATATATATATATATATATATATATATATAATATATATACATATATATATATATATATATATATATATATATATATATATATATATATATATATATATATATATATATATATATATATATATATATATATATATATATATATATTTATTTATTTATTTATTTATTTATTTTTTTATTTTTTACAAAACTTCTTACAAAACAAAAGTATAACAATAATAGGATAATAATTCTAATAATAATTGTATTCTGGCCTCACAGAACCATTAGGTTCCTCCAGATGCTGGCTTTAACATAAGAGATCTTCCAGGAACCACTTAAATGTTAAAAGATCTTACAATAACCCTTTTATTGCATTCAGGTTCCTCTAATTTCCCCCAAAGCACTTTGAGGTCTCATGGTAGTGAAAAGGTGACTCCAGAACCTCTGAAATTAATCCAAAGCGCTTTAAGGATCCCATAAGTTCCAGCAAGAACCGCAAAGATTGTCAATGCTCCTCCAGTAACCCAACTGTAGGAGAAAGAGCTTTGAGGCACTTAAATTGTGTTTTTAGGTTCCTTGAGTATCCGACAGGATATTCGAGGCACCTTTAGTTTTTACAGTATACTTTAAACATTTAACACTCTTAATGAGTCTTAATGAGTGAGTCATTGATTAATTCATTCAAACAATTTGTTCAAACGGCTGATTCATTCAAGAATGAGACAGATGTTTATGAATGGGTCATTGAATCTTTTGACTAATTGATTTCGTTCAAAATGCTGAATAATTCAGTAATGAAAACAGCCGTTTGAACGAATCGTTGGACACACACACAAACACACACGCATGCAAGCACACACACACACACACACACGCACACACACACAGAAAGAGCTTATAAAACAGGCATACTGCTTTCTCACTAGAGATTTTGATGTTGACCTGAGATCGAAAACTATAAACTATAAGATTGAGCTTTTGCCTTCTTTCTGATGGTGACCAGCTTTGGACTTCCTTCTGATTTTCCTCTCATGTGGTGCCACAACTGATCAAATTTTCCTCAATTGATGTTTGGTATTTTTGTACAACAAGTTCCCTTTCGCAGTCACTCCGAGTTACGTCCGGAATGACAGAGAATGGGGTTTCGCATAGAAAGCCAGTCCACTTCGAGTATTTAAAAACGAGCCAATGGCATGAAAATGCCTTGGGTCTGCGGAATTTGCATAGCGTACCTCCACCCCACCTCGTGGGTATAAAAGGAGAAAGCAGACGCAACCGCAGTATGTTTTCGCTTCGGAGCCAATAGAACTTCTTCACTCCACAAGCCACACAATCTGAGTTTACTACTGTGACTCACTTCGAGATGAGCGAACTCTCTGGTGTTGGTGTGACAGCGGTATCCAGTGAGTTTCACATTGCCTGCGATCTGAGCAGTTGTCTGCCAGTGTGTGCGTCTCTCCCTGGTCGCTTCAACATCCACGGAGTTTTCTTCTTTCACTAAAAGAGTGTGCACGCGGCACGTCTTTAAAGACGCGTCTTTTTAAAGACGATCTGCCTGTGTATTTCTGAGTGCGGTATTCTGATAGATTCAGCTGATGGGCGTGAGCGCTGTCTGACGTGTTTGGGCTTTGATCACGCTCAGACGGCGCTCGTGGGTGTGTCACGTTCTCTCAAGTGGGAACGTGACCATCGCAGTGTATTGTGCTAAGACGTTGGGTGTGGAATTAAACCGACGAAAATTCCTCGGTCCACACCCCATCTTTCACGTTGCAACCCACGTGGTCCAGAGTGAGTGCGCGGCTGCAAAAAAAAAAAAAAAAGTAAAATAAAAGGGCCCGCATTCTCATTCGTTCCCCAGTTGATGAAATCTTGTTTTCGCCGCATCACAAGGTGAGCTGGAGTTCTCTGGATTTGGCTCGTCTGTGCTGCTGTCCTCGGATGTGCTGGCATAGCGAGTTACATTCTGAATTCACAGCTATGCTTCCCGGGCTGCCACGAGTGTTGGGGTTGTGTGGAAAATTCTGCCATGTCCCAAGCTCTTTAGGCTAATGATCGGTTTTGGGGGTGGCGAACCCAAATCCTTTCTACCCGGATATGCATGAAGAGGCCATGAGATCGTGGAAGTCTCCTTTGACTTTTGCGACTGCTCAGCGGCCTCTTCCGCCTCTCTCTGCCCTCCTAGAGGCCGCAGTCTAGGGTACACTGGGGTTTCCCCCTGTGGAGTGCGCTGTGGCAACACTCATGTGTCCCCACAGCGCCTCCACCTGGCGTGGCGACCCTAAGCACCCCTCCAATGCCGTAGGTTCTTGTCTACTCCGGTGGCGGGACCTATAGAGCTGCGGGGCAGGCTGCCACCTCACTGTGTGTTATTGCCATCCTTTGGGGTGTGCAGTGACATGCACGAGGGTAGGGCTGATTCAAGGCTCATCCTTGAGCTGCCTGCCGTCACCGACTTTGCTCTACGAGCGACGAAGGTGACTGCATGCTCCCTGAGTCAGGTGATGTCCACATGCGTGGTCAGACATTTCTGGCTTAACCTGGTTGATGTGCGCTGAGGCTGAGTGAATCAATTTCCTCAGCTTCCCCATATCCCAGGCTGGCCTCTTCGGCGGCGCGGTCGAGAACTCTGCCCAACAGTTCTCGGCCGCCCAAAGTGGACTGTGGCTTTTTTTTTCTGACCCTTCGGCTTCCTGCTGCAAAACCAGCCGCTTTCCACCGAATGCGCCCTCCTGTGACTTCCGCCCCCTCCTGTCCGGCCCCAGCAGCAGTGGGCCGTGCCGTGGAGTGGTCGCAGGGAGGCGCCCCTGCCCGTACCAGCCCTGCAGCCCCGCTGCGTCGCTCCCCGTTACGGGCAGCTCAGATATGGCTTGCAGTTCTTTCAGGGAGTGGTCGCAGGCCCACTCCTTCCCCTGGTGGAGGGCTGGGGGAGAATCTTTCTCCAAAGAGCTGCACTCCATCTCTGAGCACACAGAGCAAGATGAAAGGCCTCGTGCCTCGCCACTCTCATTCTCCTCTGTCTCCAGGGTGCTGATAGGAGTGTGTCGTCCCACGCCACTCCCATCCCCCTCTATCGCCAAACCCCCGGCAGAGCAGACCCCCATGGAACGCTGGTCCTTCCCTGGTCTTCTCTGTTGGGGAGCGGAGTTCGATTGTGCACCTGCGGGGGTAACACCTCCACGTTTGCCGGTCTCTCCTCCCGCTGCCCCTTCGGGGGACGTCTGTGGCTCGGATGATTCCACTGGATCAGTTTCTGGGAGCTTGGATAGAGCTCCACCAATCTGTCCCTCTGGGTCGCCCGAGCGGTCAGGCTCGGTTATGCGATTCAGTTCGCAAGGTCTCCTCCCCGTTTCCGGGGAGTTCGCTGACGTGGTCCGTGGCAATGCCCCGGTCATGAGAGTGGAGGTTGCTACCTTGCTGGCGAAGGGTGCAAACGAGGCTGTCCCTCCAGTCGAGATGAGGTCAGGGCTTACAGTCCCTACTTCATTGTCCCCAAGAAGACCGGTGGGTTATGATCGATCCTTGATCTTTGCGTCTTGAACCGGTCTCTTCACCGACTGTCGTTCAAGACGCTCGATGATTGGCTGATCCTAGCACACTCTCGAAAGCAGGTTTGCGAACACAGAGACCTTGTGCTCCAGCACCTAACCCGTCTGGGCCTTCGGGTCAATCGGGAGAAGAGCAAACTTTGCCCTGTGCAGAG
>JAQIUQ010001687.1:42500-43692 GCA_030378365.1 Hybognathus amarus | reverse complement strand
ATTGTAAGATTCAAATAAGTTTTTATTTCTTGTCTAAACTGCGTCTGGCCATTATTTTTCTCACAGCCACGCGGGAGACTGGGTGGGATTTAAATTACGTCCACCTGTGAATGCAGACACGATGGCTGGATTGCGTTTACATTACACTGAGATCCGATCACAAAGCGTCCTCGACTACCTCCGAACCTGGACACGCCGATCGGATAACATTCCGATCAGAAGCGCGTTTACACTTGTCTTTTCAATGTGTATGTGGACAACATCCGGATACAGGTCGCATATTAATGCCAAGTGTAAACGCAGCCAAATATATAGCGCCACCAACTGGCAGCAGAAAGTGTTTCACTTTCAAAATGCTTTGAAATCACACTCTTACTTTTACCCGATTTGCTTCAAACTTCATCTGTATAATGTAAACACACGCCAGATGAAGAGCTGTGAAAGCATTATTCAATATCTAAGATAATGTTGCCATAGCAACGCATCAAACTTTAACATTCCTTTTTTTGATGATTTTGAGTCTCTTAGCGGCTTTTGGGGCCCTTAATGGGTTTGAAAACTCTTGAAACTTTGCACACAGGTCAGATCCCACAGCCATCAGAGCCGGGCTGAAGATGGTACCCGGGTGTGGCAAGGGGGCTAGACAGCGCCCCCTGGAACGGGGTCCAAAAACTTGGTCCATAAATCAAACACGCTTGCATGTAATAATATGAAACTCAGTACACATGTTGATCTCATCGTTTCATATATTCATATATTCTCCTCAAGCCGGACAACTTTCTAATTTACACTCATGAGCTAGGACCCACAGAAAGTCAGATATTTTGGTTTGAAAATGTTGAGTGTCTCTCTGAGCCTACACTTCTGTATGGCAAGCCCTTTTAACATTTAAAAGCTAAGTTTGACTATTCGGAATTAACATTGTAGATATCAACAACGTCTTTCTAGTCGTAATTACATTTTGGATAGTTTGTATTATCATTTAAGATATCTGTAACGTAATTGTGACTAGTCGAAACGACAGATAGAGTATGGCAAGCCGTTTTAACATTTAATCATTTTAACCTACTAGTCTCTATTTTCATGCTACTAGTACTTATTTTTTAGATACTAGTATCTATTCCATTGAGTACTAGTACTTATTCATTAGCTACTAGTGCTTATTCTTTAGATACTAGTGCCTTTTCTTTAG
>JAQIUQ010001687.1:32500-40000 GCA_030378365.1 Hybognathus amarus | reverse complement strand
ATAGTTTTATATAATTAGTGTATTAATTAAATTAACTTGGTCCATAAATCAAAAAAGTAAGTAAATAAATCAAAAAGGAAGTGTGTTAAAACTTCTGCATACATTAACTGATCTTGATGAAACTTCAGCAGTGTGTTCGTTGTAAGAGGCCGATCACATGGATGTGACTATTGTGAGTCAAATATATAGCGCCACCAACTGGCAGCAGAAAGTGTTTCACTTTCAAAATGCTTTGAAATCGCACTCTTACTTTTACCCGATTTGCTTCAAACTTCATGTGTATAATGTAAACACACGCCAGATGAAGAGCTGTGAAAGCATTATTCAATATCTAAGATAATGTTGCCATAGCAACGCATCAAACTTTAACATTCCTTTTTTTTGATGATTTTGAGTCTCTTAGCGGCTTTTGGGGCCCTTAACGGGTTTGAAAACTCTTGAAACTTTGCACACAGGTCAGATCCCACAGCCATCAGAGCCGGGCTGAAGATGGTACCCGGGTGTGGCAAGGGGGCTAGACAGCGCCCCCTGGAACGGGGTCCAAAAACTTGGTCCATAAATCAAACACGCTTGCATGTAATAATATGAAACTCAGTACACATGTTGATCTCATCGTTTCATATATTCATATATTCTCCTCAAGCCGGACAACTTTCTAATTTACACTCATGAGCTAGGACCCACAGAAAGTCAGATATTTTGGTTTGAAAATGTTGAGTGTCTCTCTGAGCCTACACTTCTGTATGGCAAGCCCTTTTAACATTTAAAAGCTAAGTTTGACTATTCGTAATTAACATTGTAGATATCAACAACGTCTTTCTAGTCGTAATTGCATTTTGGATAGTTTGTATTATCATTTCAGATATCTGTAACGTAATTGTGACTAGTCGAAACGACAGATAGAGTATGGCAAGCCGTTTTAACATTTAATCATTTTAACCTACTAGTCTCTATTTTCATGCTACTAGTACTTATTTTTTAGATACTAGTATCTATTCCATTAAGTACTAGTACTTATTCATTAGCTACTAGTGCTTATTCTTTAGATACTAGTGCCTTTTCTTTAGATACTAGTGTTTATTCTTTAGGTACTAGTACCTTTTTAAAGATACTAGTACTTATTCATTAGATGCTAGTCCTTATTCATTACATACCAATGCTTATTAATTAGTTACTAGTACTTATTCATTAGATACTAGTACCTATTAAATAGATACTAGTACTTATTCATTAGACACTAGTACTTATTTCAATGGTGACTAGTAACTATTCTTTTGTTACTAGTCACATTTTTTCCATTGACTTCTATGGTGATCTGTCATTCAGATATCAACTATTCAGTTCTGACTAGTATGTTAGTATGTATTCCAATTGTGGAATACATACTAGTATGTATTCCAAAGCAGGGGTTACGTTTTTGCACGTCGTGCAGAATAACCCTAAAGGCACCAAGGTGGCGGTGCCACCGGCTTTATATATATATATATATATATAATATATATATATATATATATATATATATATATATATATATATATATATATATATATATATATAGCTGCGAGCAGCGATGGAGGGCCAAAGCCGGCGGTACTGCCATCCCGGTGCCTTTAGGTAACTAAAGGCACCGGGATTGCGGTGCCACCGGCTTGGGCCCGCAATCGCCGCTCGCAGCTATATTTCTACTTGCTTTCCCAATAAACTTTCCATACTGAATACTTCCACACCCAATTTCCTTACTATCCTCTTAAGTACTAACCTTTCTTTTCCATATTTTTCACATTTAATTAAAACATGTTCAATTGTTTCTGCTTGTCCACAATACATACATTTTCCCGTATCATGTTTTCCTATCTTTAACAAGGAATGATTTAGTCGTGTGTGCCCTATTCTAACACGAGACACAATTGTATCCTCTTTCCTGTTCCTAAAAACACTTCTTCCATTTCCTACTTGCTTCTGAATACTATACAATTTTCTACCCTTCCTCTCATTATCCCATTGTTCTTGCCATTTATTTTTTATGAATTCTTTGATTTTACTTTTAACTTCATTTTTGCTCATCGTCACTTTCACATTAATCTCATTATTTTTTACTGCTTGCTTTGCTATTCTATCTACCACTTCATTTGCCTCCAGCCCCACATGAGCAGGAACCCATACAAACACTATTAAACTTTCCCTACTAATTCTTAGCAAACTAGCAAGTATCTCATATATCATATCTTGCCTTAATACTTTATTTCCACTTATGAGACTTGTGATTGCTGCAAACGAATCAGAACATATAGCTACTACTCTCGGTTTTACGTCCTCAACCCAATGGAGTGCAACCATTATTGCAACTAATTCTGCTGCATATACGGAGATATGATCAGTTATTCTTTTCTTAATACTTATTTGAAACTTAGGAATATATACAGCAGCTGCAGTTCTTCCAGTTGTAGGATCCTTAGACCCATCAGTAAATATTTGCACCCAAGATGAATACTTCTGATCTAAATACTGCTGTGCTATAATATTCTTTGGGATGTCTTTCTTATTTTTAATTTCCATTTGAATTTGTAGATCAATTATTGGCCTAGGAAAAAACCATGGTGGTATACTGGGTAAAATCACTGTAGGGCTTACGTCACAATCTTCTATACCCGCTTCTTTTGCTTCTCTTTGTACACTCCATCCCAAGCTATTAATGTTTTTGTTCCCATGTTCCCAGCATTCTTCTAGTACCCCCTTCACTGGATGATTCTTTTTTTTACCTTTTATATTAACCCAATAATTCAGTCTAATTTTATGTCTTCGGAGTTTTAACGGAGCAACACCAACTTCTACCTGTAGTGCTGCTATGGGAGATGTTCTGACTGCACCACAACATATTCTTAGAGCTTGATTTTGTATCGCTTCTATCTTTTTGAGAATAGTCTCGTTTGCAAATCCGTAAACTACACTTCCGTAATCTAAACTTGATCTAATCAAAGTATTATATATTCTTTTCAACGATAATCTACAAGCCCCCATTCTACCCCTGTTAAACATCTTAATATATTTATTCCTTTTTTACATTTCTTAATCAAATTTTTAGCATGTATGGCAAAAGTCATCCTGGAATCCATCCACACACCAAGATATTTGACAACTGGCACTTGCTCCAATTCCTGCTTATACAACTTTAATTTGACCTCTGGTATTTTTTCCTATTAGTAAAACATATAACCTGAGTTTTAACCACAGATAATCTAAAACTCCAATTATTTGCCCACCCCGCTACTTCATTCACTGCTTTTTGAATACTTTGTGTTACCCATGCAATATTACGACCTCTCTTCCATATTGCCCCATCATCCGCAAATAATGCTCTTCCTACATCTCCTTTAATATTACAAAAAACATAATTTATCATAATATTAAATAAAACTGGGCTGCATACGCTTCCTTGAGGAGTTCCGTTCTCTATCTTATATATCTCTGAATACTCTACTCCTATCCTAACTTGAATTGTTCTATCAAGAAGAAAATCCATAATCCAATTATACAGCTTTCCTCCAATTCCCATACATTTAATTTTTATTAAAAGTCCCTCTTTCCAGAGCATATCATAAGCTTTCTCGATGTCGAACAACACTCCTACCACTACTTCTTTATTAGCTTGAGCTTTCCTGACATCTGCTTCCAAACTTACCACAGCGTCCATAGAATTTCGACCTGCCCTAAATCCACTTTGATATGGTGACATAAGTCCTTTAATTTCCAATATATAATTTAATCTTCGTACAATCATTTTTTCCATCAATTTACATAAATTAGCGGTTAGTGCAATTGGCCTATAATTAATTGGATTTGATTTGTCCTTTCCAGGTTTGCCTATGGGTATTATTATTCCATGTTTCCATGAAGATGGAAGCTTTCTTCATTCCATATCTTATTGAATAACTTTAAAACCACTTTCAATGCTCTATCTGACAAATGTTGTATCATTACATAACATATATCGTCTCTTCCAGGAGATGTATGTTTGACTCCTCCTAAAGCCATCTTTAATTCATAAATACTAAAATCTGCATCTAAGCTATCTCCAGTATGGTTTCTTTTCATCAACACGTCTGGATGCTGACTCTTTTCCTTAATTCTATTTTGTTTACTGTCCTCTGTTACATTTTCATCACTATGGACTTTAACAAATATTTTAGCCATCATTTCTGCCTTTTTTTTATCTGATACAGCCATTTCCCCTACATCATTTTTTAAAACTGGTATAGCTTGGTTCCTATATATTCCTCCCATTTTTCTAATTGATCCCCACATTTCACTTATGTCAACATCTCCAATTGAACTACACCAATCTCTCCAGTATTTCTTTTTAGCTATTCTCACTATTCTTCTCACCTCAGCTAGTGCTCTCTTATAATTGATAAAATCTTCAAATAAATTAGTTTTTTTAATTTTCCTAAATGCTTTATTCCTATTTTTAACTGCAGCACTACATTCTTCTGTCCACCACGGAACTGCTTTTCTTTTTTTAAATGATCCCTTTTTACCTATTACTTTATCTGTTACCTCAAACAATACTTTACATATTTCCTCATTATACTCCTCTATATCCTCTCTATCGCATTTAGATCTAATGCTGTTATTCCTACCTCGCCTAAATACTCATACGCTTCCCAATTTGCTTTTTTAAAACTCCATCTTGGTGCTAATAACACATTATGCTTCAATACACTCATCCCTACCTTACTTAAAATTATATAGTGATCACTACCCATAGTATTTTCTTCCCACACATCCCAAATACATTTATTTGCTATTTCTTCAGAAACCAATGTTAAATCAATTGCAGACCCAACTCCACGAACCAATTCTATTCTCGTGTTTCTCCCGTCATTTAAACATACTAACCCATTACTGTCTAAAATTTCTTCTACTACCCCCCATTATAATCATCACTACTACTTCCCCATAAAGTGCTATGTGCGTTAAAATCTCCACACCAAATAACTTTATGATTTCCTGACCCAATAGCCTTCTCAAACTCTTTACTAAGTTTACTACAAGGATTATAATAATTTATTATTCGAATAGTTTGATTCCCTGCAAATACTTCTATCACCACCAACTCATATGCTTCGATCTCATTAATGACTCTATACTCTATATCATTTTTAATAAAAGTGGCCACCCCACCTCCATTCCCTGCCCCTCTATCTTTCCTTACTATATTATATCCTTGCAATACAAAATTTAGGTGAGGTTTTAACCACGCTTCTTGAATGCAAATTATATTAGGTTTCTTATCTTGTTGATCTACATACCTCTTAAACTCTGGTCCATTTGCAATAATACTTCTAGCATTCCATTGCAAAACCGTTAAAACCATAATGATTATGGACTTCCACCTGAAGTTTGAACATTTGTTTTAGCCATAAGCGTATCGTTTATTCTTTCCGCGGTTACTCCAGCTACATTCAAGTATTTCTCTGCTGCCCTTATTATGATTTTAATTCTTTCTGTTCTACTTTCCGTTTGAGCCGAACAATTTATCACCTCGACCATAAATGACACGAATTCCATTTTTCCAATCACCAATTTGTCTTCTTTTGTCTTTACCTGATCCATATCAATTTCATTGCCCTTCTTACTAAACACCTCTTCCTGTCTCTGTTCATTTCGTTTTACTTTCTTTGCGGCTTCAGCATAAGTCACCCCCTCCATAATTCTCACACTCTGGATTTCCACTGCATGTTTGTGTACCCTGCATCCCCCAAATCCAGCACTATGCTCACCACCGCAATTGCAGCATTTCGCCTTCGCTCCTACATCACATTTACCATATTCATTTTGACCCCAGACTTTTAAAGAGTGATTGCATAAGGAAATATACATTTTTTATATGGAAAACTATATATCATTTTTTAAATTCACTTCTCACCTAATCATTTATGCTGTGTTTTTTTGGATTTTTTTAAAGTTTTCTACCTATTTACTGCACAATTACATAACTAGGCCATAAATTGGCACATGAAAAATGATTTTTTTTTAAAAAAAAACACTTAAATTATGATGATAATTAAATCTAAACAGTTTTTGGACATTGCTCTATGTGTTAGGGATAGAATACTACCATTTGGTGGTTAGTCAAAAAACAGTTTTTCTTATAGTTAAGGAATTAAAGTGCAATGACCACATCTATCCAATAGGGGCCCATAGAGACTCATTTTCACTTCATTTTTCTTGATGCTTCAAATTCTCCTCACAACTTGATATATATGATATATATATATTTTGTGAATTGCACAAAATATTTTTGTCAAAATTAGAGTTTGTTGTTGTTGTCTGATATATTTTGAATTATTTGTTTATGCAAATTATTATACATAAATTTGCATAAATATTACAAGTCAGCGCTATGACATAACTGTATTCACACACTTCATTTTAGAAAATTATTTATGAACAATTATTATTTTTTATAGAACAAGAGATTTTAGAACAAAATAAATTTAATAAACCAAGTAAATAAACCAATATAATACAAAACAACCGCACTAATAAACTGTAATGAACAGGATGCATACATGTGTGTGTTTGTGTGTGTGTGGCTGTGTGTGTGTGTGAGATAGAAATCTCATTCCACTTTGTGTTCATGCTCTAGGACCAGACCTTGATTTAAATGTAATTTTTCTTAGATTTATGCCAGTTTTGTTTGTTTTATTTGCCAATTTCTGTAAAAATGCTCTCTGTTGCAGTCATGACATGTGTGTGTTTGTGCGTGTGTGGTTGTATGTGTGTATGAGATAGAAAGTTTGTTCTACTTTCTATTTATGCTCTAGGACCAGACCTTGGTTTATATGTGGAACATTTCAGATTTATAATGGATTTACCTTTATTTTTTTGACAATCAGAATGAAAAAAAGCATGTTTTTTCATTTTCCCATTCATTTTCAATGTGGGGTCATTTTGACCCCAAACAGCTAAATGGTAAATTTTGTTTTACACACCTTTAGAACAACCAAATCAAGCCCAGTTTTTTGTGCATGTTTAGATGGATTATGTAGGAAAAGTCACAGAGTTTCATGTCCCTGAGATGAAGGGAACATTTTTAAAAAATCAAGGAAAAGTCCAGTGGGGTCATTTTTACCCCAAACAGTGATTAAGGGTTAATCCACTCTGGCATTCTTTCTTCATCAAACTGAATCATCACCGACAGACTATCCTTCCTTTCTTTATTTTTACCATATTGGAGCCTTTTTGCTCCAACGACCTTGCTCTCTTCAATGGCGCTTTTAATTTTATCAACAGGAACATCAGTTGGGATTCCATAAATGACACCTCTTAACCATGGTTTCTTCGTCATTATTGTGCTTGTTACCGAATATCCAAGCATTGAATTAATATCCAGCTCCTTCTTTTGTTGTTTTTCGTCTTTACACATAATAATCACCTTTCCATCTCTCAGAGTCTTTGCACTGTTTATTTCTCCTAACACTCTTTTCAAAGCTTTGG
>JAQIUQ010001687.1:0-27500 GCA_030378365.1 Hybognathus amarus | reverse complement strand
GATGCCATTTTGAAATATGGTGTCCCTTCCAGAGTAAGGACTGACCATGGTGGAGAGAACAACGCCGTGTGCCTGTTCATGAACTTGTTCAGAGGCACTGACCGAGGTAGTGCTATTAGAGGAAGGAGTACACACAATCAAAGGATTGAAAGACATTGGGTCGATCTGTGGCGTGGCATGTCAAATGTGTACTATGACCTTTTCAATTTTCTTGAGAGTGAGGGCATTATAGATGTAGATAATGAAATGCACATGTGGCCTCTGCATCATGTCTACATCCCAAGAATTAATAAAGACTTGACAAATTTCTCACACCAATGGAACAATCATGGTTTGCGAACAGAGAGACACCAGTCGCCACTGCAAATTTTTGTCCGGGGTTGCCTGGCACAACAGAGGCAGCCGAGTACTGCAGTGCGGGAAATACTTGCCAGCGAGACCCTCAGGTTCCAGTGGAGGAGAGGGTAATCCAGCAGAACAAGTTGGTGGTGAGGGTCGCTCTGTATCAGATGCACCTCATGTGCTTTGGCCTGAACGGGTTACATTACCTCCAAACCAGTTCACTGTGACTTATGCTGAGATGCAACAACTCACTGAACAAATTGATCCTCTTGGAGGCTCCCGGGAAAATCTTGGAGTAAATGTCCTTAAAGATGTTCTTTCTTTTGTGGAAAATTTAAGACCTTAAAATGGCTTTAAAAGGAATAGTTCACTTTAAATAAAAAATTCTGTTATCATTTACTCAAAGTTATTTAAAATCTATTAATTTCTTCTCACAACATAAAGGAAAATACTTGGAAGAATTTTGGCAAGCAGAAAGTTGATGGATCCCATTGACTTACATAGTATGAAATTATGACACAATTTTCATTTTGAAGTGAACAAATTCTTTAATCGCATTAAAATAGTGTCTAAACCTTGGCAGTGTTGCTGGTCCTGGTCCAACTGCAACCTATATCAAAATGTTTAAATTGGGATAGAGCTAAACTATTTCTGCTTAATTCCACCAAAAAGTGTTTGATTAATTTCACTAGAATATTTTTAATGTGCAAATATAAGTGTTTTATCTTGTCATATACCTTGGTTTTTCTAAGTACAATAACATGTATAATATATCACAACATAAATCACATCGGTAGTGACATCAATAAATGTTATGGAACATATTCATATACAGATAATAGATATCACAACAAGACATCAGAAGGACAAAATTGAAGGACAAAACTCTGCAATACCAACAAGTCCGTAACATAACATTCAAACACAAACAAATTTAAAACAACCAATTACTCCAAAAGTGGGGGATTACGAAACTCAGCAATCACAAAACAGTATTAAAATTGTATATTAAATGCACATTAAAGTGTCCATAATATATCATTCAATGTTAAAACAATTCATTACTCCAAAAGTGGGGGATTACGAAACTCAGCGATCACAAAACAGTAGTAAAAATGTATATTAAATGCACATTAAAGTGTCCATAATATATCATTCAATGTTAAAACAATTCAGTACTCCAAAAGTGGGGGATTACAAAACTCAAATCACAAAACAGTAGTAAAAAATGTATATTAACATTTTTTAATATAACATTTTTTAATAATATTAACATGCATCCTGACGCAAATCAGAGAATCTTCTCTAAGGTGAGTGGGTATGCAGTTCCCTCTAATAAAAATGAACAGGAAAAAGTCAATGACCATTTCGTAGATATAGAATGGCCATGAAATAGTTGTCAAAGTTTACTGGCTCTCATGTGTGTGTGTACACACACACACACACACACACATATATATATATGCATGTGTGTATATACTGTATATATGTGTGTATATGTGTGTGTATGTATGTATGTGATACATACGTACACATACATACACGCACACATACATATATATACACACACACACACACACACATATACACACACATACATATATTTATTTATTTATTGACAAGTCAAGTGACAAGGTCAGTGCTAAAATGCCAGTCAAGCTAAAAAAAAAAAAGCTTTAATAAAGTAGCACCAGGAACAGGCAAATTTTTAGTCAATGTTAGTTAGTTATTGTTGGTACAAATAAGGTACTAGAGCTAATGGTGAAGGACAAGTTTGTTATTGACTGTCATTCATATTTGCCATGCTGTAAGTTACACAATGTTAACCACATATTATGGTAGAAACAATTACTATCGATAAAAAAAAGATTCAGACAGAATAGATTTTGATAGAAAGGCAGATGACAGGTGACAAGGAATAAATATGACATGAAAAAGACAGATAAATTAGAAAGATAGCTATTAGAATGATAGATAGTTAGATGGATAGACAGATAGATAGATCCAATATAACTACAGTATGATGTCATACCTTCCACTTCTATGAGCCAGTCCCTTCCAAAAACAGATTGTTCTACTCTCCAGTACTCTCCTGTTGCTGCCAACTGGAGAAAGCTCTGCTTTGAAAAAAGCAGATAAGTCTCTGGCCAAAAGTGGCTTCTCCTCATAAATAAATAGCTCTTTAAAGAGACTTCAGGGTGCTTTTGCATCAAAGGCAAAAGCCCGAGACACGTCAGGCCTCCTTAAATCTAGATTTAAAAAAACAAAAGCACACCATATGACACATTGTCAAATTAATACTGTTAATTTTTCAGGTGTAAATATCTGTACATTCTTATACTCACTGATCAAGGAATCCCTCAGCCTATTATCAAGGAAGAACTTTGTGGCAGATTCCACCAAGTCGTCTCTATCTTCTAAGGTTTGGATGTGCCTTAGAGACCCCAACATCGCTAATTGGTCAGATGCCTCCATAATAGCACACTGGGCATCAGATACATTATGTGCTGACTGGATCTGACTTTGATGCTGACTTTAAATATGCATATTTTTTCTTACAGAAATATCACTTTAGAAAGCCTTTACCCCTGGAGTCATGTGGATTACTTTTATGTTTGATGGATGTGCTTTTTTAGGCTTTAAAATACAGTGCCACATTCCCTAACATTACAAAGCTTGGAAGAGCTAAGATAGTCATGTACACCTGTACAATGGCCTGAGGGGGAGTTAATCATGGAATAATTTAAATTTTTGGGTGAACTCTCTTTCAAGTTAAGGTTAGCAATTCCTGTATTCAAAGACATTACAACTGTTGCCTGAATACCAGAATATAACAACACAACAGCTAGCCTAGATTAAAATATTTAATGTATACCTTGATCATCTTTTCTCTGAAGTCATAGTCAACAATCTGTTGAATGTCTGGTACTGGGGGCTGAAGGTTGCACACCTGACAGAACAGTCTTTGTGAAAAAAAATGTGGCTCCACACCACCATGAATCAGGCACACAGCTATCATCTGTCCAACTAGTTTGTACATTCCATTGTACAATTCTGTAATGCAAATAGGAAAATAATTATTATGTCTATAAACAGTGCTCAGAAAGTGTGTGCTGCTAATGGGGTGTTAACTGATATTGACTCACGTGGGCACTAGGTTAACTTAGAGCAACACGCCGACTTTTGGGGACTTTAGCTCATTCAGACGCATCCCCCAGAATAAGATAAATCCATACATACCCTTTTCATCTCAGTGCGTCCCGTAACTAAGCCTAGTTTAGCACAAAGACTGGAAGTAAATGGCTTCAGATAGCATACTGCTTCCAATAAGTGACAAAATATCACCAACATTTTTCTATTTACATGTTGTGATTTGAATAGTCATATAAATAGGAAAATGTTGGGCATTATTTTGTCACTTATTAGGATTAGTATGCTAGCTGTAGCCATTTACTTCCAGTCTTTGTGCTAAGCAAGGCTACTGGTGTGTGAGTTCAGACAGTTACAGCACGCACAGAGATGAATAAGGTATGTACAGACTTATCTAACTCTGGGGGATACAGTGAATAAGTCCCAAAAAGTCAGTATGTTCCTTTAAAGATATTTTGTTTAAAACTGTAATGACATTAATAGTAAAAATGTGCATAGTTTCAGGCGAATTATCAATGAGGTAAACACTTTTTCTACAAAGTTTAAATGTAACACACAAAAAATAAATATTATACATTAGGTTACCTTTGGAATTGCAGGCAAGAGTTTTATTCCAGTCTTCTCCATCAAATACTTCACATGAGTGAATTTCCCTCATCAACAAAGTTAAAAATTCTCGAGTAGGACCACCCTCATCAGCTGCCCCCTCGCCAATTCCATCAGCGTCTCTAAATACAACGTCCAATTTAGACTCAGGGTTAAATCGCTAACGTCGAAAGCTCTAATACCACTTTCTAGGATGTTGCATCTTGTGGTTTTGATTTGGTTGGAAGAAGGTGCAAATGTAAAATCCACTTTGCTTAGCATTGTAGTTAATAGCACTTTGAGGTCAACACTGAAAACAAGACATAAAAACAATATGTTATTTCATCTTTTGTTGTAACTAGAAATACATTTAACATACAACAATATAAAATCACATACTCATCTTCGTCCGAGATATATATATCAGCAGCTGGATTGAATGAAGAGAAGTCCACTGGTGCCGCTGGAGAGGAGGCCACTGGTGCCGCTGGAGAGGAGGCCACTGGTGCCGCTGGAAGAGAGGCCACTGGTGCCGGAGAGAGCCACTGGTGCCGCTGGAGAGGAGGCCACTGGTGCCGCTGGAGAGGAGGCCACTGGTGCAGAAGTACTCTGTAAAATTGAGCAACTTTAACTGCTTTCATTCAAAATTAACATGTAAAACAATGCAAGCAATACAATAATGAGGTGCTGCCTACATATCAAATGAAAATGAAGACTGTAATAAAACAGATCAAATACTAGAAACACAATTACTATACAAAGAACTGCACACACTATTTAAATTTTTTTTTTATTATTGTTGTTGTTATGTTACATTACCTTTTCCTGTATATAAAGTGCTGATCTTCCAAGTTGCCCACTTGCACTTATTGCTGCTGGGGTTTTTGACTCCAGACTCAAACATTAAACCTGCCTCTGAGCATCAACCCTGCACAACTCAAACTCCCTTCCTTGAAGCTGTGGGAATGCACTTCGTAGAGTTTCTGCAAACTGACTCTCACTTTGCTCTCTCCTGCACTACAAGCCTCTGACTGGCAATGGCATCTATTGGGCAACAGTGTGCAATGCCATTAACCAAACTCTGCTTTTTATGTTGCTCACGGAATTATGTTAATTTTAAACAGTACGTTCAGCAGATGACTTACCTCTCAATGATGTTAAGCGTTTGAACTCCTGTTCTGAGAAGTGTAACTCTAAATGTACATGTCATATTTCTCCTCCGTGCCCTCCTGGAGACGAAGCAGGACCGTGCAACGAGTGTTCATTGCGAAACATCTCAAACCTTTCAGAAAACATTTCACAAGTTCACACTTACAAATGATTAGAGAATAAAATGGTAAGGCATGCTGTCCAGGGGGATGGCTCTGAGCTCAGAAACTGGGCCTAAATCCAGAGTACTCCCGTATCTGTTTAGAAAGATAACTAGGCAAGTGTGAGGAGAGGGGTGGTGGAAGGATGCAGAAAACTCGTAGAGAAATATGGGTGAGTCGACTGTGTGTATTTATAGGCTTTACTTAAGCTGATTGATGGACCTGTTGATTACTGATTGCTGACAGCTGGCTGACTTGATTGTTTGATCATTAGAACGTATTCCTCCTGAACCTTGTTAATAAAACATCAATTATATTGGACTACTACGAAAGCTGAATGTGCGAGATATTTTACAAATACATTATAATTAAAATACAAACATGCAATTCAATTAATACTTCTAGACAAAAATGGTATTTGGCTTTTAAAAAGAAACTGTATAAAGATTTTGTGATGTTATAAAGAACCATGCAAAATATTTCTAGGGATGCGATTCAATAAATCTGCACGTTCAGAAATTAGAACAACCCAGCTTGTTTCAGGTGTGTATCAGCGGGATTGAAGATGAACAGATCGGTCTTGCAGAGTTTCTTACCTACCTGTTCTACGAGACTTTGTTCCCCATGCCCTTGTGGCGATGTTTCCAGCAAACTATCAAGCTGGGCATTTATGCAATCCCTAATTGCAGTTAGACGTCTTCTGAAATGATTTTGACTTTCGACAGACATTTGTTTTCTGGTCTCATATAACGGAGTTACGAGCTGAGCTACATCCGAGATGCTGCGCCGGATCTAAAAAATTAACAATTAATTAACACATTTACATTTACACTTCACATTCAACCCGCAAAACATACCCTATCCTTGCCATTTTCGCGCTCTGAATTTTGAAACTCGGATTGTCCTCTCCGACTTGCCAGTAGAGTCCTCAAACTCAGAAGAGGAGGGGCCATGTATATGAGCTCACAAAATATGCATTTTAAGTGGCGTGTGGCATAAATTTAACATCTCTCGAGCGAGTGGCGTTATTTTAACACATGCCGGCGTGTGACGTTAACTTCTCGCCTGACGGCGCTTATTTAACACCTGGCGAGCGTTGTGAAGACGGCGTTTTCATATTTACACGGCGGATCGAAGGCACAGCGAATTCTGACCCATTTGGCTTTCGATACCCGACGCCGCTTTTCACGCCGTAAAAGCGGAAACGCAGCAAAAGCGCCGTGGAATTGTGTGAACCACAGCGTATTTTTCGTCATTCTGAAGGCGCGAAAGAAGCGCCGCTCTATGTGCTCAAGTAAAGCACGCTTTTTACGGGACAGTGTTCCCCAATGACGCGTATCATAACGCGTCAGTGTTAAATGATAATGATCTCCGCCCTGTTTATCAGTAAAGAACAAGAACAGACCACATTAATCCAACCCAGCACAAGGATGCCATGCCTCAGCTCACTGAATGTACGTTGCTGAAACTAGATAGATGGTTTAGCTTTAGATGGTTTTAGTCTCGCGGGTTAATACATCCTGTTATTTGTGAAAGGTTTTTAATATTTTTGTACAGTCTGTTTTCTATTAGAATGGCAATCGCTTACGTCTAGGGGTTTCACAATGCGTCATCAAACCGAAGTCGGCCATTTTGGAGGCACTCCGCATCACAACAAAGCATAGGCACTGAGCTATATCTCGAACATCGTCAAGGAAAATGGTTAATTATTGCCGTGTTTCAGGTTGTACCAATAGTAAAAAACGAGAAAAACATTTGGAATTAGGCATGGGCGGTATCCAAATTTTGATACTGTCAGACCTCTTCCCTAATTTACCGCGTATACGGTATTACCGTGAATAATTAAAAAATATTATGTAAGGCTCAGACAGCTTCACCAAACTGTTGGCTTGTGCCTAAACCGTTCAGAAACTGAATACCAAACACTAATACTGAAACAATAACAAAATAACATGCACAACAATATTAACAACTTTTATTAGCAACAAATAGCAGCTTATTAAAAAGTACAAATACAAAAGTCAAACAGAATTAAATTAACATAAATACATACAGAACAGTTTTCGCAGAGAGACGCGCACACAAATCAATTAAATTAAATCACACTGCTCGAACAACTTTTAATGACAAAGAACATCTTGTAAAAAAAGTGCAAATAGACCCAAAATATTGCAAAGCAATAGGCCTAAATAAAAACTAAATAAATCTTAATCTAAATAAAATATTCTTTTTTACAATATTGATTTTAACGAAAACCTGAATCAATTAAATAATAAAAGTTAACACAGTGCAAATAGGAACGAATGGCAAGTGACATCAAATCTAGTCAAGATTTTTTGCTAGAAAAACTAGCATATTCACTTTATCCGGCTTTAACAGAGCACGCTGTGGACCGACAACTTTACCTGCGGTGCTGAAAACTCACTCCGATGGTGTGCTTGTGGCACAGACGCACAGGTACTTTCGTGCCACTCGCGACATCTGGGGAAAACGTCCTGCAGCATTTTTCCACCAGAGAAGTGGGTCCTCGTCTCCATGAGTAACTGGCTCCAAAGAGTAGGCTATTATTTCAGCTCGGACTCGGTCCTCTAGGGTGCCGATGCCGACGGACCTGCCCGTTGCGTTGGCCGTTTTTTGTAGCATACTTCCCAGAGTCATCTTTTTTTGGGGGTTCGGGTTGGGCCTCCCCCTCTTCCACTCTGATAGCCACTGGACCCGCTGCCTCTAAGCTCATGATCTCAGCCTGCAATTCAACCTTGGTCTCAGCCAATGCGTTGTCATCCGTCTCATATCCTCCACGGTAACGAGGGTCGAGGAAAGTGCATTTTCGCATTATTTTGCGCACTGGAATCGGATTCATACTTGGCCTCTAACTTGGTTAGAATTCCAGTTTTTATTGACTTTGTTAGCTGGAGGTCATTTTCTGACACAGCCAACACATTGTCCCTGCAGAGCTTTAGTATGGGGAGGATACAGGAACTGATCACATAATTTTCTTCCTGACAAAATGTCAGTGAAGTCACCGACTGGTTTCAGTGCTTCTTGAACAGCTTTCAAGACGTCCATGTCCTGCCAGGTCAGGGACAGGTTGCTCCTTCTGTCATCAGACAGGACGTGTCTGATCGCTTGGGCCTGTTCGAGGATGCGCTCCACCATTGCCAGTTTGGAGCCCCAGTGAGTGGCGCAGTCCTGACGATGGGTGGATGGATGGATGAATTAATTAATGAATGATGAATAACTATTGAATTAATGAATAAACAAATGATTGAATAAATAGGCATAAATGAATGAATGAATGAATGAATGAATATGTCTAAATAAACTTATGAATGAATGAGTGAATGGATGAACTGGCCAAAATAAACGAATGAATGAATAAATAGGCCTAAATAAACAAAATTGGTTTATTTAGACCTACTTATTTATTTATTCGTTTATTTAGACCTATTTATTTATTAATTTAACGAATGAATGAATAGCCCTAAATAAATGAATGAATGAAGGAATCGAGTCTAAATAAACGAATGAATGCATAAATAAGTCCATTAATGTATATTATTCAATTTCGTCAAATTTGCATGCACATTTTTTTTAATAAGTCCCTTATGCGCATCAAGCGTGCATTTATTTGATAAAAAATACAGAAAAAAAATTCCAATTTTAAAAAAAAATGTTTTTCTATTTTAATACAGCCTACTTTTAAATATAATTTACGCCCCTTTTTACATTTGTGTCCCTGCCCCTGAGGAACTCTCTGCACGTTTTATGCTTACCGTTATGAGACTATGTTCTAGGAGTCCCAAGTCCACTTGCTTCTTGTGGAGTTCATGCTTGCGTTGCCAGCTGTGTGAAAAGGCCCCGACAATATTACGGCATAGTCCGAGGGCGCGCTCGGTTTTTTGCCTCTGGTCATGCAATGCATTTGTGACAGCCAAGTTTAGATTGTGACCGAAACAGTTAAGCCACGGCCAATGCAGGGACCTGATTGCGGCAGAAATGTTGGCAGCGTTGTCAGTGGTTATGGCTGAAAGTTTTTTCGCGTCAAGTTGCCATTCCTGAAGTGCAGCTCTGAGCGCAGTAGCAAGATTGTCCGCCGTATGACTCTCAGGAAAATACGAAGTTTGGAGGCATTTGGATATAAGTTTCCAGTCAGGTGTAATAGTGTGGACAGTCAGGGACATATATGGCATCATGTTAACTGAAGAACACATGTCAGTTGTTAAGGAATAACTGTCTGCCGCTGACAGCATCACTTGAACATTGTCTCTAACTTTAATATATAAACTTGGAACGGCTGTTTGTGAGAAATATTTCCGTCCAGGCAGCTCGTACTGGCCGTCTAGTACCTTTACCATGTCCTGAAAGGACTTTTTTTCCACAGTTTTGAAAGAGACCATTTCCTTCGCCAAGTATTTTGTCACAGCATCAGTACAGGTTTTCCAACGGACACTGTCCCTTTTGTATTTTGTTGCTTTCCCGAAGGCCCCCATTATCGTCGGCTGCATACTGGCGTTGGACCTAGATGTTGTTGGTCCTGAATCTGGAGGCGTTGAAACTGTTGCACTGACTGAACTCGAGTCCATCCTCGCAGCAGTGAGTGGATGGTGGTTTTGTATGTGCGTCCTCAGGTTCGAGGTCTTTCCATCTTTCGCGGTCACTTTTTTGTTGCACAATTTGCAAATTGCCTCGTCCATATTTACCGCCTCTCCCTTCTCATTTGGTCGAAACCCGAAATACTGCCAAACAGCAGAAGTTGTTTTCTTTTCGAGACCAGGTCACTAGGTGCATGACTCGCCATCTTTCCACCTCTCTCTCTCTTCTCGTCCTCCATGCTGTCACGTGATGACAACCACGCATACGCATTTTTAGACATTACATAAATTATATTTAATTCTTGTCTCCTATATTCATGCACTGGATTTTTTTATGACGGTATGACGGTATTGAAACTGACACCGTTGCTATTTTTAGATCCCATGGTATACGATATTACCGTAATACCGCCCAAGCCTATTTGGAATATTATCGACTTCCAGAAGTTATAAAAAAAACAAAGAGAGGAATGCCAGGAGTTATCAGAGGAAAGGAGGCGCTTGTGGTTGGCAAAAGCTCAACCAAGATCTATGAGGGAAAAATCTGGACAATATCCGGATTTGTTCGGCACATTTCTTGTCAGGTATTGTGAAATGTTGATTGCAGTGGCTTATAACACATTTTCTAGAGTAATGATATTATTATTTTGATTAGTAAATAGTAATTCTGTGTGCTTATTTTACTGTAAAGCACTTTGGTAACGTTAGGACACTGGCTATTTAAAATGTTCTATATAAGTTAAACAAAGCTGACATTGACATAATATAATCCATATCAGGCTACCGCATGTGGCATTGATGACTTAATATGTTATTGTTATCGTTCTTAAAAATGTAGAGCTAAAATGTGCTGTATTTCTCATTATATTACAGGTAAAAGGTCTGACCTTTACCAAAAGGATGACCCAGATTGGGTGTCATCTATTGGACATTGTAATCGTCGCATGAAATCGAACCCAGCTGAAGCTGAAGGCTGAAACTGCTGCTGCTGAGACTGATGATGACCCCACCACTAGTGATCGTCAGCGACAATTTTTGCTGCACAGGGACTCAAACTGAATAGAGGGAATGCATTCACGTGACTTTCCCGCCGGAACAACCCCCTCTCAGCCTGACCGAGTGGCAAAAGATCTGCTGCGTGACTGGATTTAATAGGGGAAACTGCGAAAATGCGACTAAAACGTACAATGTTATCAATTTAAATTAAATGTTGGACTCAATATAGTGTTCCTTACAACTTACTAAAGATCGTGATCCATGGATATTATTGACATGCAGTCAGGAATCGTGTTGCCTGACACTTATGTTTGCCTGATTTCGACACCGGGGAAATAAAAGCAATATAGACCTAAACATGAAGCAAATTTGCCTGTGAACGCTTTATATAAATACAATATAGGTTTAAATCCGGATGATCACTTATATCAGTGTTATATATAGCCTATATATCATCATATCGTCCAGCCCTAAAACTTTATAGATTTTTTTTAGTCAGTGTTTATTAAAAAAAAACATCCAATAATGCAGAATATGGAATGATACATATTTAATTGATGACAATACAACATATATGGGTATGGTTTTACAGCTAAATTCAGCATATTGACACAAAATGAAAACTGCAAATCCACCTTTCACTGACTGGAGTCCAGTTGTTTCTGTGAATTACAGCGATCCATTTGCTCCTCTTTCTATCGCAGTCTGTAAAAATATACCTCCGATTTTTTGTCAAATCTAGTTGTAAAGTCAATCGCAAAGCTCTTTTCCACTTTATATGTGTTGTGTTTGTTTTCGCGGCATTCACGCTGAACACAGCCGCTCAGTCTTTTTGCCACTCACTGTGAGAAACTGCAGCACTCCGGCCGGAGGTGACGTCACGCGCATTCCCTCTATTGACTGGTGATGTTATTGAGGCTTTGACCACTGAACTTCAAAATCTTAGAAATTAAAACATTCAGTTGAGCTCTGATGTTGCACATGTGTCCACTTCATATGACCAAAGTGCCTTTGCTGACAAGGATGAAAAGGTTTTTTCACTGGCCTACCTACATACCAGATACTGTTAGTACTCTTCACATTCCTTAGTCCCCACCTCCCTGTGAGGAAGTCACTTCATAAGTTTAAGCAGTTGATGCTGACATTGATGGGTCTTAGGCTTAATGTTGTTTTTGTGCGCCAGAAATACACTATTTTGGGGGGAATATTGCCAATTGATTTATTGATGTACAAAGATAGTGATGGGTATTGTATCATAGATACAATCCAATAGTATCATTGTAAACACGGGTGTTCCGCAGGGCTGTGTTTTATCGCCTATTTTATTCTCTGCATATACTAATGACATCATGTGTAATATTGAGGGTATGTCACTTTTGAAATATGCCGACAACATGGCTTTGGTGGCTTACATAAGAGACGAGCAATCCTTGGTTACATACAGACAGTATGTTGACTCCATGACCGAAAGATTCAAAGAAAGTTATCTGGAGCTGAACCTAAGTAAGACAAAACAGTTGTGTTGTGGGAAGCTTAGTTCATCATTATCTGAACCACTTAAGCTGGCAGGTAGTTGAACAAGTTGAGATCTTCACATATTTGGGCACTGAGATTGATAGGCATCTATCCTTTTCTCAACATGTGAACACAGCCTACAAGAAATCTCAACAGTGCTTATTTCTTTTGAGAAGGCTGAAGAGTTTTATTGTGAGGAAAAAGATCTTGATAACAGTGTATCGCGCTCTTGTGGAATCAGTATTGACCTTCAACATTGCATCTTGGTTTAATTTTGTTTCTGCTAAAAATAAGGAAAAATTATCTAAGGTAATCAGACAGGCTTCTAAAATTATTGGGGCCCCGCAGATTCGACTAGTTGACTTATATAACTGTGCAGTGAAAAGGAAAGCAGACTCCATCGTTACTGACCCCTCCCATCCTCTGTTCAGCTCGTTTCAGTTGATGCCATCGGGTTGCCGCTTTAGAGTTCCTGTGGCCAAAAAAAGGCGTACAGGAACTCTTTTATTCCCTCTGCTATTTCGATTCTAAATAAGACAAAAAAGGCTTACTAGTCTACTAACTATATTGTGCTGAGCCTTGTTGTTTTGTGTACAGTGCAAGGCAGGCCTACTTCCTTGTAACAACTGTTTTGATATTGTGTTGCATGTGTTTTGTATGTGTATATGTTAGCCTTTTTAACCAAAAACAATTTTCTATCACTGCCTGATAGATGATAAAGTTTTTTTGAATTTGAATTTGAATTTGATAGATAAGATTGGACTGCTCTGGTGAACTTTTTTTCCATCAGTAGTTGATTTTGACTTAATTATATTTTTATGTGCACTTTGCCAATAAAAATATAAGTTAATCCATGTCTGGACTTGTCTATTAAGCCTAAAATGATCTATAAATAATTGTTAATTTACAGTCATTAAGTCATTGTTATTGTTTTGTTGTGGATGACAACACACAGCATATCAAGATCATCAGAACACAGATTTATTAAAAAAAAAAAAAACACTTTTATCAGGACACTTATAAACTTTACACTACTATAAATTATACAGTGTAACATAGTATGTTTTATACATAGTTTTTTTTTTGCCACAACTTTGAGGGTTAGTATTCTCTCATACAGTGCGAAATCCGACTAGCGCATCGGTTTCTAAAATCGCTGTCTCCGTTTCTGAGAATTAATTTTATTAAAGTTTTGCCGCTATATACTTTGTCTGCAGAACGCGCTAGCAGAAGTAAAGAAGCTGGTTGAGATTCTTTCTGACATACGTCAGCAGGGTTCGTGCATAGTGTATTGAAGTAGTGTGTGATGAGCTCGATGAGCTTGGGGTGATATGTTTAGTGATGGTGTGTTAGTGCCATGTAGAGGTTTGATTAGGTTAACGCAAGTATCAACAACTCAGATGTAGTTAATTACTTTAATATGTTTTAGGATTAAATCAGAAAAGCATTCCTATATGCATTAAACTGCCTCATAAAATCACCTAATATTGGTTTCACTTAGACAGAAGCACAATAGTGAAATCTAAAAATATAGGATCTAGACTGTTTGCTTATGAGTGTGGAAAGTAAATGAGACCTAGCTGTGGTAGGGCTGTGCCTTTCTACAGGACAGGAAGTCCATCCACAATGTCATGGGGCCAGTTGTTCAAAGGTAAACTGATCAGATTTTGGTTATCTGATTGAATCAAATCTTGAAAATGGGTTGTTCAAAAGGGAAAGAAGGAATCTGAAATCAGATTAGATCAGGAAATCCAATCCTAGTTTTAATCTGGATCAAACCTTCAGTTTGTTTTCAAAACTTGTCAGTGGGATTTGGATAACTATGATAAAACAAAAAGGATTATCTTGATCCCAACAGGGGGTAGGATTCCAAGATGGATTTTAGGAAGAAAATGTAGTAAAAATTTAAAATTGGTCAAATAAGACATTTGTATCATTTAGTGTATACTTTTATTTATTTTGAACTTGACGCTATTCAGTAAAGTAAAAATAAATTATCCTGTCCCCATTTGGATTTTGTCTCAAAATAACACTGACGGTGACCCTACCTGTTCTTTACTTAGCTGGTAGACCACATTGTGATATTTTATTTGACAAATAATGAGACTTTTTATAGCCTTACAAAGGTATTCGTGTGTGTGTGTGTGTTTACATTTTCGTTAAAGTTTGATCATTTAATGCACCTTAAAACAAGCACAGTCAGTAGGCTATATGTTGAATCAGTTCTATTAGGTTAACATTAGATGAAAACACTAGTTTTTGCCTACCTACAACTTATGTTTACCGATTGCCATTCTAATAGAAAACAGACTACAAAAATATTAAAAACCTTTCACAAATAACAGGATGTATTAACCGCAAGACTAAAACCATCTAAAGCTAAACCATCTCTCTTAGTTTCAGCAACGTACATTCAGTCATACTGATAGGGTGATAACAGTTCAAATTGATTGGCTTTGGAAACAGGGCGGAGATCATTATCATTTAACACTACGTGTCTTGTAACGCGGTATGTAACGCGTTATGATACGCGTCATTGGGGGACACTGTCCCGTAAAAGCGGCGTTACTTGAGCACATAGAGCGGCGTTTTCGCCGCCTCCAGAACGACGAAAAATATGCCGTGGTTCACACAATTCCACGGCGCTTCTAACGGCCTTTCGCTTTTTGACGGCGTAAAAGCGGCATCGGGGCCGCCCAACGGCGTTTTTTACTGTGCTTTTTTAACAAAACGTGGTAGGTAAGTGGCGTATTGTGAGCCATTTGGCGTTCCATGAACGACGTTCACTGAACTCGTTCATATTTCGCCGAACGCTGAACTGAACGAATATGGAACGCCAAATGGCTCACAATATGCCACTTTCCTACCGCGTTTTGTTAAAAAGCGCCGTGAGAGACGCCGTTGGGCGGCCCCGACGCCGTTCTTCACGCCGTCAGAAAGCGAAACGCCGCAAAAAGCGCCGTGGAATTGTGTGAACCACGGCGTATTTTCGGCGTTCTAGAGGCGGCGAAAACGCAGCTCTATGTGCTCAAGTAACGCCGCTTTTACGGGACAGTGTCCCTGTAACGATAGAACAGGTTCAGTGTGGGTGATGGATGGAGACAAGGGGTCGGCGATGAATCTTGTGTGTTTTTATTCAAAATAAACTCTTTCCACGGCGACTATGCGCACTTCAGAACAAACAACAGAACAGTCACTTTGTATCAAAACTCTTTCCCGCTGACTACAGCTTCCTCGTCACAGACGTAGCACTCCTTCCACTGAATACAGCTTTTCCGTCCGTTCAAGACCAAGGGCTTCTTTCAGCTGCGCACGAACACAAACACAAGATCCAGTCTCTCTCTCACTGCAGCGTTTACCTGGGCCGCTTAAATACGTTCTCCACCGCCAATCACTGCAATCACAGACAGGTGTTCATCATTTGAACTTGATCCGCTTACCTCCCGCACGGCTCCTCTCCCTTTCTCCTGCTGCAGACACCGCTGAACCACGCCCCCCATGCCACATACCCCCACCGCCCGACTCAGGCCGGGGAGCAGTCCGGCCTGCAGCCCCCCCCCCCTTCTCCGGGAGAGAAAGTCGGCCACAGCCATCTGTGCCCCCGGCCTGTGGATCACCTTGAAATTGAAAGGTTGTAGTGCTAGATACCAACGGGTGATCCGCGCGTTGGCATCTTTCATGCAGTGGACCCACTGCAGGGAGCGTGATCAGTACAGAGAGTGAACTGTTACGACGTCCTAGTCTAGGGTTAGGAACGCCAGTAACAAAAACAACTAAAGTATCCCCTCTCCTGTCCCAGATCACAAAGAAAATACCACAACACAATATAGTGTCAAAAAAGAATAAGCTTTTTTATTTACGCAGAAATAAAGAAAGCTGAAAGCGCTGAACCTTCAGGAGGGGTTTTAAGCCAAAATAACAAACCAAAAGGAATTCTACCTAACAAAGAATAAAATATAAATTACCTAACAAATGAAAATCCCCAAAGAAAATACAACAAACTTCCCTTACTCCCTAACTAGCAGTAACCAAGAGAAAACGTTTAATAAAGAAAAGAATGGCAACCTCCTCCCTACGGCTTTCAAAATACTCATTCAAACATAAGTTTGCTGACATAACTCAGAAACAGAATAAACAAGGAAGAATAAATGTAAATCAATAAACAAAAGAGAATACATTACGACATTCAAATCAAGAAATTAAGTGTCACCATAACTTCACCGTGAGAATTCCACGAAAATCTCACTAAAAGATCAACAGAACAACACTACTGATCTCAACAATAATGTCTGGGGCAGGAGACAAGGACAACGGAGCTCGCGACGCGCGTTCAAAAGGAGCTTTCCTGCACTGCCGTCTTTCTCAGCATTTAAGCGCTCCCGCTCCTCATCATAATCGGCCGCAGCTGAACCCAATCAAGGCCTGCACAGAGGGAGGGAGAAAGAGAGAGAGAGAAACTACACACAACAACAGAGAACAACACCAAATTAAAGACATAAAATAAAAAAACATAACACACTACGTCCTAGGACGTAACACCCCCACCATTAGTTACAAAACCTGATTTGGAACAATGAATTAGGTAGATCAACCTTTTCAACGGTTAAGCATCATTAGAATACGCCCTTGACAATGCGTCGGCTACGACGTTATCGGCACCCTTTTTATAGCGTATCTCCAGGTCGAACTCTTGTAAGATGAGCGCCCACCTCATCAAACGCTGATTAGAGTTAGCCATACGCGCCAGAAATATGAGCGGGTTGTGATCTGTATATGCCACAACGGGATCACCAGAACTCAGGTACACCTCAAAGTGCTGGACAGCCAGCAGCAGCGCCAGGGCTTCTTTTTCTATTGTGCTATAGTTTTTCTGACACTCGAGTAAATTTCTTTGAGAAATAGCTCACGGGATGTTCAATACCAGCATTATCTGCTTGCATCAGCACCGCACCAGCGCCATGAGCACTCGCATCCACCTGCAGGCTGAAAGGTTGAGTAAAGTTCGGGGGCAGAAAGCACCGGAGCATTACAGAGTAAATCTTTAGCAGAAGAGAAAGCAGATTCACATACTTCGTTCCACACAAATTTTCGCTCCGTACTCAAAAGGTCAGTGAGGGGTGCAACCACGGTGGCAAAATTCCGACAGAATCCCCTGTAGTTACCAGCCATACCTAAGAAACGCCTCAACTTGCGTTTATTAGTGGGTGAAGGAAATGTAACAATAGCTTCAACTTTAGCTTGCACAGGCTTAACCTGACCTTGCCCGACTAATCCTCATTAGCCGTTGGAATGTGGCAGGTGCATTTCGCATCCCGAAGGCCATTACGGTATATTGCATGAATGCGTCAGGCGTGACAAAGGCGGAGATTTCAGAGGCGCGCGATGTCAATGGCACCTGCCAGTACCCCTTTAACAGATCGAGTTTGGTTACATAATGTGAAGAACCTACGCTGTCAACACAGTCCTCCATTCTGGGGAGAGGAAATGAGTCAGCTTTGGTGACACTATTAACTCTACGGAAATCCGTACAGAATCGAAAGGAGCGATCAGACTTGGGCACAAGTATACAAGGTGTGCTCCATGGGCTCTGACTGGCTATAGCAAAGCCATTACGCACCAGATAGTTAACTTCATCTTTCATGACTTGCCGTTTGAGCGGGTTAACACGGTATGGATGCTGTTTGACTGGTGGATTTTGACACACATTGATATCATGCATTAACACATTTGTCTGTGAAGGAACATCATTAAACAATGTAGGATAACAGTTAATCAACTCAACGATATCCCTACGCTGACTCTCAGACAAATAAGAGAGATGAGATGACAAATTGTCCAGGACAACAGAGTTTGAAAGTTTTCCACAAGAGACTTGATCATCCTTTTCAATTAGATCATCTGTCTCTACCACATAAGGGGAAGGCACTTCAATGGCATGAACAGCAGCCACAGTTTCAACCACAGGAGTAACTTCAGGCACATCTCGGGAAACATACCGCTTCAGCATATTTATGTGGCAGACTCTGCTTTTACGTCGTCGATCAGGAGTCAAAACTGTATAGTTGGTATCATTCAGTTTTTTCTCTATCTTATATGGACCAGCAAACCGAGCAGACATCGGAGAATTAGGTACAGGCAAGAACACAAGCACAGAATCACCCGGTTTGAAATTGCGGACTACGCTGGTTTTATCATATCTGCTCTTCATCTTACATTGAGACTCAACAAGATGCTGTTTCGCAACCTCCCACATGTTATGGAGTTGTTCACGAAATGAACTCACATACTGCAAAATCGACACAGAGGGAGGATCTTTAAATTGAAACTGATCACTTATCAATTGCAATGGTCCCCAAACAGTGTGTCCGAACACAAGTTCGGCTGGACTGAACCCCAAAGATTCTTGCACTGTGCTCCTTATGGCCAACATTAATAACGGTAGCCCATCCACCCATTCTTTACCCGTTTCAACACGGTAAAGATGCGCAGCATTGACTTTAACGTCTATGGAAGCAGCATTGACTTTAACGTCGATGGAAGCGCTCGAGTGCACCTTGCGACTCAGGATGGTATGCGCTTGACATCTGATGTTCCACGCCTAGTTCGTTCACCAACTGTTCAAACAGGCGGGAGGTAAAGTTTGTTCCCTGATCTGTCTGGATTACTTTAGGCAATCCAAACATAGAGCAAAACTTAATCAACTCTTTAACCACAGCTTTTGTTTTAATAGAGCGTAATGGCACAGCTTCCGGGTAGCGAGTGGTGGCACACATTATGGTAAGAAGATACTGATGACCTGACTTAGCCTTCGGCAATGGACCAACACAATCAAGAATGAGTCTTTCAAAAGGTTCTCCTACTACAGGAATGGGTTTAAGTGGCGCTTGAGGAATCTTTTGATTAGGCTTGCCAGCAAGTTGGCACACGTGACAGGATCGAACAAATGCAGACACAGATGATTTTAAACTTGGCCAAAAGAAATGTCTGGAAATTCGATCGTATGTTTTCTTAACACCAAGGTGTCCTGAACATGGATGTTCGTGAGCTAACTGCATGATTTGATGCCGATACCCCATAGGAAGAACAATCTGGGAAACACGGTCACCTTCAGAATTTGACGGCTTCCACCAGCGCATCAACACTTCGTCGTCCCAAAAATAACCTACTGACCCATCTGAAACTTGAGTTTTGTCCACAGCCACACTGATACATTTACTCAAAGTTACATCAGATTTTTGCGCAGCGATTAACTGTTCCCTACCCACTTTTAAGGGAATTTCGTTTGCATTCAAATACTCACTCGGAAGCAGTTTAGGTTTAACAAACAATTGGCATTCCACACTATCTGGTGATGCAGCGAGAAAAGAACCTGAAAGATCCACCACATCTTCAAATTTCTTTTTCTGCGCACGCGTTACAACACATGCTGGAAAAACAGTGTGAAACTGTGACAGAGCCGCTACCTGAATGTTAACGTTCGGCTCAGCGGATACGATCGGGTACGGAAACACTTTAGTTCCAGCTAAATCATTACCCAAAATCATACTCACACCATCCACAGGCAATTGTGAATGCACCCCGATAGTAACCGTGCCGGAAATAAGGTCAGATTTCAGCTGAACGGTATGCAAAGGCACGGGGTACAACCCATTTCTATACCACGAATGAGCACATCATTACCCGTATACGAATTCAACGAGAACGGCAGAGCACTTTCTAATATCAGGGATTGTGCGGCTCCCGCATCTCGCAGCATCACTATAGATTTTTCCTCATCGTTGTCTGAAAGCGAAACTAAACATGTTTGTAAAAACGATCCAAACGCATTCAATTTTTCCCCTGATGACAGTTCGGAAACGGAGGTAAACGCTACCCCTTTAGGCTTACCGCCAGCTTTCTGCTGCCAGGCTTTACAACTGGTAATCATATGGCCAGGATCAAGACAATAAAAACAAACTCTTTTTTTATCAGGCCGCTTTTGTGCGTGTGTTTCACCATCGACCCTGAAAGAGTTGTCCCTCGTCATTCTTTTATCCTTCCCTGACGTCCACGACTAAAGAGGGTTTGAGAGCGCGTGTAACTGGGAAAACAGTCTTATGAGTAAGTGCGAATTCATCTGCAAATGTTGCCGCATCGGAAAGCTTAGACACTTTCTGCTCATTTAAATGCACTACAATATTTTCTGGCAAACTATTTTTAAAATCTTCGAGCAGAATCAATTCCTGCAATTCCTCAAAAGTTGTAACTTTGGTAGAAACACACCACTTCTCAAATAGCGACCTCTTTTCACGCGCAAACTCCACAAACGTTTGCTTGGCTGTCTTTGAACACGCCCTGAACTTCTGTCTATACGCCTCCGGTACCAATTCATAAGCGCGCAACACAGCCGGTTTCACTAAATCATAATTCAGCGAATCATCGATTGGCAAAGCTGCGCAAGCCTCTTGGGCTTTGCCAATGAGATTACACTGCAACAATAACGCCCACATATCTCTGGGCCATTTCAATTTAGCCGCGACACGTTCAAAAGCCACAAAATACGAGTCAACTTCAGACTCACGAAATGGAGGTACAAGCTTAATGTACTTACCCACATCAAAGTCAGGTTGCCCCACCTCAGAACTACTGGAATCAGTTCTAATGCGCGGTGACGGACCTGGTCTGTCACGCTGCCTCTGAGCTTCCAACTCCAGCCTTCGCAATTGAACATCCCGATCAGTCCTTAACTCTAACTCTCTCAATCGAAGTAATTGCGTTTCATGCTCCTGCTTCTTTAACTCCAGATCTAACTCTCTTAAGTGAACAGTTACCCTAGGATCTGTACCAGCCCCTTTACCGCTTGCCAAATCTGCTTTATCAGGTACGGATTCTTCAGGCTCTGACCGAGGAAAAATACCACTTTCCACTAACTTACTCATACAACTCGTCTTTAATGACTTGTTTCTTTTCCTTTTCAGGGATGGTTATATTGTAAAAATCTGCTATTTGAATCAGATCTACTTTTCTACACCGCTCAAATTCTTCTAACGTAGGTGAAAGCGTGAACTTAATTAGATCAAAATCCATATTAAACAACACTTCCTCCCCCACGAAAAATTCAAAGCAGCCAAGCAAAACTACCGGATATTACAACATAATAAATATTAAAATAAGTGAACGGACGAGCCCCCAATTGTTATGACCTCCTAGTCTAGGGTTAGGAACGCCAGTAACAAAAAAACAACTAAAGTATCCCCTCTCCTGTCCCAGATCACAAAGAAAATACCACAACACAATATAGGGTCAAAAAAGAATAAGCTTTTTTATTTACGCAGAAATAAAGAAAGCTGAAAGCGCTGAACCTTCAGGAGGGGTTTTAAGCCAAAATAACAAACCAAAAAGGAATTCTACCTAACAAAGAATAAAATATAAATTACCTAACAAATGAAAATCCCCAAAGAAAATACAACAAACTTCCCTTACTCCCTAACTAGCAGTAACCAAGAGAAAACCGTTTAATAAAGAAAAGAATGGCAACCTCCTCCCTACGGCTTTCAAAATACTCATTCAAACATAAGTTTAGTGACATAACTCAGAAACAGAATAAACAAAGGAAGAATAAATGTAAATCAATAAACAAAAGAGAATACCTTACGACATTCAAATCAAGAAAATAAGTGTCACCATAACTTCACCGTGAGAATTCCACACGAGGAAAATCTCACTAAAAGATCAACAGAACAACACTACTGATCTCAACAATAATGTCTGGGGCAGGAGACAAGGACAACGGAGCTCCGCGACGCGCGTTCAAAAGGAGCTCTCCTGCACTGCCGTCTTTCTCAGCATTTAAGCGCTCCCGCTCCTCATCACAATCGGCTCGCAGCTGAACCCAATCAAGGCCTGCACAGAGGGAGGGAGAAAGAGAGAGAGAGAAACTACACACAACAACAGAGAACAACACCAAATTAAAGACATAAAATAAAAAAACATAACACACTACGTTCTAGGACGTAACTCGACCCCAGGAGATAATAGCGGAGAGTGAGGACGGCCCATTTAATGGCTAACGCCTCTTTCTCAATGGTGCTGTACATCGTCTCTCTCTTAGAGAGCTTACGACTGATGTACAGCACCGGCTCCGCTCCTCACCCTCCATCTCCTGGGTCAAGACCGCCCCCAGCCCCCTGTCTGACGCGTCTGTCTGCAGAGAAAAGGGAGAGCAAAGTTAGGAGCCTGTAAGAGCGGGCCACCACACAGGGCAGCCTTTATCCGGGTGAAAGCCTGCTGGCACTGCTCCGTCCACTGGACGGCATCTGGAGCCCCCTTTTTAGTTAGATCAGTCAGCGGGCTAGCAAGCTCCGAATAATCAGGTACAAACCTTCTGTAATATCCTGCTAGCCCCAGGAACTGTCTAACCTCCTTTTTGGTCTTGGGACTCGGACAGGTCGCAATCGCTGCTGTCTTGTCAATTTGGGGACGCACCTGACCATGACCCAAGTGGAAGCCCAGATACCTAACCTCCACACGCCCAATCGCACACTTCTTCGGGTTGGCCGTGAGCCCCGCCTCCCTCAGCGACTTGAGGACCGCTCGCAAATGCTGCATATGCCGCTGCCAGTCATTACTATAGATGATGATGTCATCCAAGTATGCCGCGGCATATGCAGCATGCGGCCGGAGAATCCGGTCCATCAAGCGCTGAAAGGTGGCAGGTGCCCCAAACAACCCGAACGGAAGTGTGACAAATTGGTGCAATCCGAACGGCGTCGTGAAGGCGTTTTTTTCTTTGGACATTGGAGATAAGGGGATCTGCCAATATCCTTTCGTTAAATCCAGTGTCGAATAAAAACGAGCCGTGCCAAGCCGATCAAGTAACTCGTCAACCCTTGGCATTGGATATGCATCGAATTTCGATACAGCATTCACCTTGCGGTAATCCACACAGAATCGAACAGTGCCATCTGTTTTAGGAACTAAAACTATCGGGCTCGCCCAATCACTGTTGGATTCCTCTATTACTCCCATATCCAGCATCGCCGCTAATTCATCCTGAACTACTTTTTTCTTGTGTTCAGGTAACCTATACGGCCGGCTGCGAATAACCACGCCCGGCTCCGTCTCAACATGGTGCTGTATGAGATTTGTTCGGCCCGGGAGGGGTGAGAACACATCCGCGAACCCCGCTTGTAAATGTTTTATGTCAGCGATCTGGGACGGCGAGAGGTGGTCTCCACAAACCGCCAGGGGGCAGGATTGCACTTTGATGTTCGCCTCTGGACCAAGATCCTCCTCCCCGCTCACCACCGTCGCCAGCATCGCTGACTCCACCTCATTCCATTTTTTAAGGAGATTGAGGTGGTATATTTGATGTGTTCCCCCCCATCTGACCGAGCAATCTCATAGTTAAGATCGTTAACCCGCCGTGTAACCATAAACGGCCCTTGCCACTTGGCGAGCAATTTTGAGCTGGATGTAGGGAGTAATACGAGTACTTTTTCTCCCGGTGCGAATTTACGTAGTTTAGCCCCCCTGTTGTACAACCGACTTTGTTTTTCCTGGGCCCGCAACAAATTCTCCATGGAGAGCCGCCCCAAAGTGTGGAGTTTTGTTCGCAGGTCCAGGACGTACTGAATTTCGTTTTTGCTATCTGAAGGTCCGTCCTCCCAAACCTCCCTAAGGACATCCAAAACCCCACGGGGCTGGCGTCCAAAGAGAAGTTCGAAGGGGAAAACCCCGTGGAGGCTTGGGGGACCTCCCGTACAGCGAACAAGAGGGGTTCTAACCACTTATCCCAATTTTTGGCGTCTTCCCTTACGAACTTACGAATCATGGATTTTAATGTGCGATTAAAATCGTTCCACCAATCCGTCTGTTTGTGGGTGATAGACGCTGGTGCGAACCGATTTAATGCCCAATAATTCATATAGTTCGCGTATAGTGCGTGACATAAACGCCGTGCCCTGATCGGTGAGAATCTCCTTTGGGATTCCCACCCGGGAGATTAACTGAAACAGTGCACTCGCAACACTTTTAGCTGAAATGTTGCGCAGCGGCACTGCTTCAGGGTATCGCGTTGCATAATCCACCAGGACTAACGCAAAGCGATGCCCGCGTGCTGACCGCTCTAATGGCCCGATGAGGTCCATGCCAATTCGCTCGAAGGGGACCTCGACTAACGGAAGGGGGCACAATGGTGCTTTATTATGGGCCGGTGGGTTCACTAACTGACATTCTTGACAAGACGCGCACCACCTGCGCACGTTCTCATGAATGCCCGGCCAGAAAAATCGGGTCATTAGACGGTTTAATGTGGCTGCCTGCCCGAGGTGCCCAGCCATCGGATTACAATGAGCCGCCTGGAATAACATTTCCCGACGGCTCTTAGGAACTAATAACTGGGTTGTATCTTGCTTCGTCTGGGTGTCCTGGGTCACCCGATACAACCTATCTTTAATCATAGCAAAATAAGGGTACGTGAGCGGCTGTTCCGGCCGGACCTGCTGGCCATCGATGACACGGACCTGTTCAAACGCATTTTTCAGCGTGTCATCTCGGGACTGCTCCAGAGGAAAGTCATCACGGACCGAAAAGATTTGATTTTCGGCCCCGCTCAGTTCCTCTGAAACAGCCGCCGATGGTCCTGGCACAGCTTCGCCGGCCTGAACAGTCGCTCCGCCCGTCTGCTTTCGTCTTTGCCCAGAAACACCCGCACACAAACAAGCCAATAGAGACTGAAACCCCGGCCAATTAGTTCCCAAAATTAGCGGGTGCCGGAGGTGCGGATTAACTGCCACCTCCACACTATGCTTTTGTCCCCGGAATTGGATTATAACCGGCACGACAGGATATCCCATTATTTCCCCGTGCACACACCGCACCATAACCTCGCGGCTCTTATCCAATGCCACCGGCTGAATCAAACTTTGATGGATTGAGGTCTGGTTACAACCTGAATCCACCAAAGCGCTGATATGTATCCCCCTTAATACTTACAGGTATCTGATACAGTCCCGTCTGATCAGGGGCAGCCTGTGGCGCATAGGGGACCCGGATCACCGTGTCCACTTCCATCACCGGACACCGGTCAATAAAGTGGCCCGGATCCCCACAGCGCCAGCAGGCCGGCCCAGGCCTCCCCGCCACCCCGGTGGCGGGAAGCGGATCAAGGGACTGGCGTGAGGAGAACGTGGGGCCAGGGACGGGAGGGGCGCTCCCAGACGATGGCCCGCCCCGGGGCGGAGCGCGCGGCGCTGGGCTCGGCTCCGGTGCCGAGCCCCGCTCTCCAGCGGGGCGCCGGACGCGGTGGGACGCCGCCTCGGGACCTGGGAGCAGGGACAGGGCGAGAGAGAGAGGGAGAAGGGAGAGAGAGAGAAGATGATGGAGGTTCGCCGACCCCAGGGCACGCTGACCAGCTGGTCCTCCGCCAACGTGATGGCCTGGTCCAGCGACGTCGGCCGGTGGCACTGGACCCACTGCGCGGTCTTCTTGGGCAGCTTTGCGATGAACTGCTCCAGCACCACCAGCTCGATGACTCCGTCGACGCCGCGTCCCTCGGCCACCAGCCATCTGCGGCAGGCGTCCCGGAGCTGCTGCGCGAAGACGAAGGGCCGGCCGGTCTCCCCCAGCTCGAGGGTCCGGAAGCGTTGACGATTTTGCTCCGGAGACCGGCCGACCTGCTGTAAGATGGCGCGCTTGAGGTCTTTATAGACCAGGAGGTTGCTGACTGGCAGTTGTTGAGCGGCCGAGTCGCGCCTCCCCCGACAGCAAAGGGAGGAGGCGCATCGGCCAGTCAGCTTCCGGCCATCCCCGGCCGCGGCCCGACCTCTCAAAGAGGTCCAGGAAAGCCTCCGGATCGTCCTGGGGTCCCATCTTGTGGAGGGTTGGGGTCGCGGCCGGAGGCCGGACCCCCTGGTCCAGCCAGCTCCGAAACTGCTCGCGGGCCTCTCGTTGGTCCAGGAGGAGCGCGGCGAGTCGTCGGTCCTGCTGCTCCTCCATCCTCAACAAGGCGTCTTGGTGTTGTTGGTGGAGGCCCGCAAGCGCCTGAATGATCTCCGCAAATGGCGTTGGTGAAGATCCACTGGCAGCGGCTCTCCCCATCCATCCCGGGTTTCGACATCAGTGTAACGATAGAACAGTGTGGTTCAGTGTGGGTGATGGATGGAGACAAGGGGTCGGCGATGGATCTTGTGTGTTTTTATTCAAAATAAACTCTTTCCACGGCGACTATGCGCACTTCAGAACAAACAACAGAACAGTCACTTTGTATCAAAACTCTTTCCCGCTGACTACAGCTTCCTCGTCACAGACGTAGCACTCCTTCCACTGAATACAGCTTTTCCGTCCGTTCAAGACCAAGGGCTTCTTTCAGCTGGGCACGAATACACACACAAGATCCAGTCTCTCTCTCACTGCAGCGTTTACCTGGCCCGCTTAAAGACGTTCTCCACCGCCAATCACTGCAATCACAGACAGGTGTTCATCATTTGAACTTGATCCGCTTACCTCCCGCACGGCTCCTCTCCCTTTCTCCTGCTGCGGACACCGCTGAACCACGCCCCCCATGCCACAGTCCCCAATGACGCATATCATAACGCGTTACATAACGCGTTACAAGACGCGTAGTGTTAAATGATAATGATCTCCACCCTGTTTCCAAAGCCAATCAATTTGAACTGTTATCACCCTATCAGTAAAGAACAAGAACAGACCACATTAATCCAACCCAGCATAAGGATGCCATGCCTCAGCTCACTGAATGTACGTTGCTGAAACTAAGAGAGATGGTTTAGCTTTAGATGGTTTTAGTCTCGCGGGTTAATACATCCTGTTATTTGTGAAAGGTTTTTAATATTTTTGTACAGTCTGTTTTCTATTAGAATGGCAATCGGTAAACATAAGTTGTAGGTAGGCAAAAACTAGTGTTTTCATCTAATGTTAACCTAATAGAACTGATTCAACATATAGCCTACTGACTGTGCTTCTTTTAAGGTGCATTAAATGATCATACTTTAACGAAAATGTAAACACA